>CM042538.1:10931774-11351774 GCA_023630585.1 Cranoglanis bouderius | reverse complement strand
ACTCAACTCGCTGTGTGTGGAAGAGGAGGTATGCTGTCTATGTCCCCAAGAACACCATCCCCACCGTCAAACATGGAGGTGGAAACATTATGCTTTGGGGGTGTTTTTTTCTGCTAAGGGGACAGGACAACGGCACCACATAAAAGGGATAATGGACGGGGCCATGTACTGTCAAATCTTGGGTGAGAATGTCCTTCCCTCAGCCAGGGCATTGAAAATGGGTCGTGGATGGGTATTCCAGCATGACAATGATCCAAAACACACAGCCAAGGCAACAAAGGAGTGGCTCAAGAAGAAGCACATTAAGGTCCTGGAGTGGCCTAGCCAGTCTCCAGACCTCAATCCCATAGAAAATCTGTGGAGGGAGCTGAAGGTTTGAATTGCCAAACGTCCTCGAGACCTTAATGACTTGGAGAGGATCTGCAAAGAGGAGTGGGACAAAATCCCTCCTGTGATGTGTGCAAACCTGGTGGCCAACTACAAGAAACGTCTGACCTCTGTGATTGCCAACAAGGGTTTTGCAACCAATTACTAAGTCGAAGGGGTCAAATACTTATTTCACTCATTAAAATGCAAATCAATTTATAACTTTTTTGAAATGCGTTTTTCTGTTTTTTTTGTTATTCTGTCTCTCACTGTTAAAATACACCTACCATTAAAATTATAGACTGATCATTTCTTTGTCGGTGGGCAAACGTACAAAATCAGCAGGATTTCAAATACTTTTTTCCCCCCATTGTATCTCAGAGTTTCCGCTACAAAATTTGAGTGTCTGCCAACGTGTCCAGGAATGATAAAGTTTACCAGACAAACTGAAAAAAATCTGATCATCATAATTTCTGTGTTTATTTTGCACTGTAATGTTTTTGGACTATGCATAGTTTATGTGATTGTGGAGGCGGGGGCGTGGTCGAGCATCAGCTGTGGCAAGAGAGGAGGCGGGTCGAATCGGCAGGCAATGTGTGACTCTGACCCGAGTTGGATTAGCCCGAGTTTACTTCGTTTACACACGTGTGTGTGTGTGTGTGTGTGTGTGTGTGTGTGTGTGTGTGTGTGTGTGTGTGTGTGCGCGTGTGCGCTATCAGTGAGGAGCAAGGGCGAGAGAGAGCCAACCATCACAGAGGCGTGTGTGTGTGCGTGTGGGTGTTTGAAGGAGTCTGCTGAAAAGCGAAAGTAAAAATGGAGAAAATAAAAAGGCCTTTTGAGTTGTAATCAGCTTGCCTACCGCCTCCTCATTCCTGAACCCAACCCAGAAGTGTTACAGTGATATAATAATAACAACAAAACAATCAAGTCAAATTGAAGAAAAAAAGTATCAGAGTACACGTTACAGGAGAAACACGTGGAAAAAATATTTGTGCAAGGCCTTATTTAGGTGTGCAATTCCAAATGTACTTTGTTAGTATTTTTTACCGGACATTGTGTCCGACAATTTTGGATTTTATCAGACAATTTGAATTTTTAACGGACAAAAAACGGTATTTACCGGCTAATGGAAACTCGGATAAATATAAATAAAATATCCCTTGGTCTGTAGAAGGTGCTGCAGGACTGAATTAAAAACCAAAATTAGAATAAATAAGTACACAAATCTTCAAGAGTGTTCTCTACTAAGCATGGGTCTTGTAGCCTTCCTGGTCGAGCTCTGAAGACTTTCCTAACCTTTTCTAGACAAAGCACTGGTGCTCCAAGTTCAGTCCTGCTCATATGGTAGTACTGTCATCTCTGATCATGCACAACTATCCATGGCATGTTCATTTCCAAACAAACTCCTTACTCCCAAACTCTGGTGTTTGATCTCTCTCCTCTTTTCTGACCATGCTTTTACACACTTTCTTGCCACACAAATCACAACCCTTTTAGACATTAATTGCACTTCACACATATCCCCTTCCATTATCTGGGAGACACTGAAAGCTTACAGTATGCTCATGGCCAGACTGTCTCTCACCTATTATTTCAACATCGACAGCACAAAGCAAAATTAGCTGCTTTCTCACCTGCTCCTGAGATGTTTAAAAAAAAGAATATCTCTTCAATCGGAATTCAATTCTCTTTCTATAAACAAATCCTCGTGACTGTAATTACGAGTTCCGTGAATCCATTTGGGGGTGTTAAAAAGAAATCTTACATATAAAGAATTCTTTGTATAAGAGTTGTATAGGAGGTAAGCTGCTTTGACAACACTTGACAATTGTCAGAGCTTCACACACAAAACTGTTACAGAATACAAACTACTGATAATTATTTCAATCTAAAATGCCATTTTAGATACAGAAGGTTGCACATTGTTATACAATACAAAAAAAGGGGGGGTGGGCAGAGCACTTACATCTCCTGCGAAGGTCAGGAAGAAGGGTCTGGAACAGTTCATCACAAAGCCTGTGTAGAGCTCCTGGTTAAACAAGGGTTTGCCATCCTGTGAAAGCATTGAAAGCATGACTTTAGTTGAGAACAACGGGATTGGGCTTTTAACAGAACAAATATATTAATGTGGCGGCCCATTTTGTATATTCTGCCATTCAATTTTCTGTACTGCAATGGTCAGTGATGAAATGTTTTGTTCCCAGCCATGAAGGTAAGTGTTTCCTATTGTCATGAAGGTATTTTTGGATAGCCATGAACTGTCATATTCTACTGAATTAAGCAGTTAGTTACAGTTATACAGTTTATATTATAGACATTTTAAAAGGTACAGTGACCAAGTACAATACTATTGTGGATTCATCAAAATTATGCCCAATATTCCTTTATTTACACATTATATACATATGGGGCACCCCAGTTCACTCTCATATATATATATATATATATATATATATATATATATATATATATATATAATTTACTTGAACATGCCAAATTTATGCAGGAGTCGAACCATTTTCCAACTACTTCTGCAGGTAGTTATTATATATATACATACATATAGTCTATGTATAGCTAGGTTTCTATTTTAGAATTTTTTTGAAGCTGACCTACTCAAATAGGTCAGCTTCAAGTGAAGTCAGATTTGATAAAAGCTGCATTCATATAACCAAAACACCGAATGAAATCAAAAACTGAAAAGCAGACTATCAAAACAAAGAAAAGCAAATTTACTATTGATATGTAATAATGTAACAACCTACGTTATGATCTGCATGCATCTATGAATAGGTCATTTTCCCAAGACTCATTCAAGTGCATTCAAGTCAACACTTCACGACAACTTGCCATTAGCCGGAGGCTGGCCACTTGCATTTGATATTTAAACTAAATAAACACAGCTGGTGTAATCTAATCTGAGGGACAGTGCCAGCCTTTTCTCAATATGCTTCAAATATTAGGCTAACATTATCACGAGAGGGTCACGTAGGTTGAAAACATTTCAAGTCACAAAAAAAAACAAAAAACAGATTTTAAGATAGAACATATGGAAGCCTTTCCCTGAGTATAAAAAGCAGAAATCATGTATTATTCTTAATCACTAATGCCAAAACCATTACTGATCGTAATACCAAGGAATCACGTGAATGGACCAAGACTAGAGAAATGCATCAGGTCAACAAAAAAGCTGCAGACGGCTTGGGCAAACTTTCTGAGGGAGCAGGAAACATCTACTAAATGCTAGTTAAACATGATACTGTTATATAGACCATAGATAACCAGCAGGGGTAGTGAGAAACTATTTTTGAGCACGCATACGGAGTGTGCGTTCCGCAAAGTTACATAGTGATGTATGTTGCAGTGCATGCAATAAATATGGCTCTTGCACAGTCATTTTCCCTTCACACTGAGCCAGAACCAAGAACAAAGAAGTAAAAAAAAGAAATGAAAAAGAAGCCAGAAAATAAGCATCATGCAGATCCACCAACATGAATCAGTCCTGTGGTTGCATGACTTGAACTAGATCTGACACCCTTGGCATACAATAAGGAAGGGTCTGTATGGACTTTCTATTGTGTCTCTGTCCAAAAGGAAATGGACTTCCTGGGACACAGCAATAACATTGTTGGGGTTTGATATGGAACAAGGCCTTGGGCTCATAAAGGCTGGTGGTGCTGGTGGTGAAACTGCAGTTTGTATTCCTGTTATAAGGACCACTGATCTGATGTAGTTGCTGTCCAATGAGTGATGGTTTTGGCT
Source organism: Cranoglanis bouderius (assembly GCA_023630585.1). NCBI lineage: Eukaryota > Metazoa > Chordata > Actinopteri > Siluriformes > Cranoglanididae > Cranoglanis > Cranoglanis bouderius. The sequence continues at coordinate 11,347,646 of CM042538.1, read as the reverse complement.
TTAAAGCTACCTATTGCTAGACAATGGGGATGTAGAATATCCTGAAAAGATTCTGACATGACTGACCAGACAGGTGAGAGATTACAGCGCGAACAACAAAAGATTGCAGGGTTTACGTAACAAAGAATGCTATTAGTTGCTGATACAGGCTAGGGGAAACTGACCTGAAGCTAACAGACACCATGGAGTGGTTAAAAAAAAAGTAGTAGTAATGTGGACAAGTGTACTGTGTCCTTTGTCACTTCGTGATTTGGTGGAAGGACATGCATGTGCACACACACAAGGAGAAATCTGAGCAATTCTGGTGGTTAGGAGGAGTGAAATGGAATTAATTGAGGGAAAGAAATAGTACCCATGTTCTTCTGACATACACTATATGGCCAAAAGTATGTGGACACCTGACCATCACACCCATATGTGCTTGCTTAAGATTCCATTCCAAACTTAGTCCCGTTTTGCTGTTATAATAAGCTCCACTCTTCTGGCTTTCCACTAGATTTTGGAGCGTGGCTGTGGGGATTTGTGATAATTCAGCTACAAGAGCATTAGTGAGGTCAGGTACTGATGTTGAGGTCAGGGCTCTGTGCAGGACACTCGAGTTGTCATGCTGGAACAGGTTTGGGCCTCTTAGTTCCAGTGAAGGGAAATTGTAACGCTACAGCATACAAAGACATTTTATACAATTGTGTGCTTCCAACTTTGTGGTAACAGTTTGGGGAAGAACCATATGTGGGTGTGGTGGTCCCTAAAAGTTTGGCCATATAGTGTATTTGTAGGTCTGTGTGTTAAGGAAACTGTGACACTAACAAGCCCAGTGATTTAAGGACTTGGCATAAATTCACTCTTGAGAGAAAAAAGTCAAACGAATTGTTTTCTTGCTTAATGCTTGATGGAAAGAAGTCCAAAATACAACCACATAACATTTCTCTATTTGATGTGCTAGAGAAAATTACCACCTTGTATTTAAAAGGTTAACAAACAAATATGGATAATGACTTACAATGATACGCCATCCAATATGTAAAATATCTGATGTGCACTGTTACCAACTCACTTTGAGTTCAAATACCCTGATAAAGTATGATCGCTGAGTGTTGTCTTTCACCAGACAGGCCACACCGCAGCATCTTCTTGTCCAGGATGAGTTTCCATCTGCTGCATACACCTGCACCACGGCAGAAGACAGAGTCTACAGAGGCAGAAGAAGAAGAGTGTCAAATATGAATTTATAACCTGTAGCGAGAGCCTTTTTCTGGGTGTCAAGATTCCGAAGGTCATTAGAAACTATGTTTTTATGAAACTTTTTCATTAATACATTACATTCACCCTGTGTGACATCTTTAAAATGATATTTTTGTGGTTAACCATAGCCAGCTTCAGCAGTGCACAGATGGATGAGAGTGTTAAAAATATGGGTGTGTGACTATTACCACTGACAAATCATTAAAGAATGCTTAGTGTTATTTCACCCTAAAACCAAGAGACTCAGTAACTGGAGCTCCAGAGAGAATATAGATGATGGTGATTTCCTTGAATCATTGTGTCTGTGTCAACACTTCCCAGAATGCAAAACTCCCAAAACACACAGAAAGTCACAATAATATACATACACGTGCATCTAAAGCTTCAGTCAAAAAAGTTTCTTTTATAACACTGGAGTCAATTCCATTCATAGTCCTAATATCAGCTGATTTTATCAGATATATCAGTTGCACAGGTTTTAAAGATAACCTGAAATCAAAACAGCCATTTTTACGCTGTTTATGCACATATTATCGGTCAGATTTCAGAATTCATCTGTATTAATCTCTCAAAAATTCATCTTTGCATGTAAATCTTCCACTGACGTGCAGAGACTTTTTCCTGCCGCTAAACAGCCTCTGAGTACATTACTGTGAGAGCAGCAAGTGGGCTGAAAAAAACAAAAAACAAAACAATGAGCAATTACACATTGAGATGCTTGTTAACTTTGCAGAACAAAAAAAGCTTCAATTAACTGCAAGATAAAAGCTCACCAGCATGTCAGGGAAGAAGGAGGAAATTAGGAGGTTTTCTACAGGTTCCAGTATCTCAAGTGTCCTGGAAATTCATTAGATTTAAGAGCAGGAGTTGGGAAGTGTGGCAGGCGCTTGATGACTGGGTTGTTCGGCTAGATATGTATTATAATGCATTTTCTGAAATCGTGAAGACTCGTTGACCTCGTATATGGTGTGATAAACCTCCATGAAACTGATAACCATAATACCCTTAATTACTTGTGTTTATTGTTTTAGCACCAGTTACCATCCAACAAACAATCTTTTCTTGCAATGTAACACAAAAAAAGTCTAGTTGATATCACATAGTGAATGTATTGCTTAATTACCCTGACAAGCCCCATTTTACAGCCAGGGGCAATTGACTGATTTGAATTCGGAATGTTACAGCGACACCTTTATCATAAACTTTATCAGCGCTCTTTACTGGATGCAGAAGGAAATGCCGTTTCAGGTAAATCACATCCCTTCGGGTCTTATCATCTACATTCATTAATATCAAACTGTCACATGTAGTTTGCCTGTTATGAAAATACCACGCTGTCACATCGCATGCTCGTGGACGCACTAGTATTGAAGAGGAGGTACAGCAAATCTGGATAAGAGTCATACATTAGCCGATGGTCTGTAATGTGCTCTACAGCACACATATTCGAACTCTCTCCTACTTCCCTGTCTTTTTTTTTTTTTTTAAATAAATAAAAAACGTCAAATTTTTGTCTATCATTAAATGTAAAATAAAATTTTATACAGTGAACAGTAACAGTTTTTTAAATATAAAAAGCATGACTGGTTTCGGACCGTGTCAGGAGAGCAAAGGGTTTTATATCACTGTACAATTATAATCACCAGGCCTATTTGATGTTTTTTTTTCCCCAGCCATTTTTGTCTTTCAGCCAAAAAAAAAAAAAAAAAAAAAAAAAACACGTTTTCCCCTATTTTGGTGGCATCCCTAATAATTATATAGTAGTTAATTGATGTTATATACTTATTTAATGATTTTTTTTAAATCTCATTTTTCCATAACAGAAAGCAAGAGTGCCAAATCAGCACATCTTCCAAACTGAGAGTTCAAAACACCTGCACATCTGTCAATCATTCAATGCCGACTGGCTCATCTGCCACTTTTATTATGGGAAAAGAAGCCCCTGCTCTTTTGGCATATTTTTGTGTTCCATGTGAAGTGTGAAGCTCCTAAGCAAAATTTTTTGTGTGTGTGTGTATTTTCCATCTCTGGCATGCCTCGTCCCCCCAGATGGAATACCTCTGCTCTATAGTGTGATGCCTAATTTTTAATTTTGGATATTATTTTAAATACCTGATGTTTACAGCCCATAAGGTCAGCCCAATATTAGCACGCAATAAAAAGCCAATTTGTTTACGGGTAAAGGTATGAACAGGAAATCTGTGGGTATTTCTTTCGCAGCACACATGACTCAGATCCTCCTGAAACCTTTCAACACTGTTAATTTAAAAACAGCAAACCCTGGGTTCACGTCCAAAAAGAAGACTTTTGCAAAGTCGATCACTATTTTCCAGCCACAGGTGTTACTGCGTCCATCACAGAACTTCCTGCGGCTCTGCTGATGCTGCAGTGTAGCCTCATTCTTATTCTCCACCTTGTCTGCCAAAAAAAAAAAAAAAGCCATTTGCTCTGCCACAACGATCAAAGACTCTCTTAAGCAGTCCTCAACACTTCCTTCTTGATCATGTAACAACAAGGGTATTGATAGAATAAAACAACAAGAAGTCGCTGATTAGTTACGGGGGGGAAAGGAAGTAAAAGGAGGGCTTGACGGTGACTGCTGATCATGACAAAATGGACTTCTAGCATGAATCAAAAACATTTTTCTCATTCTCTGTTTTTTTATGTAATTAACTTAGCCATAGTTTGAAACTAAATTCACATCGAATAAAAAAAGAAACATGAATATAATGCATGATGAAGCATGGAAATGATCTGTTATGCACTGAAATGGATTACTGCATGACTTCAATTCTACTTCTCTGAAGTTTAAATACTTCTACTGTTCCTAGAACAGTCGCATATACCTGTTAAACACAACACAGGTACCGCACTGGAATGAGGAAGCACAGCCCAATCTGGATATGAGGCAAGCGTGAACTAAAGGTCACTTATTTCAGGGCAGGGTCCTACAGACGACACTTCACTTGCCATAAAGGTTTAATAAAATCCTCAAGCCATATGAGCTGAGGGGGAAAATACTGAAAGTTAGATCATTGCAGATCAGGGGAAGATGCTGTAATATTGAAGGAGAGCAGTATACAGTCTGCACAGACCTAGCATTGAGAAATATCTCCTGATTTCTATGAGAAACCAGCTAAGTTTCAAAACCCTGCTTAAATGAGCAAGCTAGCATTAGCTAAGCACAAGGATTTACTGCTGATGTTTATCTGTATTAAATGGATATGTTTTATATATACACACATACACAAACCAGACTATATACCCGCTTATGTCTTAGGTACTTTGTTTAAGACCTCGTATCCTATCTCTCACAGTCCAGCCTTGTGGTTTATTTACTTGACACCTGAAGGAGACTATAAAAGGTGTGTGACAGGCAGGTAGTATAGGTGTGTTTTGGAGAAACATAAATGGGTAAAAACACGAGTTATAATTTTCCACACACAGTTGTAAGACAACTGAAGCCTAGGAAAACAAACAAACAAAAACCCTGCGAGAACGATATATACAAAAACAAATAAGTATAAATAACTAATTAAAAATAAAAATCTGGCTAACCAGCTTAGCTAGCGACTCTGTGAGTAATGTCATACTCCCACTAGGCCCCGAAACTAACTAGAAACTTTCTTGGTGTGACCTGGATAACGCTCAGAAACTTCCTGGCGTGGTGGAACAGCTAGTTAACTGCTAAATTATTAGAAAACTACACAGTGATTTGCAACGTGTACACAACAAAAATAAAACAAGCGTTTAGCGTTAAAGCCTCGGCGCAGAGTCAAGCTGCTAGAAACTTGTTACAAACTTACAGTGCATTTTCTGCCCAGGTGAGCAAACAGCGCATCGTTCTCCTGCCCTGAGAGCAGCCTGGAGCCCACGTTAGTGTTTCGCCTCTGCGACGGCTGTGCGCTCATTTTCCCCTCACACGGTCTCCACGTCAAATCCCGAAATCACGGCAGGAAACAAAAATATAATCATATAAATAAATAAAATCTGATCATTGACTCAGTCACCGCGGCCTGCAGTCGGACTTCATTTCTAGGTTTGTTTTGGTCAAATCCAAATTAAAAATAAGAAGAAAGAAGAAAAAGTTCTGTAGTACTCCAGAAGCCTAGTGTTTTATTCCACAGGGTCCCGGCTTGCTGTGGATTTTTTTTGGATCTCTCAAGACTCGGAACTCATCCCAACTCCACTCGATCCAACAACATGGCAGCGACGGTGAGAGAGACAGCACTGGAGCACTGGCAATCACACGACTGGAATAAACTCCGTATGAAATGAAAAGAGGTACAAGTCAGTCATATGTCGGGGTTGTTCAACACACACATACACGATTACACGATAGATACGATTACAGTGACTCTCTCTCACACACACGTCACGTACTTCCGTAAGCTGATCGCGTCAGTAAAAGAAGGATACTGGGCGGAGCCAAGTGAGTCAACACGGATGACGCATGATGTCAATCAAAGGGGGAAATCACAGACTGAAAGCACTCAATCCGGTTAAGGAGGTATCCTATAAATTGTTACATTTATTTTACCCTGTCAATCTTTAGTGAAAAAAAAAAAAAAAACCCAAAACAAACAAACAACAACAACAACAAAAAAAAAAACATGTTCCCTGATAAGGATCCACTGTTTTGGAGAAAATTCTGTTTGTTTATACATGCATCTCTTTTGGATTGTTTTTCTTTGTGATATAAAGATGATTTGTTTGGATTTGCTAAAAGTTTTGATAAATGTATTTATTTTTCTAGCTATATATATATATATATATATATATATATATATATATATATATATATATATATATATATATATATATATATATATAGTTACAATCAGGTTTATTGTCAAAATAAACAGCCTTTCAGCTGTTTGCAATGAACAAATCAAACAAAAGCAATTGAAATAGTTCAACACAATGAATGCTTCAAGTGATCTCCCCAAATTCAACTGAAAATGCAACTTATAATGACTTCTCCAGTTTCAAAATTATTCAACCCCTTCATGGCAAGCATCTTTAGTACTTTGTAGAGCACCCTTTTGCTGTTATGACCTGCTGCAAACGAGATGCATAGCCAGACACCAGCTTCTGGCAACATTCCTGATGAATCTTAGCCCATTCCTCATGAGCAATGGCCTCCAGTTCAGTAATATTCTTTGGTTTGTGTGCTGCAACTGCCTTCTTCAAATCAAAAAGTCAGGTGACTATGATGGCCCTGTAAAATCTTCCAGGACTTCTTCTGCAACCAAGCCTTGGTGGAATTTGAGGTATGCTTGGGCTCATTGTCCTGTTGGAAGGTCCAATGATGGCCACGCTTCAGCTTCCTCACAAACCGCATGACGTTTTCTCCTAGGATTTCCTGATACTTCAACGAATCCTTCTTGCCTTCCACACGCTGCAGGTTTCCAGTGCTAGAGGATGCAAAGCAGCCTCAGAGCATCACCGAGCCACCACCATGCTTGACTCTGGACAGGGTGTTCTTTCTTCATTCTTCTTTCTCCAGACATACCGCTGATCCATCGTGCCGAAAAGTTCCAGTTTTGTTTCATCGCTCCACAGAACAGAATCCCAAAAACTTCTGTGGCTTATTTATATGATTTTGAGCCGACTTTTCTTGTGCTTTTGGGTCAAGTTTTTGAAGTTTACAAATCAAATCAGATCATCACGCTGTGCAGCACAACATTCACCTGCAAAAATAGCATAACTAACTGGTTCAGTACAGTCAGTGCTACCAAAACAAAATGTCTCCTGTTATTGCCCAACCAATCCAATACAGTCAAAATACTAAATACTATTTTGTCACAGACATGGTTGTCACTGATGTTTAGGGCTACGGTCTCTAGGTCAATTATAAGGATGTTTAGTCCCCACAATAAATGTTATTTAACCCCCGACACTCCAAATAAATAATGTAAATTATTTTAATTATTAGTTTTGTTTTGTTTTTTTTTCATAATAAGTGTTGACAATGGAGCTGTGGGCAGTTAAATGGTACAGCAGCAGTGGCAGTATTGTACTGAAATACAACATTGAAATAACATCACCAACAATTTTAAAAATGTTGTTATTTAACAAATATAAGCCATTTTCCATTGATTTACTCATGCTCTTAGATGTTGCACAGCCTAGCTTCCATATGGTTATTATTGCACCTACTGGTCAGCGGATCAGAAATGGGGCATAGGGGGCTCTGGGGAGAGGCAGTACCTTTGGTGTCTGGCATGCTGCATCCTACCTGGTAGGGTGGATGGGCATCACTGGTCCTCACCCATCCCCTAAATCCCTCACATGCTGGCTCCAAGCGCCATGCCCCGGGAAACCGCCTCAGCTGACGGGCTAAACCATGTGAGGGGGTGGTGTTTACACGGCACCACTGGGCGTATGAACCTCCTCGACGAAGGTCACTGGCCACAGCGGATGAAGAACTTCAACTGTCACATGTTACCCAGCCTTTGGATTATGGCTCCACTGCCTTGTGGATATCTTTGGGAGGAGAAAAGGCTATGGGAGTAAACCCAGAAACAAAATCCGGAGCGGAGCCCCTAAGGCGGTTGGATGTTGACTACGACTTCTCTCCGGCAGCTCCTGCAGCCAAACTGCTGCCAAATGTATCGCTCTGCTTTCCTTTGGGTAACATCAGCGAGGCTGAGAGGGGGATCCTGACATCCGGGCAGCCCAGGATCTCCATACACTTCGCCCAGGCCTGCGCCCTGGAGAGGTCACTTCAGTGCTGCTGTTTACAGCGTCAGAAACAACACGGGAGACAGCAGTTACGAGTTATAAGCCAGGGCCGATTGGCGTAGGTCCAGGCGCTACGGGTTGTCTCCGACGGTGGGAGGGACCATCGCAGTCCCACTGGTCAGCTACCGCCCGCCTCAAGCTGGGCAGCCCACAGCCAGAAAGGTGTTGACCCGCCACAGTCTGCCTGCTTCAATGGGTGCTTGGAGCTAGGGAAAAGACCGACAAGCAGACTGCAAACCTTGCACCAGGCAAAAACAGAAGAAAAGGAAGACCATCAACCTTGCGACTAGCAAGCTGGAATGTCAGGACAATGTGTCCTGGCCTCTCCTACGATCTACAACAGGTCAATGACTTCAGAAAAACAGCCATCATTGACCGTGAGTTCACGAGGCTCAACATCGACATCGTTGCATTGCAGGAAACCAGACTTGCATCAAACGGCAGCCTCAGAGAACAGAACTACACGTTCTTCTGGCAGGGCAAGGAACCCGAGGAACCAAGACTGCATGGCATTGGATTCGCAGTTAAAAATCCTCTCCTGTCCGCTGTAGAACCGCCACCCAGTGGCACAGCCCGCATCCTGTCTCTTCGTCTGTCAACTTCGTCAGGCCCAGTGAACATCCTGAGCATCTACGCTCCCACACTCTGCTCTTCAGCCGAGACCAAGGACCAGTTCTATGAGGAGCTTGACACCGCCATCAGAGACATCCCTGTCACAGAACACCTGTACCTGCTTGGTGACTTCAATGCCCGAGTGGGTTTTGACCATGACTCCTGACCGCAGCGACTGCAACAACTACTGTGGAATCTCCCTCCTCAGCATTGTTGGGAAGGCCTTCGCCCGAGTAGTCCTCATCAGATTGCAGTCGCTCGCGGAGTGTGTATACCCCGAAGCACAGTGCGGGTTTAGAGCTGGAAGATCAACCATCGACATGATCTTCTCCCTACGTCAGCTCCAAGAGAAATGCCGCGAACAGCGACAACCACTCTACATCTCATTCATCGACCTGACCAAGGCCTTTGACCTGGTCAGCAGGAAAGGCCTCTTCACACTGCTGCAGAAGATTGGATGTCCCCCCAAGCTCCTGAGGATGATCATGTCTTTTCATGAAGACATGCAGGGCACCGTACAGTATGACGGCTCTTCCTCGGACCCATTCCCAATCAAGAGTGGCATGAAACAGGGGTGCATTCTTGCTCCGGCACTCTTCGGTGTCTTCTTCTCTCTGATGCTGTCCTACGCTTTCAGCCAGTCAGAGGATGGAGTGTATCTCCACACCAGAAGCGACGGCAGCGTGTTCAACCTCACCCGCCTTCGAGCTAAGACCAAAGTGCGTCAGGTTCTCATACGAGAGATGCTCTTCACTGATGATGCAGCTCTGACGGCACACTCTGAAGAGGCACTGCAGCGACTCATCAACCGCTTTGCACATGCATGCAGAGAGTTTGGGTTGACCATCAGTTTGAAGAAGACAGACATCATGGACCAAGATGTGGGCAACGCCCCAAGCATATCCATCGGCAACTTCACCCTTGAAGTCATGGAAGACTTTACATACCTCGGCTCCACCATGTCCAGCAACCTCTCCCTGGACGCCAAACTCAACAAGAGAATCGGCAAGGCAGCAACAGCCATAGCTCGCTTGGCCAAGAGGGTCTGGGACAACCACACACTGACTACCAACACCAAGATGCAGGTGTACCAGGCCTGTGTGCTCAGTACGCTACTTTATGGCAGTGAATCATGGACTCTGTACTCCCACCAAGAATGCAGGCTCAACACCTTCCACCTGCGCAACCTCAGAAGAATTCTGGGGATCACCTGGCAGGACCACATCCCGAACAAGGTGGTTCTTGAGAAGGCGGGAACCCCAAGCATGTACGCACTGCTCACCCAGCGTCGCCTTCGGTGGCTCGGCCATGTCAGGCGGATGGAAGACGGGAGGATCCCCAAGGACATCCTGTACGGTGAGCTCGCCACTGGCTCCAGACCTGCAGGAAGACCTGTTCTACGCTTCAAGGATGTCTGTAAGCGAGATATGAGGGCAGGCGACATCGACCCAGCAGGCTGGGAGTCAGTGGCTGAAGACCGCAGCAGCTGGAGAAGTGCTGTGAAAGCATGAACAAAGAGGAGTGAGGAGAGAAGAGACCAGCAGTGGGAAGAGAGGAGGGAGCGCAGACGGCAGAGGGCAGCATCAGTGCCCTCAGAACCAGGTGCTGTTTTCACTTGTAGCAACTGCAACAGAGCCTGCCGATCCAGGATTGGACTGTTCAGCCACAGCAGGTTCTGCAACTCAACAACAGACTGAACCATGGCGCAGAGTTCCTTTGTCTCCCGAGACAGACGGATGCCAATGACTGGTCAGAAATGGGAACTACAATCCTGCCGCATGCTTGCTCTCTAAACAGTTTCAGAGGAGGAGGCGAGACAGGGTTTCTAGATTGGGCTAGTTTAAAATGCTCTGTGGGCACCAAGATCTTGTTTTATAGCAAGTAATCTAAATTAAATCTAAAAAAAAAAAAAAAAAAAAAAACATTCTGCAAAATGGCAAAGTGTTAGTGCAGTGTGTCTATGATATACAGAACCATTTCTATGATAAGATTCACCCAAATTCTATCTATCTATTTTCAAAGATTGGGAAAGGGAAAGGGGGATTATGGAGTGGATAATATTTGTGCATCTAAAAATATGTGTGACTTGTTTTCAACTCAAAGGTTAAGAAAAAGAAGAAACATGTCTCCATTTTCCAATGCCCACATTTTTTGGGGCCAGTTTCAGGTCTTTTGTGTGGTTTTTGAGATGTACAGTGGGTATAGCAAAGAATCACTCCCCTTTTTTGTTTTATCCAGTTGTATTTACTCAGTGCAACTTGTAACATCCAAGTGAAAGGTATAACACCAACATGTCAGAAAAAAATAAAAAATAAAAAATAAAAAAACAGAATCATTGAGTTGGAAAAAGGATCACCCCCCTCCTAAAAATGACTTGTAAACTCAATAAGGTGTAGCTAATCACCTTCTCAATTGCACACAAAGCCATTTGACTTTCAACGGTGATCAGTTGTGGTCATTTTGATTAGCTCAGCATGAAAAGAGCTTTCCTGGAGCATTTTGTAGTGCAACTGAAGGCACTGTCAAAAGATCTCCAGGATAAAGTTGTGGACAGGCACAAGTCAGGAGATAGATATATAAAAAATTCAAAGGCTTTATCAATGCCTAGAAACACAGTGAAGTCTATTATTAAGAAGTGGAAGGTATTTGGTACAACACAGACCCTCCCTGGATCATGACATCGCTCCAAACTGGATGAAAGAGCCAGGAGGAAACTGGTCAGAGAGGCTACCAAGAGGCCTACAGCAACTCTGAAGCAGTTGCAGGAATTTATGACAAAGATTGGTCATTGTGTGCATGTGACAACAATATCACAAATTCTCCACAAATGTGGCTTGTATGGGAGGGTTGCAAGAAAAAAGCCACTCCTCAAGAAAGGCCACATGAATGCACCTTGACGATTCTGAGGCCACATGGAAAAAGGTGTTATGGTCAGATGAGACTAAAATTTAATTATTTGGCCTCAACACCAATCAACGATATGTCTGGCGGAAATCCAATACAGCTCACCATCCAAATAACACCATTCCTACAGTAAAGCATGGAGGTGGTAATATCCTGTTATGGGGGTGTTTCTCTGCAGCAGGGACTTTAGCACTTGTCAGGATAGAAGGAAATGGATGGAGCAAAATACCATCAAATTCTTGAGGAAAATCTGCTGCCCTCTGCCAGAAAGTTGTCAATGGGAAGAAGGTTTACCTTCCAACGTGACAATGACCCAAAGCACACAGCAAAACTGACCACACAGTGGTTGAAGGAGAAAAAGGCGAACGTCCTTGCATGGCTTAGTCAGAGCCCAAACTTAAACCCCATTGAAAATCTGTGGAATGACTTGAAGACTGCAGTCCACAAACGGTCACCATCAAATTTAACTGAACTTGAGCAGTTCTGCAAAGAAGAGTGGGCAAATATTGCAAAGTCTAGAGTTGCAAAGTTAGTAGAGACATATACCAACAGACTAAAGGCTGTAATTAAAAAATTAAGGCAAATTAAAGCAAGGGGGTGATCCTTTTTCCAACTCAGTGATTCTGTTTTTTTTATTATTATTTTTTAAAATTTTTTCTGACATGTTGGTGTTATATACTTCACTTGGATGTTCTAAGTTGCACTGAGTAAATACAGCTGGATAAAACAAAAACTGTGTCTGTCTTCATTTCAGGCTGAAAAGCAACAAAATGTGATTATTTTAAAGGGGAGTGATTCTTTTCTATACCCACTGTAGTTGGACTGAAAATGTTGCTGAAACTTGGCATCCCTGGTTAATGATATTACCTCAAACACAGTTGAAGGTACATCTAAAACCACTCGAAATGAGCTGCTAGACTGTTTACTGGATGACTGTATGTTATTGACTCTCAATTGCCTATTACAGGGTTACTTGTAAGTTCACTAGATCGTAGCCTATAGCATAAATCAAGTGTGATAGCCTCTTGACTTCATTTTTCTTGAGGCTATGTAGTTATTAATTTCAGCCTGCCCCACCAAAATCTATGGTCATGAGCTGCTGCTAGAGTTGCCACCTTTTTTGATCCTGGGCTCAAGTTCCTGTCCGTGTGGAGTTTCACAGGTTTGTTGTGTTAGTGTGGGTTTTCTCATGGTTCTCAGTTTTACCCCCAACTTCCAAACACATACCAGTAGGTGAAGTAATGACTCTATAATGCCCATAAGAGTGGCCCCATTGAATATATGAAAGAGTGTGTGAGAGGCAAGAGATTGTAACTTTACACAGCAACTGCTGAAGTTGGAATTTTAAGAAACTCCACAGATAGTATGAGTGGAAACGAGCTGAAAAAAAAGCTCTATATATTCTTTTGCTTTCATATACCTCTTCTGTATTTCAAAACACTTACATCACCATGAATAGACATGGATCGGATTTGTTTGTCCAGCACATCCCACAGATGCTCGATTGGATTGAGATCTGGGGAATTTGGAGGCCGAGTTAACACCATGAACACTTTGTCATGTTCCTCAAACCATTCCTGAACTATTTTTGCAGTGTAGCAGGGTGCATTATCCTGCTGAAAGAGGCCACTACCATTAGGGAATTCCGTTGCCATGAAGGAGTGTACTTGGTCTTCAACTTTGTTTAGGTAGATGGTACATGTCAAAGTAACATCCATATGAATGCCTGGACCCAAGGTTTCCCAGCAGAACATTGCCCAGAGCATCACACTTCCTCCGCCGACTTGCCTTCTTTCCATAGTGCATCATAGTGCCATCTCTTCCCCAGGTAAGCAACGCACACGCACCCAGCTGACTACATGATGTGAAAGAAAATGTGATTCATCAGACCAGACCACCTTCTTCCATTCCTCCATGGTCCAGTTCTGATGCTCACATGTCCATTGTAGGCAGTGGACAGGGGTCAGCATGGGGACCAGTCTACAGCTATGCAGTGTCATACGCAGCAAGCTGCGATGCACTGTGTGTTCTGACACCTTTCACTTATAGCCAACATGAACCTTTTCAGCAATTTGTGCTACAGTAGTTCTTCTGTGGGATCAGACCACACAGGCTAGCCTTCGCTCCCCAACGCTCCCCAAGTGCATCAGTGAGCCTTAGATGCCCATGACCCTGTCGCCAATTCACCGGTTGTCTTTCCATGGACCACTTCTGGTAGGTACTAATCACTGCATACCGGGAACACCCCACAAGACCTGCCATTTTGGAGATGCTCTGACCCAGTCGTCTAGTCATCACAATTTGGCCCTTGTCAGAGTCGCTCAGATCCATACACTTGCCCATTTTTCCTGCTTCCAACACATCAACTTCGAGAACTGACTATTCACCTGCTGCCTAATATACCCCACCCCTTAACAGGTGCCACTGTAACAAGATAATCAATGTTATTCACTTCAGTTTTCTTTGGTTTTAATGTTATGGCTGATCTGTTTAAGTTTAATAAAAATTTTTAATATTATAAATTATATATTGTATATTATAATGCTTTACTAAACACAGGCACGGAAATGGAGAAAAAGAAGCTGAAGGAGACAGACATGGCTGATGGAAGTTAGTGATCATGAAGAAAGCAGAATGGGGTTCTTTAAGCTTTAACTTAAAATGAATACTGAATTTGATGACACAGGCCTATTACTCATACAAGCAGTGTGCTCCCCACCCAGGTAAATTCACAACCTCTCTTGTATAGTTTGTCACATTAAAATATATTTTTTAAATCTGTTTAAAAAAAAACTGCCTTGTTTCCTATTTGGTTGTTATCATATGAATGAAGCTTAGGGTCAGGTGGAGGGGGAGAGCAGTGCAGTGCTTGTGACTCCAGCAGCATGTCGTAATCACTCACACATTACAGTCCATTCACATGCTTCCTTCATAAGCCGCTGGCTGCTTTGGGTGTGTTTTGCTACAAAACAAGCAGGTTTAACTGTCAGGAGTAAAGAGCATACATTGTAGGCTAGGTTTGTGAAGGGTGGGATGCATACTCTCTCTCTCTAAAGTCAATCACAGTGACACTAGCCAATCGTGACATTATAATCATTGGCAAATCACTGTAGTATAAGAGTAATAAAATGCTTCAGGGCCTATTATAGGAAAATAATCAACTTCGACTTAGTGTTGGATCACATTACATCACCCCATCATGGATTATTTTCCTATAACAGCATGCCCTAACATGTTTTATTCCTTACTTAATGTAGACACGCAATATATGTGACTAACAAACACAGTGATGTTGCCATGATATGAAGCAGTGCTGCGAAAGCTTTTTCATCCACATCAAACTATTTATACAATTTAAACAATGTCCTACAAAATTACTGATAAACGAGCAGTTTTGTTTCTATCAGCGTTTTTGTATTCTTGCATGAGAGCCATGATTTCACACAGTACTGCACACTTATTTAACACCTAGACTATGTCATGTCTGTGAGAAGGTTAATGAAGATGAATGAATGAAGAAAAGATTGATAAATGTCTTGATACGGTAAATGCAGCGATAATAACCTCAGCAATTATTCATTTTATTTGGTGCAGGCCTGGATTGGCGTTCCGGAGATTTGGGAGAAATCCTGTTGGACTGAACCATGAACTTGCTAATCTTGCAACACGACTGGTCATCATTCACCTCGTCTCCATTGGGCTTCTGTAAATAAAAGCAGGGTGAAACAAAGCAATATAGATGCACTGACGAATGGACAACAAGAAGCAGCCAGGTGGAGGATAACTGGAAAGGGCATGGAAAAGAAAAGCCCCCAAAGGATACTGCACAATGCAGCTAAATAACTAACATTTTTAGTGACTTCAAGTGCAGGTCAGTCTGATCCGCAAGCAAGTAGTAAACGTTATCTTATTACAGGCTGCATTTACCACAATATTACTATCGAGCAAGTAAAACTACACCTGGCTGCATAGTTGACATCATTAGGCTATACAGCTGAAGATATTTTTGTTACAATTCGTTCTGAAAGTCAGTGAATATTTTTCAGGATTGTCTCTGAGAAACCTCACAATAAAAATGAAGCCCTTTCATAAGCAGTAAGTGCTGTCACATCCCCACATAGCATACAGCAAGCTAGCAAGCAGCTATAACTTAATGTAACCAAAATTGAAAGTCAGTGACAGTTAACTAGTTAGCAGTTAGTAGTAAAGTTTCTATAATATCTAGAAATGCACACAAAATGAACTTTCACAACATTTTTAAAAATAATGTTAAAATTAATGCAATTCATGCTTTTCTTTTGAGACTTTACAGTAGTGGTCAGTGGTCCCAAAATGTGTTGTGGGTGTAGGGGGTGGCCTGGGTGGGTGTGAGATTCCTGGCCTGAATATTTGTTACTATTTATACAGCCTTGATTTGATGTGAAATTACAAGTGGTGTAGTCAATGACAGGAAATGCACATAAACATTTGTATTGTCCGTTCCTGGAGCCAGTCAGTGAGACAGCTGGTCTCAACAAATGTCTATGCTCCTCCAGCCTCTCCCCAACATTTTGAGTTTTAGTTACTGCTTTGGTCTAACAGCTAACTTCTCCTCTGCTGGATTTTTAAAAATTTATTTAACAAATAATACTTTGTTAAAGCACCTTTTGCTTGTAAGACAACACTCAGTGTTTTAGGGTAAGAGTCTATCAACTTAGCACATCTTGATTTAAAACATTTTTATTCCACCCTTCTTTCCAAAAAATCCTGTACATAGCCCTCTTCAAGTCGTTCCACAGGTTTTCAATAGGAGTTAGATCTGGACTATTCCAAAACTTTGATCTTCTTCTTCTGAAGCCATTCCTTTCGTGACTTGGATTTGCGCTTTGGGTCGTTATCATTCTGGAAGGTGAGGATTTTCTTCCTCTTCATCTGTCTAACAGAGGCCTACAGGTTTTCTGCTAAAATAGATTGGTATTTGGAGCTACCCATGATTCCTTCTGTCTTGACAGACCTCCAGTCCCAGCTGAAGCGAAGCAGCACCATAGCATTATGCTACCACCATCATGTTTCACCATGGGTATGATGTTCTCTGGGTGACACGCCATCTTGTTTATGCACCAAACATATCTTTTAGAATTATGCTCAAATGGTTCTACTATGGTCTCATAACACATTTTTCCCATTTGGTTTGGGGTGATGCATGTATGTTTTGCAAAATTTGGGCAGGTCTGTTTGGATGCCACATTTACAGATTTGTTTGAGACAGCAACAAGCCCACTTGCAATACAGCTGCTGAGACAAGTCTCTGTGGTGCACACAGTGTAGCACTACATAATATTCACTACTCTATCAATGACTGTTTTGTGATCATCCCAGTGCAAATAATATACCTGCAAATAACCTACAGAGAAAAAGTCAGAGTAGATACTTTACATACTTTAAATCATGAGAAGCTTTCTTTTAATTTCAAGCTACTTTCAGTAGGGTTGCACGGCATGGGCGTAGAATCCATTTTTATATACGTTTTAATAAAACGGAAATTTTTATGCACTTTTTCACTGGCCATGGCCAATTTGTGTATCTTTGATTTCTATAGCCTACGTGCATGTGTCTATAAGTCTTTACGTTACCTGATGTTGCCATGACAATCGGTCACTCATGTCCTGTGTCATGCCCATGCTCACACTTGCACTGTACTGTATTGTCAATTTGGCAGTTAATACTATTTTCTCTAAAACGACACATCACACTGCTTTTGCAGAGTACACAAAGGTTAATGACACTTCATTTAACCTAAATTCTTTACCTTAATCTTTAAAGATTTCCTGTTTGCTACCAAAGGAGCTAACATTATGCTAACCGCTGTGTGTAAATACTAAAATCAGGGTTTGTACAAGGTGCTTTAAGTGTTTGAATTTGGCTTTTTGAAATTTAAGTCCTGGAAAACCTTGAAAATTTTCTATCTAGTGGTGCTTAAAAAGTGCTTGAATTATATTAAAAAAAAAGTCAATAAATACGAAATTGCTAAACTTTAAAGAGTTATTTTTGATAGAACTCCACTACAATCCTTTCACTCAATATATGACACCCCGCTGCAGCCCCTCCACAGCCGTTGTCTTTAACTTATGTGTGTGGTGATTTTGTCAGATGACGTCGTGGTTAAAAATCAGGATTTTAGCAGTGCAGAGCAGCAGCTTGAAAGTGGTGTGGAAGTGACTGCTGGTTAACATGTAGTCTCTTAATGGGCCACGTTTTAGTCACTATTTCATACTCGTTCCATTGTCTGACAACAGAAACAGAAAAAATATTATTATTATTATTATTATTATTATTATTATTATTATTATTATTATTATATGGAATTTAAAAAAGAAGAAATAAAGAATATGTTTGAATGACATCTCTTGTATAGTGCTTGAAAACCAAAAAATACTGCTTTAAAATGAAAGTCCTGGAATTTCATTATGAAGGATCTGTACGAACCCTGAAATTAGCCGTGTTCGCTAGTAAGCGAGCTAACGTTCCCAATTTTATGATTTTTTTGTTTTTGGAGTTCATTTCCACATTCAGTTATTTGTTCCTAATGTTGTGTTCATTCTTAGTTCTCTGAGGACAGTTTCCATTTGCATGATTTCATTGCTTGAGGGAACAATAGATGAAATATGTGGCACATTGACTTAGCTGATTGCCAATTGTATGATTGTTCTTGAGTTTTTCCAACAGCCAGTTATTCATTCTCATGAATAAAATATTCAGATGCATATCTGGTTTGTCCGTTTTCATTTATATCTATGTATTTCTGTAAATTTGGTTCATTTTGTAGATTTGAATTATGAATTAATACAATATTGTGTGGTATCATGATATTTCAGCTGGTATAGTATTGTAAGATATGTTTATGGTATCGTGACAACCCTAACTTTCATTTTAGTGTTGCGTCATTTTAGCGTCACGGAATTTTCAAAGCATTGCTGGGATATTTATGAATGACTTATTTGTTAGTTTCAAATTGGTATGTGGCTATCTCAGTGGAAAGGTATGTGATATTTTTGTAGTTTCTGAGAAGCCCTATTCATATTTGTATTACTAGTGGTCTACTGTGTATGCTTGCCAGAGAAGAAAATGTCAAAACAGCTGAAAGGAAATAGGATGGAAATAAAGTAGGAGTGCCTGTTTAAGCATAAAGTCCTATATATAATTAACAATATATGTTCAATAATGTGTTCATTTTAAATTAGCTATAGCATTTTATATTTTTTTCAAGCCTACTAATTTTTGTTTGCATATATTTATTACATTTATGTTGAAAATAAACAGTCAAAAGAGTTTCAACTGTGGATTTGTCATTGTGGAAATCCCAGGTTAGTGTGTGGGCCAGTCAGATGACATTCCTGGGCTGATAAACAGTCCCACTCCGGCCCTGCGGGAAGTGAGCAGATATTCCTGCAGCTCCTATATTATTGCTGTAGGTCTCTTGGCAGCCTCCCTGATAAGTGTTCTTCAATTATGGAGGGATGTCCTGAACTTGGTAATGTCACTGTGGCACCCCATTTTTCCACTTGTTGATGATGGCCTTCACAGTGTCCCATGGTACATGTTTTGGATATTCTTTTGTACCCCTCTCCTGATCAATACCTTTCTGCAATAAGATCCCATATAGGCTTTGTAAACCCTTTGGCTTCAGCAGTCAGATGAAATGAAGAAGACATCAAGAAAATTGTACAGAAACAGCTTATCTTCATTTAAGCAGAATCACTTCATTGATGACAGGTGTATGATGATTACTTTTGAATGTGAGCATGGTCACAAGTGTGTTCACTTGTGCAACAAGGGTCATTTTTCTTTTTCTTGTTTACATAAAACATTTCTATTTGTTTTTCACTTGAATTTTGTTGGTTGCTGTATCACATTATAGGTGGGGAAAAAAATCTGACATGATTTATCTTGTCATTTTTACATCACAAAAAACCCCCCTGAATTTGTAAAGGGGTGTGTAGACTTTTTATATTCATTATATGTGAGTAATTACACATGTACACAATTTGATGTAATAGTTTACATTATTGACTGGCACTTCATGATCAACAACTTGAGCTTTCAGACTATAAGCCACACCCATACATCCATACATGACTGAGCAATGAAGTACGGAGAGAGAACCTGAAGAACCAGCCAGATAAGAGAGACAGAGACAGAGAGAGAGAGAGAGAGAGAGAGAGAGAGAGAGAGAGAGTCATTACAGAACAACAAGCTAGTACAAGATCTGTTCAACTCCCTATTAACAGTTGAGTTTTCTAAAATATGATCCAATATAATCGAATGTTGTAAAAGCAAATGTTACAGAAGGTTTTGGCCTTAAACTCGCTGAAGAAAAAAACAAAGCAGAAAGAATTGATTTAGTGCATTTGCTGTTTGCCTAGAGAATGAGATTGCTGTGTTGACACTACATAAAATTCATGTTCTTTGATATGAGCTGATTTTCATATCCATGTACTTTTTTTTTTATCAGACCATACCTATATGATGGCATCAGCAAACACTTTTAGACCAGTTGTTCAATTAATCATACTAATTATACAGGTAATAATTAATATACTGATTTCAGCTGGATGAGCGCCAAATAGCATGATGACGCACCCGGTGATGTGTATTAAATAGTTTAAATATTTCTCTGTATATTCATTTCTGACGCTTTTACAGCAAAATATACTTTTGTGTAAAGATATGTGCACATTAAATTGGTTTGGAATAACATGACATGAAAACAACATTATGTCATTTAATCATTATGCTCAAATAGGATTATTGTTATTTTTTCTCTGGAGCCATATATAAAAAATATATACATATAAAAATTCCTATAAAATATATAAAACTTAATCACTATATTTCTCACTAGTTCTCATGTCTGCTGTTTTGTGATACACATGGACAGATTCCTGTGAATACACACACACCCCACATTCCACATACATTAATAGGGACGTTGACTGTCTTCTGCTCATACTTACCAAAAACAAAACCATGACAAAAACAGATACCTACAGGAATAAAAAGAGGAACAGAAACCATAAGAATATGTTAGATAGAGGAGATCAATCAGACGGAGATCAGAAGACTCAGCACTAAAAACAGCTCTCACCCAGTGAAGGTAAAAAAAACACTGCATCAGCTCAAAGTAGTTAAAAATACCTTACACACACTTGTTTGATATATCAACCCGCATCCCAAGAAACCTGGAGAGTAGAACTGCCTATTCTTCATTTTCCTTTACCACAACTTGGGTGTCAGCATTACCAAACCCAAAACCTCAGCATTATATTTTGGCAGTTGGTAAATGCTCTTATTCGAAACAATTTGCCTAAGTATGTACTACAGCAGTAAACAGTAATATATTCACAAAAACTAAGTAAACAAGAACAATCAGTGCAAAGTGCAAAAACAAAAAAAAAAACTACAAGAAATAGATATTCCTATATTGTTGGAAGAGGTAAGTCTGTAGTCCTTTGTGGAAAGACTCAGGACACTGAGGCGTTCAGATTAGAGAGTAAAGCTACTGAGGAGACGCATGTATCAATTTTGTGTCTGGACCTACTATTTTAGTAGACATGTTCAGTAGGTGGCAATATATTGCACCACACATCATTTTTAGTACAACTATCATTTTGTATACACAATTCACATTCAGCCATGGCATGAGGGTAAAAAAAACAAAACCACCTAGTTTTGTGCATTACCTACAATATGCATGCACAGTTCACACTTGCAATGACTGCATGTGTTCATTTGGTAAATAATCACATTAAATATACTGTTGTGTCAATATCTGTGTTCAATACCTCTGTCTGTTCTCCTGGCATGCACCTATTTGGTAAGCTGGCAGATGTGGTGGGTGACAGTTTGGAATGTGTGTCTCTGGGGTTGGTGGCTGTGGTGCTGTTCTGGCACTGGCCGCGTTCTGGGTGTACACTAGGATGTTCTATTTTTACAAAAGAAAAAGGCCAATCGGTCATGTGATTTACCCAATAAGTTCAACTTAAAAGCAAATGAGCAGATCTGACAACAAGTGTGTGACCACAGTACAAAACAACATACTGCAGAAACATACTACATGCTGCATATTACTGATCTGAGATTGCACTGGAGAATCAGTTCCATCACTTCAAATAGTTTGTATTTTTCTAATTAAACCACCAACTCCTGAGAGGCTGGGGATGCATAATAATTATAGTAATTGTACATCATTAATATACTTAAGTATTATTTTGGCTTATTTATACTTTACTTAGGTATTATTGAAATTGAATACTTGTACTCTTACGCAGCCACATTTCCAATATTTTTTTTATTCCTTGCATTTTTATTTAGAGCTTCAAAGTATTTGGTCTGATGTGTCTCCTTCTGTACACCATACATCAATATAATGGGCTCAGTTTAGCATCCAGTCATTTCAGTTTAGCATCCAATCAAGTTCATCAATGTAGAAAAAAACTCTGCTGTGACCTTCTCATGCTACACAATGTAGTTAACTCTATAATTATCAGTGTGTGTTTGAAGATTATAATCCACCAGATTGCAGCGTGGAACTTGAGGATGAACGGCCCTCCTTTACCTCTCTAGAAGGCATGTGCTTTATCTAATTTGCCAAAGACTGTTGATGTAAGTCTCACTAATTTGCTAACAGTAACTATTTTCTTTGCTGACACCTGGTTAGACTTAGAATTCCAGTAGTTAACATAACTGGCTAGGCAGCAAAATAAAATTCTGGTAAATATTGCAAATTTACAAAGATGGAATGATGTTTTCAGGCAAAATCACCTTCAGTTTTAGTAATAAAGGTTACTTTTCACATCAAAACATGACATCAACTTAATTTCATCCACTAAAACGTTTACTTTTTATTTTTTAATGCATGAGTCCAGTCAAGTCTATTAGCTGGATACTTTTTAAATTGAGTACGATTTTGACTTAAGTATAATTTCTTAGTATACTATCCACCTCTGCTAAGAGGTAGAGGCCCAGAATTTACATTACAACAGGATATGGGCAATAATCAATAGTCTTTGAGAGTCAGACTACTGTTGTAAGTGACACCATCTTTCGATTCATCGGCTCTTTGAGTCTCTCCAACATAAACATTATTTGGTGGAAATTGGTGTCTGAAGCAAAACTGTGATCCAAACTGTGCATGGGCCCTTTCAAAAGCAATAGTGAGAGAATAAAGGAGGCTTTATGCACAGGTAAGTCCCATCAGTAATCAATAATTGACTATGTTTTCAAACCATGTATTAAAATGTGCCATTCTATGTAGATTCCATTAGAAACACCTAGCTCATTTCATAAATACACACTACAATTCTGAATTATTTTTCTGCCCAAGCACTAGGTTCAGCTATTTTTTTGGTTATTTGCATAGTGTTGGGTGGTTCTTGTGTAAATCAGTCACATGATCGGGTTAGTGCAACATGCGGGCTCCCCTGCCCATTGCCTGCACTACCGCAGGTAAGTACTGTATATAAAGTGTAGGGTGTTTCTAATAGTATTTACTATTCCATTTTCTCAGTGAGGCATTTTTACTCCTTTATTTCATCGTATTTTATTGATTATCTGGCTGGTTCTTTATGTTATTTGGCCAAAAATATCACCAATTCAACAATGCTTAACTAGTGGCATAACTGAACACACCATCACTTTTTCTATTTTATTATTATTATTTTTTTTAAACTATAAACAAACAATATCTGATCCAACTTCTCTGCCAGCTCTGACTCCCACCTAGTCTTTGAAATATTAGTATCAAAAATAGAAAAGGATAATTTTCTGAAGGCTGATTCAGAAGTAAAGGAAAAAGGGATTGTGCTGAGAAACCCCCAGTATTTTGTATGCAATAATTTTGTACTGGACACCCCTATCACTAGATGGCAGTACTAACACAAGCAAGTATAAAAGCCAACACGTGTTAGGCAAAAGAGGCGAGGTTCAGCTTAGAATTGTTTAAGTGTGCACCCATAAAACAGATTCAGCTTACTGAGTTTCTGTTTTCATGATAAGGCTGTTTGCTATAGAGTGCAGAGCAGCCACTGTTCTTTCCTGCCTTTACTTATTTTATTTTTTTTGTTATATTTTGTTGTCTCAAAGATAGCTTCTCATAAAGGAGGCGCTACGTAGGCTGCAGGAACAAGTGCAGCAGTTGTTGGCTGAAAATGCTTGCTTCTCCATAGGCTCTAGTCCAGGACCATCAAGAAGAACTGTGACAGCCTCTGAGGTGCTTACGGGCCTCATTTTATGATTTATGAATCATTTAATAAAGCTGTTTGTAAACATATTTACAAAAGTTTCAGTAATGCTGATGTTCTTTGTTCTCATGTGCGTATGCCAGAAAACTCAAAAGGCCAATCTTACAGAACTGAAAATGGCATGATGACAAGTAAAAAATGAAAGAGCGCCTAACCATGGCATGTGATATATCTTCCAGTAATGCAGCTCAGCCACTGCAGAGCGTCAGTTACCAGAGACACGTGCTAACTCTTCCTACTTTTATAGGATGCCATTTCTTTTGTCCTTATTGAATGGCTACTGTTATTCTTCTTCATATATGGATTTGTTTTGGATTGCATTAATATGAAATTTCACATTTTTATACTGAAAATATTGTAAGGAAAACAAATAAGCTATGTTTAACCCTTGCACAATGATCTGTATATAAAATTTCAGTAACTCAGGCCAATTATATGATTTGAAGTCTATCAATTGAGTTTCACATTAGTAAGTCTCCTTATATGTAAATTTACACACACTCGGGAACGCTCACATGATCATTTTTTCCCCAGGCTACCTGGATTTTCATGAAATCTACATTACTTATGTAAATGGTCCTGCGAAGCGAATTAAAAATAATTTTTAAAATAAATACCCAGCTTGATAAATGACGCTCTATGAGAAAACAGACAAGTGTACATCGCCATAGACAAGAAATTACCAATTTTCTCTAGGAACTGGGTGGAAGAGTTTAGGCAGTGTATTTCTATCAGAAATATTTCCAGTGCTGAAAGTGGTGTTTTTATTTATGACCATCTTGAGGCTGAGGCAGAAAACAGAAATGAAGTAAAGACCTGTGGAAAATTAAAAACAATGCTTTGGATTATTTATAAATGGTGTTAGAGATGTATGCTTGTTTACAGTCTCTCATGGCTTAACTAGATATAGCACAGAAAGCAAATCCTAATGCTATCCATGATCTCCATGCTGTATAAAGTGATCAGTTCTGTGAAAACGTACAGTATGTGACTCCACACTACAAAGGGAACTAGCACTCAGTATGTAATGTCTATGCAAGTACTCCTGGAAGACATTCGCTGGGTAGAGGATTGACAGGCTGGGAGCTCTGTGACACATGGGTTTTCATGCTTACGTGGGGCTATTCGTAGCACGCAGACTGAGCTGTCAGAGTTGAAAGAGGTTGTGCTTAAGCAGCAGGCTCAGCTATACCTGATTATAAATTCCCTCTAATGATTCCCTTTTTCCAGACTAACTGGATTTTCATGAATACCACATTTCTTGTAAATGGTCTGTTATTCATTCATTTACAAATAAATTTGTTCATATCCAGCTTGTTAAATGAGGATCTCTAGCCATTTAATGAAATCTGTACAGTTTAGAGCAACCTTATTTAAATACCCCCAAGTAATTAGGGCCCAAATGATCTTAGACAGCCTGTGATATCTGGTTTTTAAATGAGTCTTTCCCTTCCATGACATTTTAATGGGGTTTCTATGACATGTCATTTGAAAGCCCATTCCTTGAATAGAGTGACCAAGGGTTCTAGTGAAGTAGGGATGGGAACACAAATGGGTTACAATAGACTATGATCATTAATATGTGTGATGGTCTCACTCACAGTTCTCAAATTTGTATTCACTCACTGCAGTTGCAGAAGATTTAACCTAAAAGTCTTTTTTTTTTTTTTCTTTTGATGATTCCTCTGAGTCTACACTGACACCTATAGTAACTCACTGTAGGACTGAACCCTGGTGAATGATAACTGGCCCTGTAGCCTTTTATAGATGGCTGAATATATTTCTTCTACTAATCTATAATTCATATTTCAGAGGTTGTTCTGCAAGGGCCAATGAATCAGGTCAAGGTTATCACCATGGAGACAAGGACTCCAGTAGCGCCTTATGTGCCAGGCTTATGCTGAGCAACTAAGCATCTGTTCATTGTACTGCACGCCGGCTTGTTGGTTAGAGTTGCATTAGAGATGCACTAGAGTTCCCCTGACCAACCTGCTGGCCTTATGCTTTAATTAAAAATTAACTTGTGAGCTACAGTATGTCACTGTGTAGTTGCCAACCTTCTTCTGAAACAAAGATGCTTTTTTCCTGAGTTTTGCACACAGCGTATCTGTGAATAAATAAGTAACTGAATACAGTAATAATATGTTATTAGTCTTTTATTTTATAAATACTTCCATGGTAAACCTGGATCAAGTTAGCAAGTAAATTATTCCATTATTCAAACTTTATTTACTGTAGTATACAATTATAAATCACAGAAAAAGTGGAAGGAATGTCTAAATTAGATTTTCATTTATACATATTCCATGTCCAAAACTGGCTCTTACATGGTTTGGATATATCAGATATATCAGATATCAGATATCAGATATCAGATTGTCCCCCCCCCCCATATTCTATTTAGTCTATTCACATTTCATCCTTCTTGTAGTAAACCGGAAATTATTATTTTTTTCTTTCTCCTCTGCAGTTTTAGCTGAAATTTTTTACTTAGACTTAGATCCTCCTGCGCCGTTCGGCGCATTGGGCGGCAAGGTGTCTCCATCGAGATCGATCAGCTGCAGCAGCTTTGGCTTCGTCCCATGAAATTTCGAGGGCTTTCAAATCATCATTGAAGGTCCGACGCCAGGTTATTCGGGGGCAACCTTGCTTCCGTCTTCCTCTTGGTGGTGTCCATGTGATGGCAGCTTTTGGTAGGCGCGTTGGTTGTTGGCGAAGAATGTGGCCTCCGAGTCGCATACGCCTCTCAGTCACGATGTCAATGAGAGGGCGGGTGGCAGTTCGGCAGTGAATCTCTTCGTTGGTAATGTGGTCTCAGTATGAGACTCACAGGATCTGTCGCAGCCACCTCTGCTGCACGACGTTGAGCCTTCTTGCAATCTTTACAGATGTCTTCCATGTTTCGCTGGCAAAAATTGCAGTCGGGATGACGATGGAGTTGAGTAGGCGAACCTTCGTCATCACATCGATCTTCTGGGTTGACCAGATCGGCAACAGCCGTTGGAAGACTGCCCCTGCTTTTGCAATCTGACAAGCTACATCATGGTTGGCATCTCCATTGCTCGCAAGATCGCTACCCAAGTATGTGAACTTGTCAACCTCCTCAAGTTGCTGTTGTCCAACCGTAATGGGGTTACGCAGTTATCACGATGTTGTGATTGCATCTGATTGCATCTGTCCTCACGTCCAGGTCGTTTGCTAGATCCGCAGGAGCGAAGGTGAACGTAGTCCCAGGGGGAGGCTGGTTCAAGGTTTCTTTGAAGTGTTCCACCCATCGGGCATTTTGCTCTTCTTTGGTCAGCAGCGCTTTGCCATTCTTGTTTTTGACAGGTGCACCCTGCCCGGTCTTCGCCCGGTAAGGTCCCGGACAACGTGGTAGAGCGTCTTGGTGTCATTCCTTTCCGCCGCTGCTTGTGCTTCTTGTCCCTTCTGGTGCAACCAGTCACGTTTGTCTTGTCTGCAACTTCTCTTCACTCTTCGGTCCAGTTCTCGATAAAGTTCTGTCATGGCCACCCGTTCCTCCTCCGTTTTTGCTTGGTCACGCTTCTGTCGAGCCGATCTACGTTCATCGATCTGATCCCATGTTCGTTCCTGGATCCAACGTTCCTTGTATGTTCCTCGCCTTCTTCCGATAGTAGTCTCAGCACTTCCAGTGATCGCCTGTGTCAGCCTCGTCCATTGTTGTTCAATGTCAGCGTCTGCCTCTTCTATCAGTACCTCGAACTTGTTCCTTAATTCAAGTGTAAATCGTTCGGCCACTGCCCGGTCTTTAAGTCGGTCCACTGCGAAGGGGCGCGGTCGTTTCTGTTGCATTTGTTGGCGCTTCAATCGGAGTCGACACTTTGCAAGGAGGAGATAATGGTCAGAACCAATATCCGCCCCCCTGCAAGCCCGCACATCTACCAGCGACGATAACCACCGTTTGCTTATGCAGGCGTAATCGATCTCATTGAGTGTTTCTCCATCTGGCGACTGCCATGTCTTCTTATGGATCTGCTTATGGTCGAAGTATGTATTTCCGATTGATAGGCCGTTTGCTGCGCAGAGAGAGATTAGCCGGTCTCCATTGTCGTTGGTTTCTGTGGCTGAGCCGTGTGGGCCCATGACGTGTTCCAGACCATGACGCTTCTTGCCAATCTTTGCATTGAAATCGTCGATGAGCAGAATGATGTCGTGACGGGGGGGGGTTCATTTAGGGCCTGCTGTAGTTGGTCGTAAAACTCATCCTTGTTGGTATCTTCTGCGTCTTCGATCGGGGCGTACGCTTGGATGATTGTGACCTTGGCGTGGTTGGTTCGGAATCGGGCAGTGATAATATCGTCACTAACAGGCTTCCAACCTATGAGTGCTGATGCCGCCTTGATGGACATAACGATTCCCACTCCACGTCCATGTTCGGTGTCATGGCCCGAATAAATGATGACCTTTCCATCGCTGACCATGCGCCCGGGGTTTGTCCAACGCATCTCACTGACCCCAAGGATGTCCATACGGTATCGGTCGAATTCGTTTAGGAGTTGAACCAGCTTTCCACACTGGAATAGCGTTCGTACGTTCCATGCTCCAATTTTTGTTAGTAACTTAGCATTGTAGATTGAGCCTCGCATCGGGTGATGGACGTCCAATGGGCTTTGATCCACCACCGTCACAGGAGAGTGTCCATCTTCGCCGCCGGTTAGTTGATCTTGTTGGTTTCTTTTTGCCGTTTCCGTAGCACTGAAGTTTTGATGGGGTAGGGTCGCTGGCCCTATGCCCAACCCTCCTCCTTTCTCAGCCGGGCTTGGGACCGTCCATGGCGGAGTTTTAGCTGAAATATAGTATGATTTTAAAAATGGTAGAATTTCCCCCAGTTTCACAATCTACAGTAGTCTTTAACACATTATTAACAATGTCAGCAATATCAATCCTGCTAGTATTTTACTAACAATTCAATTGATCTGAAAAGCATTTTTATGAATATTAAGAAAAACAAATGCTAACCATAGCATTTCTAGGCTCAGTCTAGTTTAATGGCCTGCAGAAATAGAAAATCCCATAATTGTTTCGCTTAGTATTTAAATTATATAAGCCCTAAAATCCAAGACTCCTGTTTATTAACAGAAGTTAATTCATTCAAGGACCCCATAACAGGACTTGCTCATTTTTGCTACATATAACCCTTTGGGGGTTTTGCGCCTAAATGTATTACTGTCATTATTACCATGAATGGTTAGTACCAGTTTACTTACTGAGATAGAATATAATGTTGATCTCTTCCAACAGTCAAGCCTTTTTGAGTGTTCACATAAAATAAAAAAAGGCTTCAAGAGAATATTTTTTCCATAAAATCAACAATTACAGCTAATATACAAGAAATGTACTATAAAGTTAAGAAAAAAACTAATGCTATTAGAAAAGGCACTGAAATAAATTAATTAATAGAACATATTGAAAGTTTATTTCCTCCCATTGCCACTTTGTAGAAACCACAAACTTTATTAGATTAGATTTTGGGGTGTGCAACATTACTCACTCATTCCCTTACTCACCAGCTGGTACTGTAATATTAAAGAGTTTAAAAATCATAAATACTATCAGCAGATCCTTTGTAATTAGAGACACTTTAATTTAATGGGAGTTAATGGCTGTTGACATAAAATCAATCAATGATCACAGGGATCCCTATTGATGTCCTGTCAGCATTGTTTGAATATATCATATGTCAAGTCAGTCATTAAGGAGAGGAAAGAAAGGCTGTTTCTCTCGGATATTTTAGGTGAAATATATAGACTTTAATTCACAGTAAAGTCTGATGAATGAGACTTCCTGATAGATGGATAACTATTGATAAGGCTCTGCAAAATAAAGTGGTATCCATCATCCATCATCCATCACATAGGGAAACAGTAGTGTTATGTAAATCAATAGAAGCACCAGACACACCTCATATGCTTTGTGGGATCTGAATTATTCAGAAGACAATGTACCAAGCCTATACTTCAATACAAAGCCTTTTTGCATTAAAATTAAATTATTTTTATTTGTTTGGATGCTGTACTTATGAGCTTCTAAGCAGCTGTCAGCAATAAGCTGCTTTGGCCTAATAACCACATTGCCATGCATCTCACATTCACAGATCCAGTATTCTGAGTGCATGTGTGCTGGTTAATGTCACTGCAACTTGTCCTTGCAATGAGGTCAGTCTGTAGTGATTCCACATAGACCAGTTAGGATTTGCAAAATCTGGATTTATGTGAGCACATAAAAGCGTCTAAAGATTTCCCCTAAAGATAGTCTACAACTATAAAAATAAAATAAGATGATAGAATCATGCAGGTTTGTGATACAGAAATATGGTTTGTTCAGTTGTAAAAGAAGGGTTAATGGTTAAGCTCCTATGAATGATGGATAAAATCTGATCTAATGACACGATAAACTGTTATTTAATATACTTCCATTACATATATTCACTTTAGAATTACACACATAATGCCTGTTGACTTTGTAATTAAATGTATATGAACAAAACAGTGTGTATTCTTAAGCATAAACAAAGATATGTTTAAAAAATGAAACTGATAAGGAAAAACATTTGGACACTATATTAAAAAATACATATTACACAAAAATAAATGCAGTTATAGATATAAATGCTGCAACCTGGTGTAGTTATAAAAGAAACTGTCATTGGTTGGAAATATTTCACACAAGGAAGAGCAATCATCATGACAGTGAAGGAGCTTCCTATTCATCTTAAACATCCCTGTCGGAACAATTGATTACATAACATGCGGGTGAAAAGTTCATGGAACAACAACTAATCGCCCCTGGACAGGTGCGCCTCACAAGATTTCCCAACATGCTCTCAGAATAATGATTATGAAGACAAGAGAGAAACAGCAAGAACAACAGTTACACAGAGAACAATAAGTAATGAACTGCAACACTGCAACATTCCTACACCTCATGCAAAACCCTTCTGCTAAAAAAACAAGCACAGACATGTGTGTCTAAGCACTTACACAACTCTCTTGGAACAAAAGACAAAACCAAAATAGAACTTTTTGGCAATAATTCAGCTCGTCATCTTTGGAAAACGAAGGGTTGTGCATATGATTCCAAGTACACCATGCCCCCAGTGAAGCATGGGGGTGGGAGCATCATGATATGGAGCTGCTTCACGGCAAACAGTACTGGGGTATCAAAGGAAAGGAAACATGCATGGAGCGATGTGCCAGGACATATTAGAGGAGAATTTAATCTCATCTGCCAAGAAACTGAATCTGAGGAGAACAAGACAATGACCCAAAATATACAGCCAGAATAACTCGACTGGTTTATAAAAATGAATCTGCAAAATATCATTGGAAATTGGTCATCCTGGTCAGTTGAATCTATTTCTAGGGAAATAGGTTTCTCAAATGCTTGCATAGACTATTTTTTTTTTCTTTTTTTCTCATGCACATCATGCCTGCTTTGCCTGTACACTCGTCCTGTCTTTCTGTCTTTGGGCTAGTTTATACTTCTTCACTGAAGCGTATTTGAGTCGCAGTGAGCAGAGGCTCACTGTTGCAGTAATATACAGTTCTCTCAAAATCTAACAGCACGTCATGTGTATCTTTAGTTCTTTGAATCAACCAGTCTTCAGGTGAATGCTAATTGGTTGGGGTGGTGTGGAGGTGTGATGCATTCCTGCAAACACTGTGATGAGAAGTTACCTTATTTCTGAAGGTTTTATCACATGATTCAGAGTAGTCTTGTCCCAAATACAGTTCAAGTTCAAACAAATACATCCAGTAATTGTTGTAGTTGTGCTATTCTGTCTCTATCTGTCTCAATTCAATTCATTTACATTCAATAGCATGACCGTTACAGCAGTTATGGTATGTCTCTCCTAACAAAATTAGAAGTTCATCAGTGTTGGTATGACTGCAGAACTGAGGATGAATATTATGAAATTTATTAAAGCAGATTAATAAATAGCAATTTAATACATGGCAGTACAGAAGCTCTGTATTTTGCATTGTATTTTTATCTAGGGTTTGGCATGTTACTGTGTGTTAGTGCAGTGTTAGTATATATTAGTCCATTGAGGTTCAGGAATAACTCAGGGAGGGGATTTTTTATTATATGACATAAGAGACCATTTTTCAGACAAAAAACACAATGAAGGCTGCTGGGTTTTGCTGCAAAAATAAGAATCAATTGTGAAAGTCAAAGTCTCCAGAAGAACTGTGGCTGGTTCTGCAAGATGCTCAATAAAACTTACCAGCTACTTTCCTTATAAAACTGCACAAATTGTACTGGAGACTACTATTTTTATTTTTATTTTTATTTTTTTGTCACACCAAATATTGACTTTGTTTCATTTACTACTGTTTACTGCTGTAACGTCTGACGGTATCAAACTGATTCCTGAATCAACCTGGACTTAGCACAGAAGTTTCTTTGTTTCTTTGAGCTGTGAATCCATATCAGTTAACACCACTTTACCCCGAGTAACCCCCTTTCTTCTCATAACAGATGCCATTGGAATGCTATGGGGGGGGGGGGGGGGGGGCACGACCCCCCTCTTCAGACACACACCCACACACACACACACACACACACAGAACTTACACCCACAATGGAGAAACCTTTCTTGAACGTAACGTGTGAATGTAACGTCTGGAAAATTTCAAGATTAGGTGAATCAACCAGGGTCAACTAAACTCAACAGAAAGCCTGTAACTCTCTGATCTAATCTCTGTTTACGACCCTGTGGATTAACATCGGCGCCGAAGAGGCTGGAAGGAGGACTCATCTTCCTCCTGACCCCCACCCGGCACCATTAGTTGACCAAATACTGGTGGGACGGTAGAAGAACACCAGCCCGCTCTTCTGGACATGCACACAGAATGAAAATGTTTCTTGAATGTAACGTGTAATCATATGTCTAGGATAGTTCTAATGTATTCATATATGCATGTATTGTGTGCTTATGTAACCTAGCTATAATGATTTTAGATAGTTTGAGTGAGGATATAATTTTAAGTTGTCTGTAACCATGTCTAAAGATCTTTCACTGTTCAATGTCTCATAACCTACTTGAGTTTGGTATCAAAATAATTGTCTCTTAATACGCCAATTAATGACGCATACTATATGATGATGGGATGTATCATTCTATACTTTTCTAAATTTTGTTCTAATCCAAAGCTAATACAAACCCCGCCTTGACATGTGAACCCACTCCGGAACAGACAAAGAAAGTTTTTCCCCCAGAACTTTCTTCTCTCTCTGGATTCACCAGCAGCTCAGAGAGGCGTGTACGTTGGCATTATCCATAAAAGACAGCGACACGCGTTCCTCTTCACTTACTTTTTACTTTTTGCCTTTTCGCTTTTTCTTCACTTTCTGCGGACTTTCTCTCTTCCACCCTATTTTCCGGTGCTCCTCTGGACTCTTCTTTTGTCTCGTTAACCACGTGGCAATTATCGCTTTCTTTCTTCTTTTGACTTGGCGAGACCCAACTCCGTTTTACCCAGATTCTACTGACACGGAGGATTCAGCAACCTCCCCACGAAATCTTCGGACCAAGGACCCTCGTGAAACGACATAAGCCTATGCAAGTATAAATTCTAATTGATCTATAGATGCATCCTTCTTAAGCCAGTGCATCAGTCTCAAACGGTGCGATTGATATGTAAATGGAAGAGCCCCCAACACTCTGATCAAGTGTAAGTTACACGACAGCGAAAAAATTCTGTCGTCATTTTGTGTGAACAGCGACGAAATCCTGTTGTGATTTTGTGTGCACGGCAACGAAGAAATCCTGCCCCCACACTCTCGTGCATAAACTAGCACAAAAGGATCCCTGAGATCTAACAAGTTCTCTTTTTCCTCGTGATAACACATGAAATCGCCATTAAGCCGCCTCCGATTGAACGCGCTCCGATTTTAAATTCACGTCTGAGTTAGGGCAGGTTGCAGTACCTCTGACTGAACACTAGAGGGCTGCCTGCTTGAGGGCTAACCACGGTAAAACCAACCACCCCTTAACTCACTGTTGCGTGGGCCACTGCCGCCACCTTGTGGGCCTTCTCTGTTAGGGCTACTTTATTTTCTATTTCTGTATTCTCATTTTGACTTTTCTCTGTTTCACCCCCCCTTTGCTGTTTTACTCTATGAGTATTAGTGTTATCAATTTTTTGTTTGTTTGTTTTATCTTTTTTTAATTTACTGTCTGTTTTACATTTTATTTCTTTCACTGCTTTATTTTTCTTTATTAGTGTTATTAATTTTTATTATTATTATTATTGTTATTATTATTATTATTATTATTATTTTTATTATTTATTTATTATTTATTTTTTCTTCTTTCCTCTTCTTTCATTTTATTATTATTATATTTATATTTTGTTTTCTTTTCTTTTCTCTCAGTCGATAACACTCTTCCACTTAAGCATTTCTTACTGTGCATGCTTGTTTAGGTTGAGCTAAAACTAAGCTGAAGTAAGATTTCAATTCTAGCTTCTGTGTTAGCCACTGGCACTTGCCTATTCATAGGACTTCCACAGATAGAGAAGGCTTTCTCCTTACTCCCCTTCTCTTTGTTATTCTTTACCTCCTTTAATTATTTAAATTTTATTTGTTCTGTTTTAGCTGTTGTTTGGTTGTGACTTGTTTCTTCAAGTTCACATAAAGGCAGAAGCCTATGAGAACCATCAAGGAAAAGCTAAATCCTAGATTTTATGACCCAGGCAGCCAGTGTCATTAGATGACTCACTAGGCTACCGCCTGTCAAAATCTCTATTCAGATCTGGCGTGCACCCGCACCAATCCTCCGGTGGCCTAGAAATGGCCGACCTTCATCGGTCCGAGAACCTAACCCAGACAAGCCTAAGTCTGAGCCTTCACTAAAGCAGGACAACACGGCTACGTCTGAGTCTGCAGAGATCCTGAGAATACTGAAGGAGCTCATCCGGAATAAAGCTCATAGGGTAAACGAGAAAGACAAGTCAGACTCCTTGTGACTAAGAGCCAGGCCTGAAACCAACATCTCTAGAGGGCCTCCGACTGAACCAACAACACAGACTCCTGCTGATCAGCCATTAAAAACAGAACAAGCTAAGACATCACCAAGCGACAGCAACATACACTCACCTCCGCCGAAGTCTGCACACCCAGAGCAAACTGACCCACTGCTTCACACCGCTGACCAAGGCTCCAAGGTACCAGAAAGTGCTGTTTTAGTTGTCTGCCTCTCCGACGAATCACTTAAGACCAGCGCCAACTGCCTATCAGTCACTACACAAGCCCTGGTGCCAAGGCTCCTGGGAAACCTGATTGAAAAGGGAGTGGCCCGAAAACTCTACATAGATATCACACTGGAAAATGCAGTGAAACTGGAAGCCCTGGTGGACACGGGAGCAGATCTCACTCTAATGTCATCCAAACTCTTTGACAGACTCAGAGTTGAAACTAAGAGACAGAATCGGACTTTAAAATCACAAAGGTGCGAGCTGAATGTACAATCATACAGCTAAAATGAGGTACAGCTTGAGCAGATAGCACCTATTCACTTAACCATTGGTCCTATGAGCCTGGTGCATCCTGTGTACATTTCACCAATGGACATTATCCCCTTCTCATGGGAAAAGATCTGCTAGACTGCTTTGAGCCCTTACTGGACTTCAGACAGTTAAAAATCTGGGCTCAAGTGCGAGAACCTATGCCTCTCCAGTCACACCTGAGCCAGCCTGTCAGGTCACAGAGGTCACGGGAAATCCCATGGTCACAGAGGTCATGGGAAATCCCACGATCACAGAGGTCACGGGAAATCCCACGATCACAGAGGTCATGGCAGTCACAGGAAATCCCACGGGCAACCACAGGAACACGAGGTCAGCGCCAGAGCAAGGTTAAAATCCACTACTCTGCACTTTTGAACTCAATAAAGACTCTGAGTCCTTCTGCCCTAAGGTCACCAGGTTGCACCAGCCTGCAACTAAACGATGTGAAAACCAGACATTGTACTCAGCCATCAGCCTCACACTGTTTAACACCTTCCTCAAAGGCACGCCTGACCTTCCGTTTGCCAACAAGCGCACCCGCTTTCCCTGGGACTCCTGTCTATCAACCATGACAACTGCAAAGGGGATCTGTGCATTGAACATGAAATGGAACAGTTGTTGCCTAACCCATTACTTCCTGGTCTTACCAGACCCACCACATGATGTTTACCTTGGAGCAGACATCCTGATTCACCTTAGGGCCCATGTGGACTTTATAAATGAGGTGGTGTGGGCCCCAATGATCTCACAGCCCCCTGTTGTTCCTGTCAACCACGAGAACCTCATGTCAGGGCAGACCATTCCAGAAGTCTGCACCCTGGTCAGTGAACAGGGCACTGTAGTCCCAGCTTACACCAAAGGGGTTGCCATTCAGCTCAACATGTGATGTGGTCAAACATTAAACCACATGCTGGGCTTCTTCCAACCTTCACCTGAATGCTTGGAACTTGGACTTACTTTGGAAGCTACACCCCTCACTGAAGTGTTATCCCATGCAGTTTACATCCTGTTCAACAACTGCACAACAATGGACATTAGAATCCCCAAGGCCTACCACCTGGGATGGCTAGTGAGCCATGATTTTCATGACTTTGAACTTATTTTACTGATCATCGGGCCAATTCCATCTCCTATGGTCCCAGAAGGGAGCTCAGATGACACAGTATTGACAGCCCCCTTCAAGTTTGTCTCCATCACGTCAGTCATGCCAGTAACCACAGGATTAGCATGCAGAACGGAGCTAACAAAGGACCAACACCTTGCAGTCTACACAGTCTCCAACCAGCCTGCCTGCGAGATTGATGAGGATACTGCCCCTCTGACTGCTAACAAGACAGGAGACACCAACACAGAGGAGCCCTATCCAGGATTTGAGACACAGGTCCAGCAAATTCTGAAGGATGCAGATGCCATACAAAACGATACAGACCATAAAAAACTCAGACAGGTCCTGTACAAGTTTAAAGTGTCATTCGCCAAAGACTCTCTGGACTGTGGCCTCACAGACCTCCATACAGTGCGCATCCCGACGCACCCAAATGTTCCTCCCACTTTCGTCAAGCAGTACAAGATTCCAATTGCCTCACAAGAACCCTTGCAGGAGATTATCGATTCCATGCTTGAGAAAGGTGTCATCCGCCCATGCAACAGCACCTATTCTGCTCCCATCTGGAAATACCCGGAATCAGAGGAGCCACCATCCAGGATTCTGGACCATACCTGTACATCCAGACAACCAACACAAGCTGGCCTTCACTCTTGGCAACTGACAGTACACATTCACAAGATGCCCATTCGGCTATGCCAACTCACCAGCGGAGTTCAACATCTTCTTGAACAAAGCTTGCCCGGACGCCAGAATGAGAGGCAACCTCATCTACAAAGATCATGTTCTCATGAAGAGCACAACGGTGGCTGACCACCTGAAATAAATAGACTATGTACTGGACCAATTAACTACTGCCGGTGCCAAGATCGCCCTCCACAAAGGACAGTGGTGCTGAACCAAAGTCAACTATGTGGGCCTACTCATCGGATCACAGGGCATTGAACCACAGACCAGCCGCATCCAGGCCATCTAGAACATCAAGCCTCCCACTAATGTCTCAGAGCTGCGGAGTTTTCTAGGCGTGTGCAACTACTCGCGACAGTTCATCGAGAACTACTCGGGCATTGCACGACCGTTAACTATGCTTCTCAAAAAAGGACTGCCCATTCGCCTGGACAGAGGCTCAAGCGAACGCCATGAAGGAACTTAAAGGACACTCCTTCCACCGGAGACTTAATACTTAGACTGTGAAAAGGTGCTGCTCTGCACTGTATGGGCCATACAGTGATTCTCCAACTACATCAGAGCACAAAAGGTTATCATAGAGACTTGCCACCAGCCTGTAATGTTCCTTAACAGCCAACGCATCTGAGATGGCATGGTCACCAATTCATGCATAGCCACATGGTTGATGGCCATCCAGGGGCACAACGTTGAGGCACGATATGCCCAGAATCACAAGTCTGCGCTGGACAATGGCTTGGCTGCATGCCAAAACTGCTCGGATGACACACCTGCTGCGACACTGGACGCAGAGGGACCCCAACAACAACAGCCAACCTGTCACAGGTACTTTGAGGAGAAGGTGTGCCAAGGGATACCTACTGCCTACGTTGATGGGTGTTCCTACAACCACGAAGGCACCTTAAAAGCCGGCGCAGGAGTGCTATGGCTAAACAACCACCCCTGTCCCCTGCAACATTTCAAGTTGGGCCCCAAGTCATCACAACATGCTGAGGTAGCAGCCATCCTTATAACCCTTCAGATCTCTGCGGCCCATAACATCAGAGAACTCCTCATTTGCACAGACTCTAACTATGCAAGACTCAGTTTCACATGCCATCTTTCGGGCTGGAAACAAAATGGTTTCAAGACGGCAAACAACAAACCGGTCAAACACCAGCACCTGTTCCAAGCGTCTGAGGACATCACAAGAACACACGACATGATCATCTATTGGAAAAAGGTGAAAGGACACTCAAAACAACCAGGCTTTGACAAAGACCTGAACGACCAAATTGATGCCCTTGCCAAAATGGGCGCACTACATGGAGATCTATGGTCACCTCCAATCCAGCCACCCATCCTGAATGTGGCGGCAATAACCCGCAGCAAGCGAACCCTTCCTGCAACACTACAAGCCTCACAGCCACTTTCGCTGGCACCACAAATTTCTAACAACAACATAGCTGATCTTCAAGCCTCAGACGCCTCCATCCAAGCTAT
This sequence comes from Cranoglanis bouderius, assembly GCA_023630585.1. Taxonomy (NCBI): domain Eukaryota; kingdom Metazoa; phylum Chordata; class Actinopteri; order Siluriformes; family Cranoglanididae; genus Cranoglanis; species Cranoglanis bouderius. Next base: position 11,309,055 of record CM042538.1, on the reverse strand, counting down.
GCTACACCACCTCTCTGACCCCTCCAACCACCCGATCACACCGTCTGACCTCACTGCTGCCCCTTCCCTCAGATGGCTGCATGAGATCAAAGACATGCTGCATGTGAAGGACAACATTCTGTGGTATGTCCCTGATGACCTCACAGTGCCAAGGCTCGTGGTGCCACAGGGCCAAAGGGGGGTCATGTTAATGTATGCCCATGATGCACCATGTGCTGGACACCACGGCACCAGAGCCACTTACGACACACTGAAGCAAGTGGCATACTGGCCCGGTATGCAGCAAGACATGGCAGAGTACGTCAGAGGGTGCCTGGTTTGCTGCCAATTCAAACCAGCAAACCCAAACCACAGAGCCCCACTGCAACGCAGAGGAGTCACATTCCCATGGTCAGACCTCCAAATAGACTGGGTGGGACCCCTGCCCAGGTCAACAAGGGGCAACAAGTACTTCCTCACAGTTGTATGCCAATTCACCAAGTGGGTAGAGTGTATCCCAGCACCCAACGACACTGCCCAGACCACGGCATACCTGCTGATGAATCATATCTTCTCCAGGTTTGGACTGCCGCTAAGGGTCAACTCTGACAGGGGCACACACTTTACAGCTTCTCAGCTGACTTGGAAGCTCCTGGGTGTACGGGCTCAACTACACATCAGCCACCACCCCATCTCCTCAGGCCAAGTGGAGCGAACCAATCAAACTGTGGTCAGCATGCTGAGAAAATACTTGTCTGCCAACCAAAAAGACTGGGATGTGAAACTTCCCCTGGTGCTCATGGCCATCAGAGCCACCCCGCAGGAATCAACTCATGTGTCTCCCTTTGAACTGATGACTGGGTGGCAAATGACCCTACCACTGCACTTGTACCAACCGGGAGACTCCAACCTTGTCATAGCCTACACCACACACCAGTACCTTGATGAGCTACATTGGCACCTAAGGACGACATTTGCTTTTGACCAACAACAGCTGCAAAGGAGCGCTGAAGGCCAGAAAGCATATTACGACCGGAAAGCATCACACCAGGAACTGAATGTGGGTGACAAGGTCTGGTATTACAGTTTCACACAGCCGCTCCAGACAGCCTCCAAATGACTGTCAAAGAAATTGCTGCCCCACTGGACAGGACCGCATGAGATTGTGGACAAACTCTCCCCAGTCGCGTACAGAATCCAACTAAGGCAGGGACAGAAAGACCCTATTTTCAAATGGGTCCATCGAAATCAAATAAAGAGACATGTGGCCGCTGGCAGGGAAAGGCAAGTGGGGGCTAATGTAAAATAACCCAGTCGCAGTCCGCAGACCGAGGAAACTGTCCTGACCAACCAGGGACATCAACCGCTGACCTACTGCCTTTCTCTTTCTCTCTCTCTCTCTTTTTTGCACTAGGATGTTGCTGTGGCTCACCATCCTATGCCTCCAGGCAACTGGAGGACAGCCGCAATCATAAATCGCCTCACTGGGTCGAGCATCAGGCATTGTACTGCAAGAGCAACCTGGACTCCTCATCACCAACTGCAGGACCCACACCCAGAAAGTGTACGTCCGACTCAACCCTCGCAACGTCTACCAAGCACACTACCCATGCACCGTGGCACAATACAGCTGGGCAGGCGCCCGATGGACAGAGAACGCCCTCAGTCACGCAGAGGCTGATGTCAAGTACATGCTCACCCAACTGGAGAAAATGACTGTCACCCAAGCAGAGCTAAGTGGACACAACCACCGTACTAAGCGGTTCTTGGGAGCTTTACTCAGAGCCACCGCTGCTGTTGGAACCCTGTTCAACATCGGCATGTCTAGTGTCAATGCAGTGAGCCTAGCCACTGTAAGGCGACATGTGGCCGAAATTCAGACTGAGATTCCACAGCTTAGAGAGCAGCTCGCGATCCAAAGTCAAACCCTACAGACCATCAGCAAATCATTGAAAGGCACTGTGGTTGTCCTCAATGCTCACAGTGTCCTGCTGAACCAAACTGTGAACTCAATGAAGCAGTTGTTTTCAATCTTCCAAAATGATTTTGCTCAAACTCAACTGGTCACGTCCCTCATGACAGACATGCTGCGAGAGGTGAGCTCCTCCATTGACAGCTTGGCAATGGGTAGGATTCCAACATACCTGGTACCCCTGAGCCTCGTGCAATCGGTGCTGGCCTCTGCTACTACTGGCCCAACTGACCCTCTGCAAGCACATCTCACTTACTCTCTGGGTAGTGCCATCCCCTTACATGTCGACCCCGAACAAGGTGAGGTGGCCTTCCTCCCGATTCTACCCATCATTGAATCAAATAACATCTACAGACTCAAAGACGTTGTCAATGTCGGGTTTTGGCGAAGCAACACCCACATCAAGATACACACCCCAGATGTGGTGGCCTACCATGACAGCAATACCCAACTGTACCTGCCCCCAAACCTGCACATGTGTACTTTAACTAAAGATATTCACTACTTCTGTCCCAGCAAGCCTTTCCTCAGAGGGGATCCGTTTTCCCACCGAAGGGATCTGTGGATTGCAGCTGATGAGGGGCGACACATGCTGCCCCGCTGAGGCCAAGCCGTGCACCCAAGTCATTGAAACACAAGCCGAGATTGTGGGAAATCGGTAATACGCCGATTAATGACGCATACTATATGACGATGGGATATATCATTCTATACTTTTCTAAATTTTGTTCTAATCCAAAGCTAATACAAGCCCCGCCTTGACATGCGAATCCGCTCCGGAACAGACAAAGAAAGTTCTTTCCCCAGAACTTTCTTCTCTCTCTGGATTCGCCAGCAGCTCAGAGAGGCATGTACGTTGGCATTATCCATAAAAGACAGCGACACGCGTTCCTCTTCACTTACATTTTACTTTTTGCCTTTCTCTTTTTCTTCACTTTCTGCGGACTTTTCTCTCTTCTGCCCTCTTTTCCGGTGCTCCTCCGGACTCTTCTTTTGTCTCATTAACCACGTGGCAATTACCGCTTTCTTTCTTCTTTTGACTTTGGCGAGACCCAACTCCGTTTTACCCAGATTCTACCGACACGGAGGATTCAGCAACCTCCCCACGAAATCTTCGCACCAAGGACCCTCGTGAAACAACATAAGCCTATGCAAGTATAAATTCTAATTGATCTATAGATGCGTCCTTCTTAAGCCAGTGCCCCTGTTTAAGGTGAATTAATTCATTGCTGATTCTCGAGGTTAAATTGTTGTGTGTTCTGCCATGCTGTTATCTTCATCACTTTTCTTTCGTTTCTTTCACTTTTCCTGTATACATGTATTATTTGTTTAGACCTAGTTGTGTCTATCAGTAGTTTCACGTAGTTATTAAAATCCATTATTATCACACTGGATCGTCTCTGTTTTTACTCATGACAAGGTTCACTTTCAATGTTGCTCTTCGCTACGCGCTGTATTTCTTTTAATGACAACATAGAATAAACTATACTTCGTGGCCAGAAAAATAATTTATTCTTTTAGATTAATACGAAGATTGCCCTGGTAAGTTTGGTGGACAAACAGATCAAGCCGCTTCGCATTTAATTATAAAGCTAGACCACACTAATTAACATAACATTCCCTTTCATGGTCGATTTATATCCATAACTAATCAGAACACACTTTGATTAGATATATTTCACCCATTTGAGCTAAATTCGCTACACTGCTTTTTATGATATATATATATATATATATATATATATATATATATATATATATATATATATATATATATATACACAAAAACATTTTAGAATCCCAAACATTAGTTTTCTAGCACAAAATTAAATGTTACAGAAAAATGTTTGTATGTCATTAAAGAAAGCAGCATAAAAATGCTCTTTACGTTTTTTGTTGTTTTTTTTTTATTGTAGAAACATTTAATTTCATTATTTTGAAGGCATCTTTGTGCTACAGCATTTCTTTGCATGTGCCTAAAACGTTTGCACAGTACTGTACATCTAAACCATTTACAGCACTAACTTTACTCAGGTATTGCATGAGTTTGGCGTTGAAGCAAAGTGTCCAGTGCCCATAATACAGAGAGTCTAAATGTTTTGGAATGGTTTCACCAGATGCTAATATAAATTAATAAAAGACAACAAAGCACCAACAACATTGTACACACAGACACTGTCCATGCACCCATGACACAATATATACAGTACCAGGATGTACCAATGGTCATAGTATAGGATGTTCTGGACAGAGACCAGTTTCAATACCAGTGACCCACTTCCTTCAAAACTATTTTATAAGATAAAATCATCACATTGCATCTTACGGAGTGGAATATATTGCAATGGCGGTGGTGTAATGACTTGGGTAATGCATTTGTTACTGTCTGGGGTTTTTGTGAAAGAAAATTCTTCACTTATTTTGTTTGAGTTATAACAGATGCAGAGTTAACAAAACTGGTTCTTTATAAAAAGACAAACAATCATTATTATGCACATGAACACCCATGAAAAGAACACAGATATAGATACAGTACATCTTAATTTAAAATGAGCGTTTATGCATTTATTTTCTTTTTTAGTTTCTCAGCTGAACATGATGCATCAGCAGGGATGAACCATCTCACAAACAGTTATGGCAATACACAATACACTCACTTGCATAAGCTTGGCCCAAGCTTTTATGTATCATTTAGTGATCATGTCTTGGTTTTTTACACATTATTTTTGTCTATTACATGCATGGTTCCAGCTCATTTTAACACTTTCCTCTACTCGATTCATCTGTCTTTGTACAATTCACTAAGCACTGCTATGACAACCACACGTTCTCCCTTGTTTACCCAGCAACAGCCCATTCCCCTGGTGAGCATGACTCACTACCATAGTCTATCAAGGGCTAAAATGAATCAAACATCATGGAACCCTGAACCGTCCCTCCCATTGCTGGCCATGTTCACAGAGGTGAAAGCAGGGAAAGTGAGATTAAGATACCTCGGTTACTGCATCAGCAACATGAACTGTTTCTTCCAAAGCTCAGAGACATTCTGAGGTAATTTTCAATTATGGGGATGGGCTGCAGGATTTTAGGAGTGATGTCAAATCAGATCAGTAATTTCCAGCCCTGATTTTAAATTGAGCAGGACATTAAGGCTGGAGTGTTGTCATTGATGAAGGACAAACAGTGTGACCTCAAAGCCAGTTTCCTTCTACCCCTAATTAAGCTTTTAGCTAGGGACTGTAAACATAGAATTCCATTGTATACAATTAGTATGTGTGATTAATATCGTTTGAGATTTTGCTTGAAATCGATGTAATGAGAACAAGTCAAATTTAAGAACAGGTTGGGTTAAGCTCTGCAGCACGGAGATCCACTGTGTCCAGTGAGCTTGTGTAGTGAATTTCTGGAGCGTTCTGTTCAGGAACCAAGATGTCAATTCCTTCTTGTGTCCTCTGGACAGGCTGGCATTGTGGATACACTGCCGATATCCTTCCCATCGGAGCTGTGTATGAGATTCTAAGGACCAATGTGCACTAACACCTTCCACCCAGGCCACACATCACACAGCGGCTATTGTTCCTGGCCTGGCATGTGACACTGACAGTGATGCAAATGAGACGCCTTAGTTTGACCTTTCAGAGAACTGGCTACATGAATCAATGTAAAAAGAAAAAAAAAAAATAGTGAAGGACTTCAGATCTGGAAATGCCTGATTGAGGTAAATAGCTTTGATGTAGTTAGGATGTTATATAAAGCAGGAAGCAAGAAGGTGTTTGCTCACATAATCAAGAGCTTCCTTGTTACATCTATGCTACAAGATTTGTGACTGTTAGCAGGACAGAGAGCTTTTGAAAGAAAGGGGGGCATGTGAGTGTGTGTGAGAGCGAGAGAGAGAGAGAGAGAGAGAGAGAGAGAGAGAGAGAGAGAGAGAGAGAGATGAGGTGAGGTGAGATGGAGAAAGAAAGTGACAGAGAAAGAAAAAACATGGAGAACATTTTGTCCTGTAATATAATAAAGCATGATTATGATGCACAGATGGCCAGAACAATGAAAAATGTGTAAAAATGGACTTGGCTCATGTATTGTGCTTCGTCTTCTCTCCCAATATCAATCTATCTCTCAAACATCCTCAACATGGCCCCATGGGTGACAGAAAATCAACAGTTTTATTCAATAAAAGAAATATGTGCTTTAGACGAGACGTTTGGAAAGACTGTGAGGTGGTTTTGTTTGGTTGGTTGTTTTTTTGTCTGCCTGTAGTAAAAATTCAGATAACAGAATTAAAAAACACACACACATATATATATATATATATATATATATATATATATATATATATATATATATATATATATATATATATATATATATATATATGTTTTGTAAACAAAAGAGATTCTCCTTAAAGAACATTTTAGGGTGTTTATGGAATTGAAGACATGTGACATTTTTATGTTCTGATTATAAAATGCTGTCAAAAGGACTTTCTAGACTGAAACAATATATGGAACTGTTTGCCCAGATGTACTATATACATTACAGTGGACAACATATACAGTACAAATGTTTTTTTTTTAATTTATAGATTAGAAATAGACCAAAAAAAAAAAGCTATTACAGTACAGTACGTTGTTATATTATATCATGGGGCCTCTCTCAAGGTTGTGAGAGGACTTAGCTGTCCTCTCAGAATGTGAATTAGATAAGGATACCTACTAACTGGACAACCATACAATCCAGCAATAGAGCCTTTGTTGTGCAGACAGAGCTGCAGGGACAGTCAGTGGGAGGGTTACAGGACAATGTTGCATTGCCTGCATATTCAGATGTTTTCTTTTTATTAGACAGGAAGAGGATGTTACTTGCAGTCTGGATATTTATGAGAATACATCTTCAGTTGTGGTGAATTGGACTAAGTGTGAGAGATTTGCTGCAGGACAGTGTCAGGGAAGGAACCTTTCATAATTTGCAAGAGGATTTTCTGTGGAAGAACACAATCATGAACTGTAGGAAAGTTTTTAGGAACAACAGAATATTAGAACTCGTAATATTGGATCTGTACACAAAGAACGGAGATTGTTATATGTATGGCAACCTGGGAAAACCCTTCACATTTTCTAATATATATATAGTTCTGAAAACTACAGATTTTTCTGTAGATGTTTTCCTTTTGCATTTATATCAACTGGAAGTAAAGTTCCATTTTAAGGTCAGGTTACCCATATAAAGAAGGGGAAAAAAGTATTTGATCCCCTGCTGATTTTGTTCGTTTGCCGACTGACAATGAAATGATCAGTCTATAATTTTAATGGTAGGTGTATTTTAACAGTGAGAGACAGAATAACAACAAAAAAATCCAGAAAACCGAATTTCAAAAAAGTTATAAATTGATTTGCATTTTAATGAGGGAAATAAGTATTTGACCCCTTCGACTTTGTACTTGGTGGCAAAACCCTTGTTGGCAATCACAGAGGTCAGACGTTTCTTGTAGTTGGTCCCCAGATTTGCACACATCTCAGGAGGGATTTTGTCCCACTCCTCTTTGCAGATCCTTTCCAAGTCATTAAGGTCATTTTCAATGCCCTGACTGAGGGAAGGAGGTTCTCACCCAAGATTTGACGATACATGGCCCCGTCCATCGTCCCTTTGCATGGAGCCCCAGACCGAGGGAGACTGACAGTTTCTTCCATTTGCGAATAATTGCACCAACTGTTGTCACCTTCTCACCAAGCTGCTTGGTGATGGTCTTGTAGCCCGTTCCAGCCTTGTGTAGGTCTACAATCTTGTCCCTGACATCCTTGGACAGCTCATTGGTCTTGGCCATGGTGGAGAGTTTGGAATCTGATTGATTGATTGCTTCTATGGACAGGTGTCTTTTATACAGGTAACAAACTGAGATTAGGAGCATTCCCTTTAAGAGACTCATTACCTGTGTAAAAGACACCTGGGAGCCAGAAATCTTGCTGATTGATAGGGGATCAAATACTTATTTCCCTCATTAAAATGCAAATCAATTTATTTATCAATTTTGAAATGCTTTTTTCTGGATTTTTTTGTTGTTATTCTGTCTCTCACTGTTAAAATACACCTACCATTAAAATTATAGACTGATAATTTCTTTGTCAGTGGGCAAACGAACAAAACCAGCAGGGGATCAAATACTTTTTCCCCCACTGTAAGTGAAAAGGAAGAAAATCACATTCAAGGATTTGATTACAATACCACTGAAAGAGGCTTGCATACTTCTACATGTATGATCTAATTGTGGAAAAATAACATTACTGCTCAATTTTAAAGAAACTGATTATCAGCATCATTCATATAAGTCTCTCTCATCACCTGAGGTAAAAGTCACTCGCAGCATTTACACATGAGCTTCATCATCATCCATGGTAACATTGATGAGGAATTAATCATTGATTAATTCAGTCAACATTCTTGGCTAAATGCCTTGTAATTAATGTCTTTTTTAGGTTATTTAAAACATTGAAACACTCTATTATCTGTACAGAGTGTATAAGGGCTCTTCTCTGTTTTGATGATGATGTGATGACACAGGTACATTGCAGACATTTTGACAGCCAGTATCTGATTACAAGTTGAAGTGATTAGACTTATGTCCATTTTGCAGTGGCATGTAGCTATCCAACAACTTGATCAAATTGTAGGGAAAAATGCACTTAACTAGCAAGGTTTTAGACATACAGTATCTCACATTTTTGCAAATATTTTATTATATCTTTTCATGGGGCAACACTGATGAAATCACACTTTGCTACAATGTAAAGTAGTGAGTGTACAGCTTGTATAACAGTGTAAATTTGCTGTCCCCTCAAAATAACTCAACACACAGAAATTAATGTCTAAACCGCTGGCAACAAAAGTGAGTACACCCCTAAGTGAAAATGTCCAAATTGGGCCCAATTAGTCATTTACCCTCCCTGGTGTCATGTGACTCGTTAGTGTTACAAGGTCTCAGGTGTGAATGGGGAGCAGGTGTGTTAAGTTTGGTGTTATCGCTCTCACACTGTCTCATACTAGTCACTGGAAGTTCAACATGGCACCATTTGGCAAAGAACTCTCTGAGGATCTGAAAAAAATAATTTTTGCTCTACATAAAGATGGCCTAGGCTATAAGAAGATTGCCAACACCCTGAAACTGAGCTGCAGCATGGTGGCCAAGACCATACAGCAGTTTAACAGGACAGGTTCCACTCAGAACAGGCCTCGCCATGGTCGACCAAAGAAGTTGAGTGCACGTGCTCAGCATTATATCCAGAGGTTGGCTTTGCAGAATAGACGTATGAGTGCTGCCAGCATTGCTGAAGAGGTTGAAGGGGTGGGGGGTCAACCTGTCAGTGCTCAGACCATACGCCGCACACTGCATCAAATTGGTCTGCATGGCTGTTGTCCCAGAAGGAAGCCTCTTCTAAAGATGATGCACAAGAAAGCCTGCAAACAGTTTGCTGAAGACAAGCAGACTAAAGACATGGATTACTGGAACCATGTCCTGTGGTCTGATGAGACCAAGATAAACTTATTTGGTTCAGATGGTGTCAAGCGTGTGTGGTGGCAACCAGGTGAGGAGTGCAAAGACAAGTGCGTCTTGCCTACAGTCAAGCATGGTGGTGGGAGTGTCATGGTCTGGGGCTGCATGAGTGCTGCCGGCACTGGGGAGCTAATGCCAACATGTACTGTGACATACTGAAGCAGAGCATGATACCCTCCATTTGGAAACTGGGCCGCAGGGCAGTATTCCAACATGATAACGACCCCAAACACACCTCCAAGACAACCACTGCCTTGCTAAAGAAGCTGAGGGTAAAGGTGATGGACTGGCCAAGCATGTCTCCAGACCTAAACCCTATTGAGCATCTGTGGGGCATCCTCAAATGGAAGGTGGAGTAGCGCAAGGTCTCTAACATCCACCAGCTCTGTGATGTCATCATGGAGGAATGGAAGAGGACTCCAGTGGCAACCTGTGAAGCTCTGGTGAACTCCATGCCCAACAGGGTTACGGCAGTGCTGGAAAATAATGGTGGCCACACAAAATATTGACACTTTGGGCCCAATTTGGACATTTTCACTTTGGGGTGTACTCACTTTTGTTTCCAGTGGTTTAGACATTAATGGCTGTGTGTTGAGTTATTTTGAGGGGACAGCAAATTTACACTGTTATACAAGCTGTACACTCACTACTTTATATTGTAGCAAAGTGTCATTTCTTCAGTGTTGTCCCATGAAAAGATATAATAAAATATTTACAAAAATGTGAGGGGTGTACTCACTTTTGTGAGTTACTGTATTTAGGCAGACTGACTGCATTTGTCAAACAGGCTTTTTAGTGAACATGATCTTCACAGGCAGATAGCCAAGGCAAGGTTAGAAATAAAAACATTTCCACATTGTTTTGGGGGAATATAGTATTCATGTTTTCTTAAATTAGAGATGCCAAAGTATATTATTGGCAGGGAAAAAAACAACAAAAATGTTTTTTTTTTGGTTTCCAGAATTCAACCACGGAGGCATCTGACAGATTTCTGGGACCGCCTCACACATGAGCTGGTACAGTCTGAATGCTTTTAAATTGGGTGGACAACATGGTGAGTTGTGCTATTTGTGCTGAGCCTGTTTTGTTGCTGAGCTTGGTGTTCATTGTTGAGGATCAATAGGACAGACACTCAGCCTTGTTCCTGCTTTGAGGAAAAGCTATGGTTCCGCAACCCCTCAATCCAGACCAAGTAATATTCAGACGCATATGGTAGCATTGGTTAGGACTCACAAATCTCTGAGGCATGAGGGGTGATGGAGCCTGGAAAACACAAGAATACCTGTTTTTTTGCGTTCTGATAAGGAGTTTGGAGTGGTTTAACATTTTAACGAGAGCATCATAATAGCTAAGATGGACTAATGGTTAATTATGTAAATATTTGGACAATATTATGCTAATAAAGCTAATAAAGTCAACAGTTTGTCATTCTGCATACAGATCTCAAGCAGTTCCTAGGTGAAAGCATCTGTATGTAGAACCCTCATTAAAAATCAATAGCCATTTTTAGCTAGCATGTGTATGGATCAACCATGTGCTATGCTCCAAGCACACAGGTACTCCCATTTTCAGGCAACTTGTCTTCGCTTACATTCTGCATTCACTGAAATGAAATGAGCACAGGTGGGTACAGAAGAAGGTGTCTGGATTTAGATGAATCACAGAGGCTGTACAGATAGAAAAATAGAAAGGGAAAAAAAATTAAGTGTTGCTTTTAGATCACATCACAGAACCCATACATTACTACTTGCACTATTGCCAAGACTAGGAGACAATGTCATTATCTACAGTACTAAAGATCTCAAATGAAATTAAAACCGGAGAGCCTGAAAGAGTGTTGATTTATATGAATACACTCTTCAACGAGGACTAAATTTAGATCCTTTCTCAGTCCAATATCTCATAAACCAGTCTTGATGCTTAACGTTGTCTTGGAAACTGCAGTTCTTAAAAAGGTATCTTCCTTTTAGAAAGAAAAACTATAGGACAATTTATACAGTTTCCATGGTCTGAGGCCCATGAGCAAGTTGTCTAACAGCAGGAAATGTCAAGCATTCGCCACCCTTATCTTAGAGCCAGAGCTATTCAATGCATTGACATTTGATGGGATATGTGACAGTCAATGGCATTTCTGGGTGAAATAACAAGTTCAGTCACTGTCAGGAGTGTTCTTCATTAGAAGTCTTCATTGTCTATGAGAAAGCAACAATACATTAGAAGGTAAGGTATATGCATAGCAGAACAAAAGCACGTTTGCTTTTGTACAACAGTGTCTTCAATGGTAAACCTGTCAAGGAGTAAACAGTGTCCTTGACATCCTTATTTAGCCACATGACCAATGGATTCCAAATCATTTCTTCAAATAGTGCTTGGCTATTATTTTAAAAAGAGATTTGTTTTTAAATTTAGTACTCACTATTTAGTCCAAGAGATGAGCTGACCAATCAATAACCAGTAACCTGTAGTTCTGTCTCTGTTGTCAATAGAGATTATTATTTTTTGCTAAAAATTTAGTACTTTGTGCACACAAAATATATATAATTTTTTTGCATCTCCACGTCTCTATACTTGGCTGATGAACTGTAAAACACTTCTGAAATGCACTTGAAGTTAGTGGACATGCATTGCTGAATCCGTCTATAGGGAGACAACTCAAGAGTTATAAATAGACCCTCAAGTCTGAGCAACACATTGAAATGAAGCAACATAAATCATGATTCACCACTGTTATTCACTTATAAGGAAGAAGCTGACACTGGTTCTCATAGTACCAGTGTATGGAAATGAACACTGTGGAAAAAACAAAAACAACAAAAAAATCTTCCACTTTCTCTTCTCACTCTCTGGGGTGATGTCACAGAAAGCAATACTCGTTTAGCACTCTTTCCCTGTAATCATATCAAGCCCCAAGGGCATTTGCTTTCTGTCAGTCACCATACCATGCATGTATTTTTTTGTCATAGTGGATTCACTAATGGTCCTACACCTGTTCTGCCAAAAGGGAAGTGTCACACACCCTAAGTTCTCAAATGTAAGCCTTTCCCCAATGTTAAATCAAACCACATCGATATGTCATTGTTGTGAAGAGAGTTAACACGGCAAGTGATGCATGTGAGCCCTGTGACCAAGGCTGGCTTGTAAAGTGGAGGTTATTATTGAGTGACTGGCGATCAATAAGAAGTGTGGTGCTGGGCCAGTGTGCTCGGTAAACTCTGCACACAGACAAAGTGTTTTTCTCTCTAATGAAAAAAGATGAAACTCTGGCTGGTGCAGCTCTGGGTAGTCTGACTCTGAATAGTGCTGTGCCATTACCAAGGCAACAGTGTTTGGAGTTGTCACGGTGATGGGGGGAAGGGCAAAAGACACAGCTACTGATGTGTAATTACTAAGAATGAGTGCTTCAGATCGCCTAATGCAATTAGATGCGGTAAAAAAGAATGGGAGGTGTGCTGGTGGAGGGGTTGGCTTCTTAATTGGTGCAGTTACATTACTCCAATATTTCCCTCATGAATAGAATCAGAGTTCTATACCAGAAACCATAGAAGAAAAATGGCAACAAATAGGAGCTAAATATTATTCTCCAGACTACTTAGTACACAAAAAAATGTTGAAAATAATTCTGTATCTACCTTTAAGTTAACCTTGTTTAACTTGTGTTTTGGTAAACATTCGAATCAAATGTACACCTGATAATGTGTTGCTTAACATTAAACAGTATAATGTGATTACTGTACAAGGACACGGGAAGTAGGGGTGCAGCATTTCAAGATTTCTCAAACTGCAAATACAGCTGCAACTGCTAAAATAATAAACATATAGATAAACAAATAAAGAAATAGTCAAAATATACTATAAAACACCATGCTTTTAACCGTTTATAGTTACAGTTAATGTTACAGAACATACGTGAGACTCGAGTCTTCAAAGGACTTCAGAGGCTTGAGAACAGAGGACTTCAGAGACTTGAGAACAGAGGAGTTTGCACTTTCTGGTTTCTCTGTAACATGACAAGCTGTGTTTTTTTTTTGTCTCATTAACATCAAGAGAGAGAGAAAAAAAGAGGCTGGTAAGGGAACGACTATCTCTTGATGGAAAACTGAGTGCAACTGTTACAAAGTGCTGAAACTCTCCCAAAAGCAAACTTCATCCTATCAACAAGTATATGCTTTTCTCTGTTATATAGCAACACATTTTAAATACATTTATTGTTAGGCTTAGATTATGGAGCATGAGCTGTACAAGTCTCTGTAAATGAGCTGGTATAGGAATGATAACTTATTATCATAAGTGGCCTGTGATTGAGTCTCGTGGCTTTTCAGATCACTGCTATGCTGATGACACCCAGCTCTATTTGTCCTTCCAGCCTGAAGATCCATCCATCTCAGCACACATCTCTGTCTGCCTGTCTGACATCTTGGACTGGATGAGGGAACGCCACTTGAAGCTCAACTTGGCAAAAACAGAGCTTCTAGTCATCACTGCCTGTCCCTCAATCAACCACAACCTCACTACACAGCTTGGCTCAAGCACACTCAAACCAACCAGGACAGCCAGAAACCTTGGGGTGACTTTCGATGACCACTTTTCAGACCACATTTCAAGAACTGCACTGTCCTGTAGGTTCATTCTGTACAACATCAAAAAAAAAATAAAATAAATAAATCAGACCCTATCTCACTGAACAGGCTACACAGCTACTACTCCAGGTTCTTGTTATCTCAGAACTGGACTATTGCAACACACCACTCTTGGGCCTCCCAACCAGCCCCATCAAACCCCTTCAGATGATTCAGAAAGTAGCAGCACACCTTGTTTTTAACCAGCTCAAAAGAACCCATGTCACACCTGTCTTTATCTCCTTCCACAGGCTTCCTGTGGCTGCCTGCATCAAATTCAAGGCCTTGACGCTCACGTCAAGACCTTGTCTGGAACAGCACCCCATTTCTAGAACCTTCAAACTGACTGTCCCTCAGTGGTGGAATGAACTTCCAAACTCAATCCAAACAGCAGAATCTGTCACTAGCTTAAAAAAAATAGCTAAAGACCCACGTCTTCCATGAACACTTAACTAATCCCTAACTTGTCCCCAACAAACTCCCCACTGCCACCCCACAAAAAACAACCCAAAAAACAAAAACATTCTGCACTTAAACTGGCTCTTACAGCTCTACTCTGCACACTTTGCTTATCTAGAACTCAATTAAAAATCTTGTATGGTAGCACTACTTGTATTGTTCTCCGCTTGATATATCGGTTTGCTTGTATTTCCTCATTTGTAGGTCTCTTTGGATAAAAGTGTCTGCTAAATGAATACATTTAAATGTAATGTACTATAATGAGGGCATTATTATAAACCTATCATTTATGTTACAGTTGGAAATGTTTATATCCGTGCTACTGTTAAAAAAAAAAAAATCAACTGCACTTTGGTATAATTATTGTAATCGACACACAATCTTTGTTAAAAGAAAAATTATTTGGGTGTGATGTTATGCTGTAGCTCATGCCACATGTATGCTGCTTGAAATTCCAGTAATGTGTCCTTGTTACTGTGCATACAAAATATATTATATTTGATGTATAAACTAGGCTTGTATATTAAAAAAAAAAAAAAAGCAAACACATCAAGACCTCAGTTGTGAACTTGTGAGAAGCAGCCAGAATAATTGGCTCCAACCCCACCCACTAGCCATAACAAATCCTGCTGCTCATTAGCCATATTTAATTAAAACAAGAGAGTAGCAAGTGTTTCCTCAACAGCCACTGTATATCTTATTACTACTGCCTGCATCCATAGAGAGAATGTGCAAGATAGATCTGAATGTGACAGATGAAAATAACTCAAGGCTGTATCCTTCAAAAAGACATGGAAACCTGGCAAATTAAACTATACAGCACTTGCTTCAACCCATTCAGTCAGCGTCAAGAGAGTAACATGACTAGCATGTATGTATAAATGCATTTTTATCTAAACATAAAGTAGATACTGTATGGTAGCCTACCTAAGCTACCTATTATGCAATTAAAACTGAAGACAAGCTGTGCACTGGAGCTGTGCACCTTTAGTGTTATAAACACAAAACCTGTCATGAAAAAAAAAGATACAATGGGAACAAAATTGTTAAAATAATGCAGCTGTGAAAGTTGCACACAAGCAGTGGTGCAAATTGTCACATTTGCAGTGAACAAAAATTAACTTGGAGCTCTGTTGAACTATATTGGTTATTTATTAGAACTGTCAGCAGGACAGCTGGACTGGGACAATAATTCAAGCCCGAACTCTAGGTCCAAACCCAGGCTACACACACTATATACACTGAACAAAAATATAAATATTAACCTTTGGACTTTGTCCCAGTTTTCCATTTTGTTAAAAATAACAGTTCTAGGCACGGAACCATCCACCGCACACGTATGGCATATCGGCACATTGATTGAGCAGCATGATCAGCATGATTCATGTAGACAGGTGTTCCTTATTACTAAAAACATGCAGTTTTTGTTGAGGTACACAATGCCCCAGATGCCTCATATGAATGTTGATGAATTAAATGGCCACCTCCAATGCTGCTCCAGAGATTTTGGCAGTAAGTCCAACCAGCCTCAAAAATTGCAGCCCAGGACTGCCATATAAGGCTACTTCACCTTCAGGATTGTCTGAGAACAGTCAAACAGACAGCTGAATCATTTCTGCACAACCAGAAACTGTCTTAGGAAAGGTCATTTGACTTCCTTATCGGGGCATTGATCTTAACACAGTTTGGCGTTGTAAAGGACATGAGTGGGCAAAATGGCCACTGGCACACTTGTGAACATTCGTCTTCACAGATTCAGCTGTACCAGGCAGATGGCAGGCAGTGTGTATGGAATTGTGTGGGTGAGCGTTTGGCTGATGTCAGTGTTCTGAATAGAGTGGCCTATAGTGATGGTGGGGTTTTGATATGGGCAAGCATTTCCAATGGACAACAAACCCGAGTGCATTTCATCAGTTGCAACTGGAATGCACAGAGACACTACAATGAGATCCTGAGGCCCATTGTTCCATTCATCCATGATCACTGCACCTTTCAGTAGAACAGTGCATGGATGGCCTCATGTTTTAGGTGTCTATACACACTTCTTTCACGACCTGCAGCCTGAATCTTTGTTCTGCAATCTCTGTTCTCCCACCAATATCTGACATTTCAGAGGCCACAATCAACATCCTGACCAACTCTATGTGAAGATGATGTGTTGCGCTGCTGCAGGCAAATGCTGTTAATGTGGAAATTGTTTTTTTTAATGACCCACCCAGTTTTTGGGTATCTGTGACCAAAAGATCCATATTTGTATTCCCAAAACATCATCAGTTCATGATGATGTTCCTGCATTTTTTCTCTCAATACTGGTGCAAGTATACTCAAACGGCCACATAAATACAGGTTAACTTAATTCCCCCCCCCCTCCCCCTCCCCCTCCCCCTCCCCCCCACACACACTTATTTAACCCCATTATTTGAAGTTCTGTCACTTTATCAAGCAAAATTGAGAGTTCTGGGCATATATTTTGTTGCCTGCCTAACACTTGCAAACACCTGTGTGCTAATTTAATAAACTAGGAAAGCATGTGTAAAACCTTTTGTACAATATAACGCTCTGTAAAGTTTAAGCATTTGAGGGGTTTGGGAAAAGACTTAAAAAAAAAAAAAATCTTTTCCCTCTCCACTCCACTGTTTCTGTTTTTATCCATCTCATCCATGTGCATTGAACCATTACTCATGCTTTGGTAGAATACGTCACGGTAGAGTGATCTCATGATTGGTTGCTGGAGCAGAAATGAGGGGAAGAGGGATGAATGGATGTGGCTGAGCTGTGCTCTAGTGATGGGAAAGCCAGCTCTTTTTGTATGACTTTCAGCAAAGACAGTGGACTGGACAGTCAAGCATTCTTGAGGTCTTGTTTCCTAGTTCCAGAGTTTTGTTTTGTTTTTTTTCAACTAAAAAAGGTTAGCCACATTGGGGTTGTTGGTTGGTTGGGGTGGCATCCTCCACCCTAACTAAATTCCTCATGCCTGCAAGTAATAATTGTTCTCAGGCTACTAACAGCAATAGGAATACTGCTAGCATTCCATGACTTTGCTAAGCATCCAAGAACGAACAAACTAACTGTGGCGAATGTCACAAGAATTGTTGAAATCAACACAGATATTAAAGATTGTTATTCCTCCACAGCAGCTAAGCATTCAAGAAAACAGTAAGTAATGCTAACTGACTGTGTTAACAAGATCAGACTGAAGAGCACTCTCAAAATTCACCCACAAAGCGAGTTTGAAATGAATTTAGACAAGCATCGGCTGAGCTCTTCATTATCAAATGGTTAAGAAAAGGAGAAACAAGCTTACACACACACACACACACACACATTTTACAGTATCTGGATTAAACGTTAGAACATATAAATAGATTATACTGATATATAAATAGATATATTCTGTATGCAGAAGTAGTTCATACTGTGGCATTGGAAAAGGAAAAGACAGGCATTCACCTACCCTGCTGTGTATTTAATTCCTGTGCCATGAAAACTGCTTTAATTGTTTTAAGGACTCTTTAGTTAGGTTAACAGACCATTCTAGCAGGCTCTGGAGTCTCTGTTTCCACTATTTCTGCATATAAATTAGCTTTAGGTAAGACACTGTGGGTTGATGCTTGGATTTGGCACCATAATTGGATTAAAGTCAAAGGGAACACCAGTGCAGTGATCACTAGCCAGAGCCGGAACAAGAACACTTACCAGCCCAACAGGGGGAAAAGGCAAATCAAACTGACAATAAAGAGAGGGGAGAGAGAGAGAGAGAGACAGAGAGAGAGAGACTGACCATGGGTATTAAAGTGACAATCGGTATTTTAGATTCCAATCAGGAATCCAACAAGTACAAGTGAAGCATCCAACGTCCAACAAAAATACAGACATTCCTGATGGGCATTTTAAATTGTAGATTATGCCATAATCGAGCTTCTGTCTCAAGTTGAAAGTTAAATATGGGCAAAACAACAGCTAGGTCTTGTTCAGATGACATGAACTACAGGAGACGCATGGGGGAACATAAAAGAGCAGCTTTTCTAAGTGGAGGAAGTAGGCTTCTCCATACTCTGAGATGAAACAGACTCTCCCTGGATCTGTTCAGTCTGACAGCTCATATGATTATACAGATAAACACATGAACAGCAGTGACAGATCTGTGGTATCTGTGTTTTGTAACATAAAGACAACAAAGCATGGTTAATATCTTTGTAAGGGTCTTTTTCCTTCTTTTCGTTCAATAGCATTTCGTTCAAGCAGCACTACTGTAGACAGACCACTTGTAATATCTACAGTGGGGGAAAAAGTATTTGATCCCCTGCTGATTTTGTACGTTTGCCCACTGACAAAGAAATGATCAGTGTATAATTTTAATGGTAGGTGTATTTTAACAGTGAGACACAGAATAACAACAAAATAAATCCAGAAAAACGCATTTCAAAAAAGTTATAAATTGATTTGCATTTTAATGAGGGAAATAAGTATTTGATCCCCTATCAATCAGCAAGATTTCTGGCTCCCAGGTGTCTTTTACACAGGTAATGAGCTGAGATTAGGAGCACTCTCTTAAAGGGAATGCTCCTAATCTCAGTTTGTTACCTGTAAAAAGACACCTGTCCAGAGAAGCAATCAATCAATCAGATTCCAAACTCTCCACCATGGCCAAGACCAAAGAGCTGTCCAAGGATGTCAGGGACAAGATTGTAGACCTTCACAAGGCTGGAATGGGCTACAAGACCATCGCCAAGCAGCTTGGTGAGAAGGTGACAACAGTAGGTGCGATTATTCGCAAATGGAAGAAACTGTCAGTCTCCCTCGATCTGGGGCTCCATGCAAGATCTCACCTCGTGGAATTTCAATGATCATGAGAACGGTGAGGAATCAGCCCAGTACTACATGGGAGGATCTTGTTAATGATCTCAAGGCAGCTGGGACCATAGTCACCAAGAAAACAATTGGTAACACACTACGCCGTGAAGGACTGAAATCCTGCAGGTCCCCCTGCTCAAGAAAGCACATGTACAGGCCCGTCTGAAGTTTGCCTGAATGATTGAATGATTGAACACCTGAAGTGTTGTGGTCAGGTGTGGTCAGATCTCTTTGGCATCAACTCAACTCGCCATGTTTGGAGGAGGAGGAATGCTGCCTATGACCCCAAGTCATAACACCATCCCCACCGTCAAAAATGGAGGTGGGAACATTATGCTTTGGGGGTGTCTTTCTGCTAAGGGGACAGGACAACTGCACCGCATCAAAGGGACGATGGACGGGGCCATGTACCGTCAAATCTTGGGTGAGAACCTCCTTCCCTCAGCCAGGGCATTGAAAATGACCTTAATGACTTGGAGAGATCTGCAAAGAGGAGTGGGACAAAATCCCTCCTGAGATGTGTGCAAACCTAGTGGCCAACTACAAGAAACGTCTGACCTCTGTGATTGCCAACAAGGGTTTTGCCACCAAGTACTAAGTTGAAGGGGTCAAATACTTATTTCCCTCATTAAAATGCAAATCAATTTATAACTTTTTGAAATGCGTTTTTCTGGATTTTTTTTTGTTGTTATTCTGTCTCTCACTGTTAAAATACACCTACCATTAAAATTATAGACTGATCATTTCATTGTCAGTGGGCAAACGTACAAAATCTGCAGGGGATCAAATACTTTTTTCCCCAACTGTATTTTGCTGATAAGCCATGTACTGAATGAAAAAAGAGGCCATATTTGCATTTTAATATACCAATTTCCAGCAAAGAATTTCAAACGATATGCTGCTTCCCAGCAAACACTTGAGTTTATTAAAGAGAATTTTTGGTTATATAAAAATGGACTTAGAAACCATTAAGCACACTGAGCATAGTGTTGAAATCTACTTTTCTTTTCTGCTATCACACACACAGGCACAAGGGATTTTCTTCAGGAATTCAAGTGTACTGTTTTATGCAATTCAAGACAGATTTACACAATCACCTTCATTAAAAGAAAGGTCAAGGCATGGAACACATTGCGATATACAGATATCATAGGAACGTTACTAGCAGTAAGATGCAGAGACATATAAACAAAGCTATAGCGGTTGGCAGTGCAAAAAATATGTAAAGAGTCACTAGTTTTTAAAAACATATACCAATACAAATAATAATACAAAAAAAGTAAGTAGGTTTTGTACATTACTTCATAAGACAGTGATCAGAGTATTTACAGAAGTGAGAAAGTATGTGTTTCCGCAGTACACAGTGTAGTATTGTTGGCACTGACACATACTGTACACTGGCACTGGTGGCTCAGGAGTGGGACCCTGTCGCAGTGTAGTTGGACATCTCCCTACGGATGGTGCTAAATGGAGACAGCTCCAGCTCGGTGGTACATTCGTGCTCGTTATCGTCACTGCCCACTGCTGAGGAGGCCGCCGCACCACACATACTTGTGCAACAGCAACAGCACTCTAGGAAAGCGTGACCAAACGGCGGGCACAGGCAAAGCAGCAACACGGGTGTTATTGCAGTGCGCAGAAAGAGTAAGAGCTGACCAAGTGTGCGCAGTACACCCACCATGTCCAGGTGCCCTATGTAGGCTGCCACCATGTTTGCAACGTTGTCGGGCACTGCGCAGGCAGCGTAGACCACAGCTAGTGCCACCACAATGCAGTTCATGCGGCTCTCCAGGCGCATCTGCTTCTTGTTGGCCCGTGGGCATCCACGCTCGGCCCGGCGCATGCGCCGTGCTGTGGCTAATGAGCTGCCGATGGTAAAGAGAGCAGGCAGACAGAAATAGCACCCAAAGCACCACCAGAGCCTAGCACTCTCATATGCCAGGCCCAGTGCATAAAGAGTCTCAGGCAGTGATATGGAGATGCGTTCCAGGCACCGCTCGGTTTCCTCTGTGTCTGAATCCTTCAGCAGCTGCCGGATCAGGAGTTCGGGCAACGCCAAGAGTAACGCACCGACCCAGATCACGGCAAGCTTAGCAGCAGCAGATGCGCAAGTCTCAATTGTCTCATAGTACATTTGCACGTTGGTGGCGGCACGGAATCGATCGATGCACAGGGCACATATGGTGAAGGTGGTCACGCCCAGTGAGGCTACCTGAAAGACACATAAATAACACACCTTAAGTCTACATTAGCAACTGATCAAGTCTATATTTATTTTCAACATGAGCATATGCAGTGGATATAAAAAGTCAACACACCTCTGTGAAAATGAAAGGTTTCTGTGATGTAAAAAACATTAAATCAAGATAAATCATATCAGATCTTTTTCAACCTTTAACTGTGATACAGCCACCAGCAAAATTCATGTGAACAACAAACAGAAATGTATTTAGGAAAAAAAAACCTTAATAATCAACAATAACAATAATCTGGTTGCATAAGTGTGCACATCCTTTTATAATGGTGCATGATATGGGCGTCAATTAACCAATCACATTCAAACTCATGTTCAAAAGTAGTTATCATACATCTGTCATCAATGAAGTGAATCTGATTAAAAAATAAGGATCAGCTGTTTCGGTAGGATTTTCATCAACTAGTGGAGAAAAAAATGGCACCACAGTGACATTACCAATAACAGGACATCCCTCCAAAATTGACAATAGGACAAGAAGAAAACTTATCAGGGTGGCTGCCAAGAGACCTACAGCAACATTAAAGCAGCTGCAGGAATATCTGGCAAGTACTGGTAACTTCCAGCATGTGACAACAACCTCTTGTATTCTTTACATGTCTGGGCTTCAAGGTAGGGTGGCTAGAGAGACTCAAAGGTCGCCTAAATCACCCCAAACAATGTGGCAAAATGTGTTCTGGTCTTTTTGGTCATAACTCTCCAAGATGAAGCATGGTGGTGGCAGCATCATGCCCTAGTCAAGATAGAGGGACTCAAGGTAGCTCCAAATACTGATTTATTCTGAAATAAACCTACAGGCAGACAGCTGAAGATGAAGAATAATGTCACCGGTCCAGATCTACATCCTATCATGTAATGATTTAAAGAGGGCTGTGCACAGGAGAGATCCATCACAATTTCATAGCTTTGGAGCATTTCTGCAAGGAGGAGTGGAATAAAATTGCCAAATCAAGATGTGGTAGACTCTTACCCCAAATCCCTGAGTGTATTACAAGCAAAAGGTGCTTAAATAAAGTATTTAAGGGGTGTGTACATTTGGGCAACCTAAAACCTTTCCATTTGATTTTAACGTTTTAATTTTTTAACATTTTTAATTTTGTTGGTTGCTACACTACCATCACACTACCATTACACACTGACCATCACACCCAAATGCGATTCTTCTCCAAACTGTTGGCACAAAGTTTGAAGCACATTATAGAATGTCTTTGTATACTGTAGAATTACAATTTCCCTTCACTGGAACTAAGAAGTTCAAACCTGTACCAGCATGACACTGTCCCTGTGCACAGAGCGAGCTCCATGAAGACATGGTTTGTCAAGGTTGGAGTGGAAGAACTCGAGTGTCCTGCACACAGCCCTGACCTCAACCCCACTGAACTTTTTTAGGATGTACTAGAACACCGACTGCACTCCAGGCCTCCTCACCCAACATCACTGCCTGACCTCAGTAATGCTCTTAAGGCTGAATGAGCACAAATCCCCACAGCCACACTCCAAAATCTAGTAGAAAACGTTCCCAGAAGAGTGGAGGTTATTCTAACAGCAAAGGACTACATCTGGAATGGGATGTTCAAAAAGCACATATGAGAGTGATGTTCAGGTGTCCACATAATTTTTGGCAATATAGTGTATATCACATTTAGGTGGAAAAAAATGTGACATGACTTATCTTGGTGTCACAAAAACCCGCTAATTTAACAGGGGTGTGTAGATTTTTTTTATCCACTGTATATGTGCAATTAGGTCAATTTCCTTCTACTTGTCACATACAGTAGTTATACATATGCTGTTAAAACATGGCACATGTGTTGGACCTCTTTGTGCTGATTTGCCTTGCGAAATTCCTGTGTACATATGATAAATAAAGGGTTCTGATTTTCTGAAATGCAGTTCCGTCATAATCACAAAAGAAGCAGGGTGAAATGCCACTCTGCAACAAAGGCCAGGATTCAGCATTTGCATTAGAGCACGCTGGCATTTTCAAAATAAAGATTACAAGGCCTTATGCAAGCGTTAAAAATGCGTTCTCTGCTGAGATACAAGCCTTATCTGCAGGCTAAATTATGTTTGACAGACAGGTGAACCTAGTTTAACAGCTGGGAACATTTCCCATGTGGTGTTCATGTGTTGACTGGTTTGCAAAACATTCAAAAAATTATTTTCAGTGTCCCAGTCTGTTTGTGCTGCGTCCTTGTTAATCTATACTTTACACAAATGTTAAAATTTGTCATCACATGTACTGCATAATTTCACCGGCCAGGGTAGTATGTAGCAAGGCTTGTTATGTGTCATAGTTGGAACACTTCCAGCTTATGAGCTAGAATTGAGTGTTTACTTCTGCTAAAATATGGCATATATATGCCATATTTTAGCAGAAGTAAACACTCAATTCTAGCTCATAAGCTGGAAGTGTTCCAACTATGACACAGAACAAGCCTTGCTACATACTACCCTGGCCGGTATTTCATGAGTGAAAACCAAAAAAAAAAAAAAAAAAAACCAGGACAAACTGATGCATTAAGATCAACAATTTTTGGAAAATCTGCATGTTGCATTTTGCCTTAAAAGTCCATGTGCCAAACTGAATGCGTCAAGGCTTCACCATCCTGACAAAAAGCACCCTGACAAAAGGTCCACAAGCCATTATGAAAAAAAAAGTTGTAAGCCCAGGATTCTTTATTTTGTTGTTTGTTTTCTGAATGCTCACTAAAATGTCTGATTAATGCATTGCTGCATTGCTAAACAATGTCAAATGTTCTTGGGAAAGCCCTTAAACATGAGTTTTTACAGAAACATAAATAACCAGTTTCAATACCTGTAGTTAATAGTCTTTGTCCATAGGCCCCTATTTTTTCCCCTTTGGTGTGGTTCATTTACCTGCAGGAAGTGAACCAAACATGGTATGCATTATGGGTTGCAGGCAACATTTTTTTGTATATGTGACCTGCTTAAAACTGAACTGCAACTCCAAGGGACAGTTTATTTTCTGTGGCCCTCTTCATACCTGGTATGAACACCTGTCTCAAGTAATCCGATTACAAGTTGACAGCTGAAACACAGCTGTTTACACTAGGCATTTTGAATGCGTCTCCAGTGACCACTTGTGATAGGGTTTCATACATTTGCACTGGAAGAACGGTGTCACATACGTTTATTATGTGAACCTTCCATTGCATTTGTTTTCAGGCAGAAATGTCCCGCGAATCATGTACCTGTAAGGGGCTCTTTCAAACATTTCGATTGTGTGTCTGCTAACGAAACTTAGAAATGAACAGGAGATGAGATGATGAAAGAAGCTACAAAACTTTTGTCTCTGCTGTTACAGCATTGCCTTTATAAATTAGCGGTTAGCACGAGTTCCAAACAGTTTAGTGATGATTAAATATTTCCAGCTGATGCAGTCAATTTTTCCCCTTTAATTATGTGTAATATGAAACCAAATCAAAACAATTAGTATACAAACCAAAAGTATCAATCACTCTTATTTGGACTCAGGTGTAAAAGCAACCTTAGTCTGCTCCTCCTCTGTCACAATGACTCAGTGTGAACTGTGCATGGTACACTGGGCCATTCACGCTTCCTAGCAGCAGATGATATGCCACTCAGTGCTACTGGCTTCAATTATGGTCCATTAAACTTCTGATTAAGAGCTCTTAACCCAATGACAACAGCAGTTATTAATCTGCCTTCAGTGGCACTTTCATGCAGGGCTCTTGGGGGGATGGAGGGGGCAGTTTGGTGTAGGCATGTGTGGCAATAACTCTTCTCTACTGATGAATGGGATTACGGTGAGGGAGTGCAGGAAGGCATGGGGAGTCGGCTACAGACAAAAGCCATAATGACTACGGTGTTTTATGTGAAGCAGTTAGAACACAGACTGTAAATTCTCCTGAAATAGGGTTATACTGTGGAAGCCCACACTGAGTATGATGCATAGACCATTGGGAATAAATCTTTAGATACAAATATTCTGAGTCTAGACAGCAGAAAATGTGACAAAGTGCTATCATTAGATACAAAGACACCACTCTGAACATGCTTACATTTATATACAGTCAATTGATCAATTAGACTCTAAAGTCACAAGAAGGAACTCAGAAATGATGATTGCCATAAGGATAAAGTTTTGAGGGCGGATCAGTGACTTAGGAACAAAAATGGATGTTCCTGCCTTTTCATTGTTCAAGTATGGATGTCCAACTGCTGACGCTACTTAGATTGCATAAGAAAACTGATTTCAATTAGGACAATTAGGTTTTTATGCGCATCTTTTTCTCTTTAGCTATGTTCCATTATTGCTTTTTCCATGACACAAAAAAATCATTCACATTCACATTTTCCAGTATTTAACAGCTTGATATACAGCTTTTAATATATTTCTAGCAATTGAAAAAATAAATAAATAAATAAATAAATAAAAATAAATAAATAAATAAATAAATAAAAATTAAATTACGCATTATGAGAAAAATCCTAACACATACATATTCAACACTTCTGGGGCTGTCATAAAAATACCAGGATTATGTAAATCAACATTTTTATACCAAGTAAATCTCCAGACATAAAGGCACTTTGGTCAGCGAGTAGAAGAGAACAACCCTTGCTTCTTATCTGGAATGTAGACATGCCTGGCCTTGTTCTATGCAACCTCTAGAAGAAGGGTGTCAAACTCAAATTCTGCCTGGCCCAAATCAGCATTACTGTATTTTAAACATATTATGTAGTCTATTGTTTAATAGACTATTAACCAATAATTATTCAATATAATAACTATAACTATTCAACTGTATGCACTGTGAGGTGTTAACATTTATTATACTGATTAATGTTTTTAATATATGAGGGTGAGTGAAAAAAAAAAAACCTTAAATACATAAATCTGCACACTTGGGAACAGTATCACTTGCACTAATAAATGGAGATTACGTAGAAAATTGATACACTTTTATGACACATATTTGCAACAAACCATGCAAAATTTCCAAATTTAAGGTTGTCACTCAACTCACATTCATATATCTGTTTTCCAAATATTGAAAATATATAATGTGTAAAGAAGAACTCACATGGGCTTATGTCTGCTAAGAACATACAGTGGGTATAGAAAAGAATCACCCCCATTTAAAATAATCACATTTTGTTGCTTTTCAGCCTGAAATGAAGACGGACACAGTTTTTGTTTTATCCAGCTGTATTTACTCAGTGCAACTTATAACATCCAAGTGAAAGATATAACACCAACATGTCAGAAAAAAAAAGAAAAAAAAATTGAAAACCAGAATCACTGAGGTGGAAAAAGGATCACCACCTTGCTTTAATTTGCCTTAATTTTTTAATTACAGCCTTTAGTCTGTTGGGATATGCCTCTACTAACGTTGCAATATTTGCCCACTGTTCTTTGCAGAACTGCTCAAGTGCAGTTAAATTTGATTGTGACTGTTTGTGGACTGCAGTCTTCAAGTCATTCCACAGATTTTCAATGGGTTTTTCTCCTTCAACCACTGTGTGGTCAGTTTTGCTGAGTGCATTGGGTCGTTGTCATGTTGGAAGGTAAACCTTCTTCCCAATTGACAACTTTCTGGCAGATGGCAGCAGATTTTCCTCAAGAATTTGACGGTATTTTGCCCCATCCATTTTCATTCTATCCTGATAAGTGCTCCAGTCCCTGCTGCAGAGAAACACCCCCATAACAGGATATTACCACTGCCATACTTTACTGTAGGAATGGTGTTATTTAGATGGTGTTGATGGTATTGGATTTCTGCCAGACATATCGTTTGGTGTTGAGGCCAAATAATTCAATTTTAGTCTCATCTGACCATAACACCTTTTTCCATGTGGCCTCAGAATCTTCAAGGTGCGTTCATGTGGCCTTTCTTGAGGAGTGGCTTTTTTCTTGCAACCCTCCCATACAAGCCACATTTGTGGAGAATTTGTGATATTGTTGTCACATGGACACAATGACCACTCATTGTCATAAATTCCTGCAACTGCTTCAGAGTTGCTGTAGGCCTCTTGGTAGCCTCTCTGACCAGTTTCCTCCTGGCTCTTTCATCCAGTTTGGAGTGACGTCCTGATCCAGGGAGGATCTGTGTTGTACCAAATACCTTCCACTTCTTAATAATAGACTTCACTGTGCTTCTAGGCATTGATAAAGCCTTTGAATTTTTTTTAGATGCATCTCCTGACTTGTCCACAACTTTATCCCTGAGATCTTTTGACAGTGCCTTGCCGCCCATAGTTGATTGTTTGCTTCAGTTGCACTACAAAATGCTCCAGGAAAGCTCTTTTCATGCTGAGCTAATCAAAATGACCACAGCTGAAAGTCAAATGGCTTTGTGTGCCACTGAGAAGGTGATTAGCTACACCTTATTAAGTTTACAAATCATTTTTAGGAGGGGGGGTGATCCTTTTTCCAACTCAGTGATTCCGTTTTTTTCTTTTTTTTTCTTTTTTCTGACATGTTGGTGTTATATCTTTCACTTGGATGTTATAAGTTGCACTGAGTAAATATAGCTGGATAAAAAAAACTGTGTCCATGTTCATTTCAGGCTGAAAAGCAACAAAATGTGATTATTTTAAAGGGGGGTGACTCTTTTCTATTCCCACTGTAGATGTCCCTAGTCTTGCATCTATATTGTCTTTGTGTACTGTCAACTTATCTTTTTCAACATATTTGTAGGTCTCTACACTGGGTGATATATTACAGGATGTGGAGTCACTTACTGAATCACACTAAAGACCAACACCTGACTGTTCTCAGTGTTGCCAACTCTTTTCAGAGGAAAGTATCCAAAGTGTGCTCAAAAAGTCGCTAGCAGTCACTAGGTGATGTTATAAGCTAATTTTCATATCAATTTATTCATCATAATCATTGGCATATCAAATTACAAATCATGGTACATGAATAAGGAAGAGTTTAACTTAGAATAGAATAATATAATTAGAGATGCACCGATTGCAATTTTTTTGGCCGATTCCGATTTTTTTGTGACCTGCCGATACCGATTTTTGCCGATTCCGATTTTCTTTCTAAGAACTATAATTGACAGCATATACAAACAAAAATCTACTTTTGTTCAATGCAAAATTTTATTTTCATAATAAAAGAATTATTAAACATTACAATTTCCCCCAAACTGCACTAAGTTACAGGATCTTCTCTCACTTAAACAACTCTCAGAATAAAGTGCTCTGTGACTGGAAAGAGGTAGAAATAACAATGAACTGAAAATGAGTTATCATTTTCCACAGATATCAGAAAATGAACAGATATCATTTTCCACTATGTTTATAAATTGACCTTTTTCTCTTTTTTACTCGTCTCACAAAAGTCCAAAGATTACAAGCCTATGAACAAAACTGAAGTGTACAATACTCTACCAAATATGAATAGGTGCAGTGGCTAATAATTAAATAACAAGTGTAACAAGTAGAATTAGTTACTGCTCCTTTAAGGCGGAACGCAGTCGGTAGACGGAGCGCGAGCTATGATCATCGCATGTATGCATGTAAAGCCTGGTTATATTTCTGTTGCTCTTTGCCGTGTTTTATTTAGGTTCAGTAACGCAGTTGTTAGTGGAGTGTTTTGCAAACTGCCCCATGTGTGCGGGGGATCGACAACGCTGATAATAAACCACTGTGAAATATCAGATACGTGAGTTTTGCTTACACCTGGCTACAACCATCCAGGCTATCCGGCCTTTCTGTGTAAAGCATTACACAAAGCACCTTTTCTTTGTTGACAACATATGTATACTTGAGCATTAAAGGCAAGTTTTTCTTCACAAACAGAAGCATCTCTGCCTTGTCACCTGATAATCGGTTTCTCCGTTCATCTATCACATGTCCAGCCAAGCTAAACAAGCGATCACTTTCAACGCTTGTACATGGAGCAGAGAAGTATAGGCTCGGGAGCAAGCGCAGGGAAACGATCTTTGTTGATCCTCCAGTAGGTTTTCGCGTTTTTGCCTATGACATGTTTACATGTGGCTGTGAGCGTGGCTGTGACCTTATTGCCTGCGCCGCTGGCAACAACACGGACCGGCTCGGAATCGGAAAGACGCAAGACTGACCGGCCGGTCACCGGTCCGGGCCGAGCATGCGGAAAATCGGCCGATTCCGGTCCATGGCCGGTCGATCGGTGCATCTCTAAATATAATAATGGCACCACAAACTACACTTTTGTGCATTTACAAAATACTACACTTTCTATCAAGAATGCAGACAAAAGCACTCTTTTCTAAAAGCAATGACAGTGATTAGGTGTGAAAGGTCAGTAGTCATGAGGGAAACAGTACTAACTTTTATTACTTGTAAACATCTCCAAGAGGAGCGATTAAAACAAAGAACGAAAATGTGTAAGGGTGGGACAAACAGTGATTGGTTGTTGGGAAACAATGGTAATCAGTGACTGGTTCTTGGGAAAAAGTGGTGATCAGTGATTGGTTGTTGAGAAAAAGTGGTGATCAGTGCTAGGAACACCCTAAATGCAGATGTCTAGCGGTCTAGGCTGGGTTCTCCTTTACAATTTGCTTAAATTTGGCTTCAACCATGTTGCCTGTAATGGCAAGAAGTTTTCCAGCTCCTCATGCTAAAAGCAACCCCTGTGCTTGATCACAGGAATGGTGTTACCTGGATGTTGGGGTGTATTTGGGTTGCGCCAAAGATTATGCTTTGGCTTTAGACCAAATGGCTCAACTGTAGTCTGATTACACCACAAAATCTTTTTCAAAAAGCTCTCAGACTTTCTAACATGGCCTTTCTCAGAAGTGGCTTCATTCTGGCCACTCCCCCATAAAGGCCAGATCTATGAAGGGCTGATGATATTGTTGATGTCTGCCCAGGTTCTCCTATTTCAGCTCTGTAACTACTTCAGTACTGTAGCTGGATGCTTGAACACTTCTCTGACAATTGCCCTTCTTGCCCAAGCACTCAGTTTAGCCTGATCTTGGTAGGGCCTGGGTTACACCACATTTTTTCAATGTTGTTACAATGTATTCCACAGTGCTCCTAAGAAAGTTCAAAGCTTTCCCCCCCTCCTAACAACTTAATCTTAAAGCTTTTCGAAGCTGGGCAGTTCCTTGCACTTCATGAAAGCAGGACAGCAGGATCTGATCTGCCATTTTAGCTGAGAGACCTCCCAAAGTCAGAGATATTTATTGTGCATGCATACAATTGGACAGACATAGATTTGGAAAATTAACACAGGTGTACTCTGTTTAGTATGAGCTTTTAAAAAGTAAATACTATATCTAATTTTGACTGTTGATTTTTTTTTAAAAATAATTCTGAGGACATCTAAATAATTAATTTAATTTTATTTCTGTGGTGTCACTTCAAAATGAACAGAAAAGAAAAAATCCCATTCTGATGTACTTCAATGTGAGATTGAAATACAACAAGAAGAGAAATAATCACTGGGGGATGAATGACCCTCTGCTAAAACTAGCCTTTACTGGTTGTTTTGGAAGGTCTATGCCAAGGGCATAAAATATCCATGCAGCCCAGATTTTGTAGTGTCTGGGTGTATGTCTGCTTGAGGATAAGTCGAGATGCGAGACACGGATGCTCTTTTTCCTATGTGAATACTGCAGTTCTTTAAACGTAGTGACAGTGAACCGCTCTGATACTGTAGTGCTTTAATTGATAGAACATCTGATAAACACATTTATACTTGGTAAAATCTAAATAAACCAATATAAACCAATGTAAAAGAAAATATATTTATATAGTGAATAAAAGGTTGACACAAGAATATTGTATATACATAATGAGCCCTACATCAGAGTTTCCCCAGCTCAGTCCTGCAGTACCTTATTTTGCATGGCACATTTTAATGATTTCCCTATTCTAATATACCCTTTTTAACTTGATGAAGGGCTTATTAACAAACTGATAAGGTTCAGAAGGAATCAGCAAGAAAAATGTAAATTGTGCAATAAAGATATAGATATAAATGATAATAGTATTACAGTTTGACCAGCTCAATTACCTCAATGTAGGGGATAACTTTACAGGTGAAGTGGCCCAGTAGATAGGTTTTAGTCAGCTCGTGGAACACCACAAGGGGCATGCAGAGCAACAACACGGCCAGATCCCAAACAGCCAGGTTTGCTAAAAGGGCGTTGGAGATGCTCCTCATGTAATAGTTATGGCACACAATGCACATGACTGCAACATTGCCAATGATCCCTATCACGAAAATGAGTGCAGAGAAACATGTGATGGCATAGGCTGTGTACGTCTCGCTTGTGACTGGATAGAAGGGGTTGGGGAAATATTCATTTTCCTCATCTTCAGGGTACGGTGGAGTCATAGGTGTTGCGTCCCATGGGTTATCTGGGGCCATGCGCTGGGTGTAAAACTCCACGTGTTTGGTTACATCAAAAGGGAAATCTGTGGAGGCGAGGGCCAAAGGCTTGGGCATCGGTTCCCACCACGTTAAAGGTGAAGTGAGGGCATTTGCTGACATCTTAGTACCTCCAGGTGCTCTCTTCTTTACTTCCCATGCCAGTTTCTTGTGGTGTTCCTTTGCGCCTCTTCTGTGTCTGTGGTTTCTTTCATGTTCAGTGAACCTTCTCCATATCTTGTACTGACCGTGGACCAATCTGTCACCATGGGTGGTCCTGTCCATCCTGTGTGACAGAAAGTAACATCCAGAATTCTTAGTTTTGCATCTTTGGCTGAAATGTGTAGCATTACCTCTGTTCAGTAATAAAGGCATCCTGACATCCTGTGAGGGAGTCCACTGAGGTGGACCTGTGGCTTGTCGCCTGCCATACCGCATGGCCCTGGATGCCTTGCTGTGCACATCGTCCCTGTCTGCCAGAGCCACAGCAGTTGCAAGGAAAAATATATTTTTTATAAAACAAACCTGCATCGTCAGTGTCACTTTCTGTTGCTGATGGTTTTTAAATCAACACATTACATTGTGCAGCTGCACTGGGAACGCTATTCGGTCCGCTCAACATAATTATTATTTTTGTACTGATTTTATTCACCAACCAACAAACAAACTGTCTAAATTTCCTCGCACAGGCTTCGCCTTCATCTAAACAGATGCACTATGCAGCATCACATCAGTCGATGTACCTGAGCACCTCGTTTAATATCAAATTCGTTCTCCAAACACATTTTTGCTGTAACCCGAACGCGCTCACACGATGAAGGTCCACGCCAGAGGAAAGCGACAAGTAGTCTCTGTTTGCATCCCTCCTGTGTGTCTGTCTCGGGCGCGCCCACCTGAATCCTTTTAGATGGAGAAAAACCGGTGAGTTCACAGCGATTCTGCTTCTTTCTGCACTAAAAAAAAACAAAATGGACACTAGCAGACCTGTAAGAGGGTGTAGCTCTCACCGAGCGGTCCGACTGTTTATACGCAAAGGTGAACCCCGACGATAAAATCGTAGCTCCACACTTCCGCGGTTAACTAACCCCGAACCGCCATAGCACAGCCACCAGCAGCAGACCACTCCCCCGCGTCACCGCTGCTGCCAGGCAACCACGCCCACCCTATGTATAATCATGTTTTTCAGCGTTATAAATGACTCATGTCAACAGTTGCTATACGGTCCCATACTGAGAGATCCATTATTACCGCATGGATATCAAAATCTTACCCAAATAAGAAAATTTACCAAACAAGGCAGGGAAAAAAACGTTATTATCTTCCATGCGCAAGCTACAATATAACAACACTACAGTACAATATAACACCACACTATACTACAATATATCTATACTACAATATAACTATACTACAATATAACGCTATACTACAGTACAATATACAACACCACACTATACTACAATATAACAATACTAAACTACAATATAACTACACTACAATATAACACTACAATATAACTACAACCCCAATACCAAAAAAAGTTGGGACACTGTGTAAAATGTAAATAAATACAGAATAAAAATGTGTTGCTGCCATCAAATTAAATATTACTTTATATTTTCCTTAAAATGGTACATTTCCTCAGTTTAAACATTTCATATGTTTTCTATGTTCTATTGTGAATAACATATGGGTTTATGAGATTTGCAAATCATTGCATTCTGTTTTTATTTACATTTTACACAGCGTCCCACCTTTTTTGGAACTGTGGTTGTACGCTAAAAGTCAAGTCAAGTCAAACGTTTATTGTCATATGCACAATATAACAACACCACACTATACTACAATATAACATTACACTATACTACATTAACTACACTACACTACAATACAACTACAATACAATATAACTATACTACAATATACCAATACTACACTACAATACAACACTATACTACAGTACAATATAACAACACTACAGTACAATATAATAATACTACAATACAATATAACTATACAACAATATAACAATACTACACTATAATACAATATAACTACACTACAATATAACTAATAAATAAAAGAAAAAAGGAGCAATAAGATCAGGTGTGCAACAATAGCAGGGAAAAATATATGTAACATATGTGTGACATAAACAATCTGTACAGATGGTTGTGCGGTATTGTGTTCACTTATCACACTAGCTGAATGATCCCTGCTGTCTTTGTAGTGTGTCATGCAGGGGGTGGGATGGACTGTATGTATATATATATATATATATATATATATATATATATATATATATATATATATATATATATATATATATATATATATATATGTGTGTGTGTGTGTGTGTGTGTGTGTATATATATATATATATATATATATATATATATATATATATATATATATATATATATGCTTGGATACAGCACTCTGTGAACAGCCAGCTTCTTTGGCAATGAATGTTTGTGGCTTAGGGTGTCAATGATTGTCTTCTGGACAACTGTCAGATCAGCAGTCTTCCCCATGATTGTGTAGCCTAGTGAACCAAACTGAGAGACCATTTTGAAGGCTCAGGAAACCTTTGCAGGTGTTTTGAATTGATTAGCTGATTGGCATGTCACCATATTCTAATTTGTTGAGATAGTGAATTGGTGGGTTTTTGTTAAATGTGAGCCAAAATCATCACATTTAAAAGAACCAAAGACTTAAACTACTTCAGTCTGTGTGCACTGAATTTATTTAATACATGAGTTTCATAATTTGAGTTGAATTACTGAAATAAATGAACTTTTCTAAGACATTCTAATTTATTGAGATGCACCTGTATATATATATATATATATATATATATATATATATATATATATATATATATATATATATATATATATATATATATATAAAACTGAACAACTGGGTGTTGCAGTCTACTGGAAACAGGGAGTTGGGCAGAATATGCCTGTGTGAAATGGTTGAAGTCTTATCTCTAATTCAGCATTTACTTGCCAAGCCCCTACTGGGTTCCTTCTCCTATAATGGGAAATCTGAATATCAGAACTGCAACATGGACAGTATAGCCCCTTAAATCAACCCTGATGTGCTTTTTCTTTTTTTTTTCTTCTTCAATAACCCATGATAATGAATGAATAAATGAAGTGTTGTTTTACAAATCTACAAATTAATCTTGTTGAGCCATAAAAATTCCTGTATAGTGTTTAGTGAATCTTATCTATAGTGAATCTTAATATAAATATTCATATATATTGTATTGTATATTGCATAGTGTATTTCAGTGATTTTAAGGATTGACCTGCATATCTCAATTATGTACATGTGTCGGTGTATAACAAATATCTTCTATCAAAGGAAAAATATTTTTACACATTGAAGGTCCTATCTGTTATCCATTATGAAACTGTGAGGGATTGCTAGAAGAGACACTGCTATCTTCCAGCACCACCTGGCTGTGAAAAGTGGCATCACAGTATTAGACTTGCTTATTTGTAATTCATAAAAACGATTTGTGTAGATTCAGAGGGCATATGGATATTTAGACAGACAGAGCAAAAGGTGGACATACAGACAAATAGATCAATGAAAATACTAATAATGGAAGATGGAGCCTCTACAGTGCCTATAGAAAATCATCATACCCCTTTGAAATAGTCACTTTTTTTTGTCTTATAGCCTGAAATCAAAACCCATTAAAATATATATATATATATTTTTTGTTCCAGCTTTATTTACACATTCTGCCTTACAACATTCAAGTAACGTAAAAAGGCAACAGTTCGGAAACATAAAAAAAAAAGAAAAAGAAAACTAGAATAACAGAGTTGGAAAAGTGATCAATCCCATGATTTAATACTTCATAGTGCCACCTTTTGCTTTAATTACAGCCATCAGTCTGTTTGGATATGTCTCTATTAGCTTTGCGCACCTAGATTGGGGAATATTTGCCCATGCTTCCTTGCAGAACTGTTCAGTCACATTTTGTGGTGAGCAGTGATTGACTGCTGTCTTCAAGTCCATCCACAGATTTTCAATTGGATTTAGGTCAGGGCTCTGACTTGGCAACTCAAGGACATTCACCTTCCTATCCTTAAGCCACTGTGTAGTTTTTTTGGGCGGTGTGTTTAAGGTCGATGTCGTGCTGGAAGATGAACCATCTGCCCATCTTCAGCTGTCTAGCAGAGGGCTGCAGGTTTTCCTCAAGAATTTGGGTGTACTTGGCAGTATCCATTTTCCCTTCAATCCTGACCAACTGCCCAGTCCCTGCTGAAGAGAAACACCCCCACAACATAATGTTGCCACCACCATGCTTCACAGTAGGTATGGTGTGTTTTGGGTGGTGTGCTGTGTTTGGTTTTCGCCAAACATAACACTTGCATTGCAGTCCAAAAAGTTCAATCTTGGTCTCATCTGATCATAAAACCTTTTGCCACATGGCATTAGAATCTTCCAAGTGGTTTTTTGCAAAGCCTTTTCAGAAGAGGCTTCTTTCTTGCCACCCTGCCATACAGGCCAGCTTTGTGTAAAGCTTGTAAGATTGTTGTCACATGCACAGACTGACCAATCTCAGCCATAAGGACTTGTAAGTCCTTCAAAGTTCCCACTGGCCTCTTGGTAGCTCCCCTGATCAATATCCTCCTGGCTCGGTCATCCAGTTTGGAGGGATGGCCCAATCTAGGCAAGGTGTTGGTGGAGCCATACGCTTTCCACTTCTTAATAATGCTCTGAACGGTACTCAGAGGGATAGTTAAAGCCTTTGAAATCTTTTTGCATCCTTCTCCTAACTTGTGCCTTTCCACAACTTTGTCCCAGTGCCCTTTTGAAAGCACCATTCCAACCATGGTGTATTCTTTGTGCTGCCATGCAGTGCTGTATGCCAGAGCTATATAACCCTGTGTTTCTTGCCTGGTTTCCCACTGAAGCTAAGTAGGATTGAGTCTGGCTAGTACCTGGATGGGAGACCTCCTGGGGAAAACTAAGGTTGCTGCTGGAAGTGGTATTAGGGAGGCCAACAGGTGATGCTCTCCCTGTAGTCTGTGTGGGTCCTAATGCCCCAGTATAGTGACAGGGATGCTATGCTGTAAAAAGAGCACTGCCTTTCAGATGAGGTGTTAAACTGAGATCCTGACTCTCTGTGGTCATTAAAAATTCCAGGATACTTCTCCTAAAGAGTAGAGGTGTAATCCTGGTGTCCTGAATTGGTTATATCACTCTTGTCTCCACCTATAGTTGGTGTGTCATGGGCATTCTGGTGCATCATCCAGGTGTTTGAGGAGATTTCCCCCCTACACTTTGTAAAGCACTTTGAGTGTCTAGAAACGTGCTATATAAATGTAATGAATTATTATTACTAGTAATGGAATCATCATGGAACAGTTTTCTTATGAAGTAATCAAAGCCACTGCAGTTGATGTCAGGTGGGGGGCAATTACATGGTGCGTGATCTGGGAAGTGACTGGCTGTACCTGAGCAAGTTTATAATGGTTACTCTAAGGGGCTGATCACTTATCCAAACCAGGTATTTCACTAATTAAATTTATTTTTTTAAAATGTTATTTTCACTTAGATGTCGAGGGTTATAATGTGTAAACACAGCCGGCAAAAGTTGGGGGGTGGGTGGTTGCTCCTGTGAAGTAATTACAATACAAAAACTCTAGTAAAGAAGAATGCATGGGCTTTAAAAATGATTGTTGTTTCACCAACCATTTGTACTTACCTCAGGTCAACATTAACACGTATATAACGTGTATTTTGTAATTCATTTGGTCGTTTTAGAAATGACCACTGATTAAATAAATCATCTGATGTTTTGTTCAAATCTGACATTCTGTCCATATATTACCATCATCTTGTATCAAGTATTTGGTCAATACACAGTTCAAAGTGCCCTCTTTTAGGATAATCTAAACAAAGACAGATGTCCCCCACCACAGAACCTATTTACAATGCTGACGTGAGATCATTTCAGCTCAGTTAAAGCCTACCACTATTGAAAAAGTGCATGCATAATAGGAATGGTAACCACCACTATTTGCACAATGTACAGATTTTACAGATAATGCTTCCTAAGCAAATACAAATACAGATTTGAGAAGTTTGTGGGGTATTCAGGCTTTTATTGCTTTTATAGAATGCTTACCAGAAAGCTTCGGACTAGGTGTGTGCATAGGGACTTGTGTGCAGTGGGACTTAACCACTGCACTAATCTCAGTGGTTAAGATGTTGGACTACTGATGGGAATGTCATGAGTTCAAATCCCAGTGCTGCCACTGCTGGGCCCTTGAGCAAGGTTATATTAACACTCAGTTGTATAATAGAAATAAATGTAAGTTGCTGTGGATAAGGGTGTCTGCCAAATGCTGCAAATGAATGGAAATCCCAAATGACTTGTGGAAGCTTGCAGAAAGGGTTGCCAGGCTTCAGCAAAAATTACAACTCAAAAAAAAAAAAAAAAAAAAAACCACAAGTAGCCAGAGTTTTTTTTTCTATTTCTCAGGCTTTTTGTGGGAACAGTGGTGTCATTATTGTCAACTAATAATGACAATAACCAATGAACCAATGAACATACAGAGGTGGAGACATGACGTAACCCAAAAACTAAAGAGCATGTGGTGATATAAACAAAACTAGAGTCTATGAATGGAATGCGGAGAAGATAACACAAAATTCTGGTAGACCACACCCACTTCCTTCCCACTCATTTGCATATTTATGGATTAATAGTAGTAGAGTAGCCAGAAATATGTTTTTAGGCATGTCCATTGAAATGTAAGTGTAACCGGCCAACTCTTGACCACTGTTACGATCTGCGTTGTGTAACAGAAGACACGGGAGAACTGGAACGGCTGCTGATCTGGAGAGTTTATTCTGGGGCCTCTAGATGGCACTGGACAGATTAAAGTGTACAGCATGAAAAAATGATTGTCTGTGATTTTTTCCACCTCTCCTCAGTGCGCGCAGCGCGGTCTCAGCAAACATTACAATGATAAAATAACTTAAACAAAAGGCATAAAACACATTGTAATGACATATCAGTGCAAAACCAATCATTACAAACACCTATCTCGACACAGAAAACAATCTCCCGCAGCCAGCCTTAAACCAACCATGAATTAGAAACAAACAAATTAATACAAAATGAATACATTGGAAAATAGAACAGATAAATCATACCTGGACAGATTAAAGAGTACAGCATGAAAAATGATCGTCTGTGATTTTTTCCACCTGCAAAAATTAAAGGAAGTTATTTAATTTGTGAAAATCACCACCTTCTGTTGGAATCGTTGGAATACTACCTCCAACCACTCCAGAGCCGCATTCTCATCAGGTGCAAACACCAGTAGGTCGTCCAAGTAACACAGCAGACTACTAAAATTCAGAACTCCAAAGATACTCAACATCATACGCATAAAAGATGCTGGACTATTGCACAACCCTTGAGGCATCCTGTTGTACTCATGGAGTCCTATTGGAGTCGTAAATGCTGTGTACTTCTTATCTTCTTCAGCCATGGGGATGTTATAAAAGCCTGATGTTAAATCCATAGTGCTGAAGAGAGTGTTTCCACCCAAGGCAACTAGACAGTCAGATTGGTGTGGGAGCGGGTGTGCATCTTTAATAGTCCTGGCGTTCAGCCATCTAAAGTCCGTACAAATCCTCAAGCTGCCATCTTTCTTCCATACTAGAACCAAAGGCGAAGCATACTCGCTCACTGATTTCCGAATTATTCCTTGCTCCTCCATTTCAGAAAGAACTTGGCGCAATTTTTGATAGTGGCCAGGTGGTACTCAACGGTATGGCAGTCGAAACAGATGCTCATCTATTAAGCGGATGCGATGGACAAAATCCCTGACCTCCCCACAATCCAGAGCATGTTTGGAGAAAACATCATTTTAGTTCTCAAGAAGCTGGACAAGCTTTTCTTTTACTGTATCCTTGACAGAACACGAGTCAATATCAATGTCACTGAGGCCTACAGCCTTTAGTCTCTGTTTAAGATCAGCTGCAGCACCAGCTTGAGAAAGCCTCTCCGATGCTGGCACTTGGACATGACTGAAACCCTGCAACAGGTCAAAATCTTCAACAGCTAGACACGGGAACACATCTGCGAGCTTACGATTCCTCTTGAGGGTGACTGGTCTGTCTGAAAGGTTGGTAACTTTTAGAAGAACCCAACAGTCTCCCCACAACGGTGTAACAACTCGGCCAATGATGATGTCCCGTGGCATGGATCCAGAAGAAGTGGTCTCCACGATTACAGTGCTTCCTGGTGACATAGCAGCATTACTCGGCAGCCGTCCCCAGACAAGGTGCTCCTGTTTGGCCATTAGAGTAACTGACTGCTGAAGCTTAACAGTCCCAACCTTGTCGGGTGGATCTCCACCTCTCCAGTGGCAAGTATTTGCCATGACATCCAAGAATTGTTCACATGATGAAGATGGCTCTGAGACATGGTTAGACAAGATCCTCCAGTAATCATTGCTGATCTTCATCCTGTGCATGAGGAACTTAATTACATTGGTACCAATGATCAAGTCATCTCTTTGTCCTGGCACAACTAGAACAGGTACTAAACATCTTTCACCATTTCAGTTCAACTTCATACATGCATTTGGGTTTAGTTGCTTTACCTCCACATCCTATTAACATTATTTCCTGTGGCAACGGTGTGGGCTTTGGCAACACATCTTCGCTCAGCATTCTGCTCTCTACTGCTTCACTGAGAGTACATGCCATCGATCCTGAGTCCAACATTCCCATCATCTGAAATTTGTTGTCGACACAGACGGGTGCATAAAACAATTCATCAAACACTTCAAGGGTTTGCATATTCTGTGCAATCACTTTAACTTCAGCTGGAGCTTGTGCACATGCACTTTCATAAACTTGCTTAGGGTCTGCATTTTCGAGGGTTTGTTCCACTCTACCCACACGTCCCCTCTCCAGGTGTGGGCCGACTATTTTAAAGTCGGTGAACTTTGAGACAGTCGTGCAAACTGATTGCCATTGCTGGGTTGGATTTTTGCACAATCTCTCTGTATGTGACCAGGTTGGAAACAGGCAAGGCAAAGTCTATGTCGTCGACAATGTGCTAAAGTGGAATGCTCAGGGGAATGGCATACCTTACATGCTCTCATAGGTGGCTGGCTTAGACAAGGGCGCCTCATCTCTGCTTGACTATTCTGGGAAAGAGCATGATCAAGTAGACTGATGAGTGTCTTCATGCAATTATCATCATTCTGTAAATGAGATGGGGTGCTTGTGTTAACATTATCAGATGACACAACAGGAAAAACATTGGTTTCGACCTCACCCTCCATAGGTGACTGAGTGTGAGCTGCAACATTTCTCACAGCAAAGTTACGCTTGGATTTGACTGCTAACTGTTCCTTTTGTTCAGTCTGATATCTGTCAAGATGTTCTTGTACCTCACTTGCTGTCCACTTGTCAGGTGCTTTTAAGCGGAAAATAGCTGACAGGGCTGGATCCGGGCAATGTTTGAAAAACATCATGGCTGCCTCCTGGCATGGATTATCCATCTGTCTCCCAAGCCTAGTCAAAGCCTCCTCTGCAACATCAACAGCCTTATTTAGACGGACCCAGTACTCAACTGGATTTTCTTCCGCAACAGGCACTGTGCTGTAGAAATCGGCTAGGGGCATGTAGGAATATCTGACCTCGCTGAAATGCTGTTTCAGACTATCAAATATCACTTTGGGGTTTTCAGAGGGTCTCAGGGAAGTGTTACTGTGAAGGGTAATTCTAACAATGTCTGTGGCTTTACCCATCAGTCTTGAAAGGATTTCATTATAGTGCTCCATAATGCCTCTTTTCCGCAGATAAGTATCCATTAAATCTTCCCATTCATGCACACTGAACTTATCTGTTCCATCTCCTCAGAAGGCAGGGGGCTCTTTTGCTTCAGACTGCATGACTAGTTTAACTCCCGTCAAATTAAGAGAAGGTGCCTCTGAGAATGACTGACCTGCACCTAAACTTCGAGTCTGTGCATTGTTAGATTCTCTTTCCCCATACGCTACCCCACTTTGAGCAGAAATCATAGTCTGTCCTACTTCCTGAGCAATGTGCGTTATGAGATTAACCCATGCTGGATCACTTAAGTCTGGGCAGACTGATAACGGATTACCCCGTAACTGACTAGGTGTTTGTTCGGTTACTCGTGTGGTGTGCCACTCAGGTGGCATTTGTTCTACATTACCCCTCCCAGTAACAGGTGTAAATGTACGGTCACTGAAAAGTCTCCCTCTACCAAAACCTGAATCAGACATGTTCCCATCAGTATTAAAATTGTCCATATTGTAACCATGTGCCATCATTTCTCATTAACATACAATTCACCAAAAAATGAGTAATGTAAATCTCAAATGACGAAAAAAACTCTTTTAAGTGTAAACAGAACAAAATGATTAAAGGATACGAAACGAGAAAAGTCAAAGTAGTGGCACTAATTTGTGTAGTGAAATGTCCAGTTCAGCGAAAATGCACTACTTTGTGTAACTGTTCTTTGGAACCTTGACTGAAGTGCAGCGCCCACCGGCGACCAAACGACATTGATCCTTGGACGAAGATCCGAAGCGAGCTGATCTCCATCCGGGTCACGGCACCACTGGAACCGGCCAACTCTTATGATCTGCGTTGTGTAACAGAAGACATAGGAGAACTGGAACGGCTGTTGATCTGGAGAGTTTATTCTGGGGCCTCTAGATGGCACTGGACAGATTAAAGAGTACAGCATGAAAAAATGATCGTCTGTGATTTGTTCCACCTCTCCTCAGCGCGCGCAGCGCGGTCTCAGCAAACATTACAATGATAAAATA
The DNA here is from genome assembly GCA_023630585.1 of Cranoglanis bouderius. Taxonomy (NCBI): domain Eukaryota; kingdom Metazoa; phylum Chordata; class Actinopteri; order Siluriformes; family Cranoglanididae; genus Cranoglanis; species Cranoglanis bouderius. Next base: position 11,266,153 of record CM042538.1, on the reverse strand, counting down.
ACAAACAAAATGCATAAAACACATTGTAATGACATTAAGTGCAAAACCAATCATTACAAACACCTATCTCGACACAGAAAACAATCTCCCGCAGCCAGCCTTAAACCAACCATGAATTGGAAACAAACAAATTAATACAAAATGAATACATTGGAAAATAGAACAGATAAACCATACCTGGACAGATTAAAGAGTACAGCATGAAAAAATGATCGTCTGTGTTCTTTTCCACCCGCACAAATTAAAGGAAGTTATTTAATTCGTGAAAATCACCACCTTCTGTTGGCGCACACACACATATATATGCAAACACATACTCAAACCACTGTACTCAGTAATAAAACCATTGAATCCAATCCATCCATTCATTCATAAAACATTTTCTAATATATTTATAACACTGTGAACAATAATATTACTGCATATTATTGACTTAATCAAACTTCTCAGAACTTTTACAAGCCTATATTGAGAGAGCACCGTTAACTGCTCACCTCTCCTCAGCGCGCACAGCGCGGTCTGAGGACGCAGTGCGGGCTAAACGGAAGTGACGTCACCACGAGATATAAAACTTTTCCAAAAAATGGCAAAAATAAGATACAAAACAAAATGATAAGGTTTTCATGGACAAATTAATACTAAGTAAATAAATAAAAATTGAAAGAAAGGATGATTAGTGAAATACATTAATATTGAGAGTATACACTCATTAACATCTGTCACATAAGGTAGTGCCACACCCATCTCTTTCCAGCAAGTCAAACAGCTCAGCTCAACTCAGCAATAAGAGAATTTGCATTGTATTTGTTTTAAAATCTACTTTATTGGATGTTAATCTGCACTGATAAATACAATAAGATTAATGACATTAATATTAATATTACAAGCAAACCTGTAAACTATGAAATATGCAAGTAAGCCATATTTATCATGTTAACAAACTCAGCATGAAGAGCACAACAACCTGTGAAAAAAATGGTCATTTTATAGGATACTTTCACATTTTCAGAGTCAAAAGACAGTAAACAATCACTATCTGCACCTTTCCCAAACTTCTGAACTGCCTGCAAACCTATGTGCTACAGTATAAACTTCAACCAGTTTCTCTATTCCCTGTTAGATATGAATCACTGTGAAGTTTCATCACGGTTTACTGGTGGTGCATTTCTGTGCTTTGAATGTCTAACATATCTTCCCTGTGTATGACCTGTTTTTGGTGTAACGTCTGAACGTATCAAACTGATTTCTGAATCAGCCTGGACTTAGCAAAGAAGTTTGTCTGTTTCTTTGAACTGTGAATCCATATCAGTAACCTCTCTGACCAGATGCCATCGGAATGCTATACAGGGGCAACGACCTCCCTCTTCAGACACACACATACACACACACACAAACACACACGCACAAAGCTTACCTACACGCGCACGCACGTGCACACACGCGCACAGACACAATGGAAGAATCTCTTCTGAATGTAACATGTAATTATATGTAATTATTCGATGTCCAAATAGTGTGATGTTTTCCTATTTGCATATATTGTGTGTTTATGTAACATAACTATAATGATTTTAGATAGTTTAATTTTGGATATTATTTTAAATGTCTGTAACCATGTTTTACCTGTAATATTCTTTATTATTCTTAGTCCATCGAATTTGGTATGTAGTTAATCGTCTCGAGATACCCTGATCGATTCTGCATATCACATTACAATGGGATACATTATTTCATGCTTTTCCTTAATTTCATATGCAATACAGTTTAAACCGGCTCCTCCCAGGACATGCAAATTCAGGTCTGAGACCAGACAAAGAGAGTTCATCTCGCCAACAAATCCAACTTCTTGATTGGCCAATAGCCCAGAGAGGCGTGTGCGTTTGTGTTGTCTTTAAAACAACAACACGCATTCAAACTACTCACTTATTAACTTCTACACTTTTTTTACTGCTAGCAACTTCTACTCTCTACACTCTTTCCGGTGAGGAAGCCACACACTCTCTCTCTCTCTCCAGACGGGATGCAACTGCCTCACGGCCCACGCCTTTTCAAACAACGAACCAGCGAACTCCTACTGGACCACGTGAAATTTTAAACCGACAACACCCAAGCCATGCAAGTATAATTAATGGATCTATATCTGCATTAAGATTGTACCCCTGTTTACAGGAGATTTAAGTTCGTTGCTGGTTTTGAAAAAGGCTAATTAATTGTTGTTTTTGTCTGCTACCCTTTTTATTTCATTACTTTCTCCCTAATCTCTCTCTCTTCTTGTATATAGATGTACATATGTATGGTTTGCTTAGAGTTAGTTGTGTGTATCCGTAGTTACACCTAGTTATTAAAATCTATTATCACCACGCTTGATTGTCTCTGTTTTGGTCACGTGATGAGTCAATTCTATACTGCAAGACCTCGCTACCCGCTTTGAAACTGAGATTCCTTCCTGGCCAGAAGGATAAACTCTCTCTTTAGAGTTCATAATTCTAAACTAGACTACAGCTAATCCTAAAAGCTGATCTAGACCACATACATAGTCATAATTAATTATAATCCATTGTAATTGATTATCTATATGTATATGTGCAGATACATGAATTCCCTTTCATGGCTGATGTATATTTATAACTAGTCACAACCCGCATTGATTAGATATATAGATATATTTCACGCCAATTGAGCTAATTCCTTACATAAATTGGAGAATACATTTAAACGTGTTAAACATCTTTTAATTCGTTACATGAACATGGTGGAGAATATTTTTAAACGTTGCAGATTCATCCGATTTACTACATATTCTGGTAGATAATGCGGGCACACTTTAAAACTCGTCTCCTTTAAAAAGGTGCTTTGAATCCAAGCGTGCGCTTCTGTTTTGTTTTTCATGTTTAAAGCTGATTCATTACATTATTCTGGTGGAAAAGAATGCGAGCAATGATTTTCATTACATTGGAGTATGCTCAACCCATTTCTTTTTGTTTAAACTTTGCCTAAATGTTGTAAAATACTGTAAATGTAAATGCTAGATATTTTACAATGAATCTATTGGAACTATCTCTGAAGATTTGTTGCAGAAGACATTGCCTTAACATGTCACTGGATCCTGCAAAGGATGTTTCAGTTTAAAGGACATAAACTCCCACAAAACCTGTGCCTTCTAACTGCTGCACATTGAGGAAGTTTTACTGTTCATTATCCATGCTGACAACAATGCTCACTGGAAGAGCATTGAAATGGGCTTCAGTGCTCTGGAATCAAATGTGAGAACACTTAATCCTTGGAAATCTTTTAAGTTTAGAAATATCTTTGACTGCCCTGCTAAAGGGAGTTGCTCTTAGAATTAAACCAAGGAAAAAAAACTGTGGCAGATTGTGCTTAAGAGTTCAGAACCTATGCTGCAGACAGTGGCTGGAATGAACAAGTCCTGCTTACCACCTACAGATAAGGTCTAAATTAAGTAGTACTTATCCAGCTTGTGTATAGAGACAATGCATTAACTCTCTACCAATGCATCATTTATCTTGACAATGTGAGCTGAAAAAGAAAAGCTTGAACCTATGCAGAAGAATGCTTTAGCTGCATTACAGTAAGATTTTCTCAAGGCCTTGACACCCAATTGGCAACAGGACAGTGGATGTTAAAACTAACCTAATCAGGTTCCAAGTTCAAATTGTGACCTCAGTATTATATGGCTACTCTTGGCATTTTGACTGAAAAGAAGTACAATTTTGCAAATATTTGAAAAAATCAAATGTTCTCTGTGTGAACTCTCAGATAAACTAGGCATGGTAAGATTCTACCAGCAAGCCAATCATCATCCAGGATGAATATGCAACACAGGCAGATCAACATACTGTTTTATGCACTGAGAGAACACTCAAAGCAGGCTCAACATGCCAGTAAGGCAAACCTGAGGAGAAAGATTATTAGCAGCAGGTATTTTACATATGCTTTGTGTATTATATAATTTTACAGTGAGTCTGATCTGGCTTTACTGCCATAATTACACTAGGGTTGATGTTGTCTGACAATGCATAAAATCATGCAGATACAGGTCAAGAGTTAATGTTCACATCAAACATCAGAATGTGGGAAAAAATGTGATCTCTGTGATTTTAACTGTGGCATGGTTGTTGGTGCCAGATGGACTGGTTTGAGTATTTCAGAAACTGCTGATCTCCTTTGATTTTCACACACAACAGTCTCTAGCATTTACACAGAATGGTACAAAATACAAAAAACATCCTGTGAGCAGAAGGTCTGCAAGCTGAAACATCGTGTTGATGAGAGATCAGAGCAGAATGACCAGACTGGTTTCAGCTGCCAGGAACTCTAAAGAAACTCAAATGAACTCTCTTTACAACAGTGGTGAGCACAAAAACATCTCGGAACACATCAAAACTTGAGGTGGATGGGCGACAACAGCAGAAGACCACATCAGGTTACATTTATGGCATTTGGCAGACACCCTTATCCAGAGCAACTTACATTTATTTCATTTATACTGTACAATTGAGGGTTAAGGACCTTAATCTATGGCTGTGCAGTGCCATCTTGGTAGTGCTGGGATTCGAACTCACAGCCGTCTGACCAGTAGTTCCACAACTTACCCACTGAGCTACCACTTCTGTCAGTCAAGAACAGAAAACTGAGGCTATCATGGGCACAGACTCACTGAAACTGGACAAATGAAGACTGGGAAAAAGTCCAGGTGATTTTTTTTTTTCTAATCTTCAACCGGCCAGTTTGGGTGAGCCTGTGTACAAGATTCTTAACTTCCGTCAGCCTCAGATTCTTGTTCTTGGCTGACAGGAGTAGAACCCAATGTGGTCTTCTGCTGTTGTAGCCCATCTACCTCGAGGTTGATGTTTTGTGCATGCTGAGATACTTTTTTGCTCACCACGGTTGTAAAGAGTGCTAATATGAATAACTACATCCTTCGTGGCAGCTCAAACCAATCTGGCCATTTTCCTCTGACTTCTGTCATCAACATGGTGTTTCCACCCACAAAACTGTCTCTCACTCAGTGTTTTGTTTTTCACACAATTCTGTGTAAACTCTAGAGACTGTTGTGAGTGAAATTCCCAGGAGATCAGCAGTTTATGAAACATTCAAACCAACCCATCATCCATGCTACGATCAAAGTCACAGAGATTATACTTTTTCCCCATTCACTTTTTCAGAGATTATACTTTTTTCCCCATTTTGATGAACATATTACAATTATATTAATAAACAAATACCAATCATATAAACACAGAAAAATCACATCAAAACTATATTTAGTTATTTGTGGTCCACTCATTTGACTGGACAAGCAGCATTCCAAGAGTGTTGATATTTAATATAACAGCACTGGTACATTAATGAACCAATAGACAAAGTGATAAATGTGAATTGTAGTGAGTCTCCTAGGGGCTTCCTCAGATAAACTCCTCAGATGCCAATCCTGTCAGGTCAGAATTCCAGCAATATCTTGAAACTGTTCCTGTCCATTTTAACTCTCTCTTCCACTGACTGTCTTTATGCAGGAACACTGGAGTCTTCATCACACACACATAAAGATGTTCATTTCATACTAAGGCTAAAAAAACAAACAAACAAAAAAACAAAAACAAAAAACAAGTGAATTAATAACCACAAACTGGACTGCAGTACTTCATGATCAACAGCATGTAATCGTCTCTGCTCCAAGAGAAACGTCATCATCTCCTGTTTATAATTAATCATTCAACATTTCTTCATTCGTAGTAACATGTGTTACAACATTTAGCTTGAACAAATGAGAATTTCCACAAGTTCTAACAGGAAAATGAGCAGATATTTACCATCATATCACTGCTCTTATCCAATCACAGGCTTTGGAGCTTTTTTAAAATAATAAACACTACTGTGTCATTAATCTCTTCTTCTACATTTATATTTAAGTGCAGACTTTAAGAAGAAGCTGAGGTGAATTTTACAGGAATGACAGTAGACACGGTGTGGAGGTAGGGTGCTGGAAGAAGTGTCAGAGTGAGTAAAGTGGCTGCTTAAATCAAATATTTGTGGCATAAAAGATGATCATTTTAATTAGCTTTTATGAGAGTGGATAAGAAAGTGTGCTACTTATCAGAAACAGGGAAAAGCAGAGATCATCTTGTTCATACAAAAGCAAAATATGAAGTCAGAGATAGCAAGGAGATGAGGTGTTCATTTACAATCACTCTCATACACTCATTTGTAACATTTCGTAGACTCTGTCTGACTCCCTGTCTTCTGCCTTCACATGAATTTTAAATCAACACACTTTACTGAACACAAAACAGCATTAAAGCCAATTGATGGAAAAATTCTGATTAAATAGAATAAAATGAAATTTTCTAAAACTGTTTTATTTCCTAACCTGGTAATCTGATATTTATTGGAACTACAGAGAAATGTACAAACTAAGGATAATGAGGTTAAATGATTAGTCTTTTATTTTTTCCAACATTTATCTAAAAAGGTCATTACTCACCCCAGTTCCTGCAGTTTGTAATTTTTATCATCCTTAAGAGCAGAGAGCAGTTTTATTCCTGACTCTCCTAATTTATTATTAAACAGATGCAGTTCTCTCAGGTGTGAGGGGTTTGATCTCAGAGCTGAAGTCAGAGCAGCACAGCCTTCATCTGAGACACCACAACCACGCAACCTGCAGAGAGACACAATGACATAGTGTTTGTTGGAGAGCAGCAGTTTCCTCTGTGAAGTACTTCCTTTAACAACATTATTGTTCAGTGTTTTTTCTTAAAGTGGACACATGAACAGAGACTTCAGTGAGTTCTAGAGATTTCTGCAGGTCTTTTGCCGTTTCCTTTTGGTTTCTCTTTCACCTTTTTCAGTATTACATGCTGTGGTTTTGGTGTGATCTTTATAGGACACCTGGATCTTAGGCAGAGGAGCAACAGCACTGACTTTCCTCTGGTTGTAGATAGTTTGTCTTATTGTGGTCTGAATAACACACTGAGTAACTGAGTGGTCTTTAGAAATGTTTTTAGTAAAATTTTCCTGCTTCACACATCTCAACAAAATCTCTCTCTCTTTTTTTTTTGCAGTTTGTGTGAGTAGTTACAATGTTTTAGGAAATTTCACAGTTTTGCGCTGCAGCTTCTCATATACGTACATCTGACCCAAAGACTCAAATCATTAGACAAATCATCAGTTTGCAATGAAAAGAACCTATAAAATGTCCAAGACAGTCTCACTGTTAGAGAATGTGTCTTACTGAGGAGCAGGTCATTTGAATCTCAGAGAGATGATCTTACCCCAGTTTCTCCAGTTTACAATGAGGATTCTCCAATACAGCAGAGAGACACTTCACTCCTGAGTCTCCTACATTATTATAAGACAGAGCCAGTTCTCTCAGGTGTGAGGGGTTTGATCTCAGAGCTGAAGTCAGAGCAGCAGAGTCTTCAACTGAGATACCACAGCTACACAACCTGTAGAGAGACACAATGACACACTCTTCATCAACAGATTTTTATCTTGGTTTAAGACTTACTTTAATCATGTGTTTGTAAAATTATTTTATTATTCAGAATGACATGAGGATTTAATATCACCTGTTTTTTCTAATTAACACTAATTAAAAATGATCATACTGAGTGTTATATTGAGTTTCTCTCATCTGTTGTGTGTGATATTAAACTATCAGCAGCTTAAGCGGAACAGAGAACAGCAGACTGACCATGAACTTTAATCAGAGAGAGAGAGAGCGAGAGAGACTCAATCTCAGAATGACAGAACACACTTGTATGATAAAGAAATATTTGTGAGTGCATCTACATACAATTAAGCAGCTACTCATATTATTTCTTTTAGCTTTATAATGCAGTTTCCCTGCTGCTGAGCACTCGGCTCTGTTCTTTCTGCATGTCAGAGGCAGCCCCATCTTTCATGGGGTGGGTGTGGCTAACTTTCAAAACCTCCAAAATTTGTTAACCAAAAAAGATTTAAGGTGAACACCTTTCTTCTAAGACCCACCCTCTTAAAAAAAAATGTTCCAAAAGTCAGAAGCAAAAAAACAGACTGCAGAAGAAAAAATAGCTGCATCAGAAAAATCTGAGAAAATAATTAAAGCAAAATGTGCAAATTAATTTTGATTTGATTCTTATTACTTGCATTTGCAAAATACTTTTTACATTCTGATGATTAATATTTTGATTGTGGATTTTATTATTTCATTTGAAACTTTTGGCACAAAATTAACTCCATATACACTGATCAGCCATAACATTAAAACTACTGACAGGTGAAGTGAATAACATTGATTATCTCGTTACAATGGCACCTGTCAAGGGGTGGGATATATTAGGCATTAAGTGAACAGTCAGTTCTCCAAGTTGATGTGTTGGAAGCAGAAAAAATTGTGATGGCTAGATGACTGGGTCAGAGCATCTCCAAAATGGCAGGTCTTGTGGAGTGTTCCCGGTATGCAGTGGTTAGTACCTACCAAAAGTGGTCCAAGGAAGGACAACTGGTGAATTGGCGACAGGGTCATGGGCATCCAACACTCACTGATGTGCGTGGGGAATAAAGTCTAGCCCATCTGTTCTGTTCCCACAGAATAGCTACTATAGCACAAATTGCCAAAAGGGTTAATGCTGGCTTGTTACATGTCAGAGTGTTTGCATTTGTCTGCTCCCTCTCTGCTCTGTTTTTTCCACTGTTTGTTTGCCCTTCTGTCTCTAGCTGTCTTCTTATAGGTGGAGCCCTGTGGCAATCACCATTAACTGATTGACAAGACCTGACCAATGGAAGGCAGGAACCCGGCCAGAAGACGCGGAGCTGTCTATTTAAAAGCAGCACCTTGAAGCCCTTGTGTCAGCCTCTTGGCTCACTGTTAGCCTGTTGTTTTGATTGTTGGCTTGCTTGTCACTTTGTTTCCCTGCTACCCTCATACTAGCTCCCTTGGTTTGAGAGCAGGTAAGATTGTGCGCACACCTACATCCCACCACGCAGGTGTGTAGAATGTCTAGACACCCTAGGCTAGAGGGCAGGTGCCACCCCTGTATTTCTTGTTAGCTTAGCCTAGTGTAGTTAGTTAGTTTTTGTGTTATGTTATTTGCAGTCAGGTTAGCTACTTCAAATACAGCCTAGTGTAGTCTTGTTTTACTATATTAATTTCTTTGGCACTGTCCATGTTCTCTCTCTCGGGTGGGACTAGTTCCCCTTCTGTCCTTGTTTTGTGGTTGTCCTGTGCCTGTCTGTAAATGCCAGTCCTGTTGTGTGTCATGAATAAAAGTGATAACCCTACCTCTACCCTCCTGTCCTACTCATATCCACCATCACCATAATCCGATCAACCCGCAATCTTAATTGTTATTGTTCATACACTCACCCTAGACCTTACTTTCTGTGGGAACGTAACATGTCTATAATAGAAAGGTGTCAGAACACACACTGCCACACAGCCTGCTGAATATGGGGCTGCATAGCCACAGACCAGTCACAGTGCCCATGGTGACCCCTGTCCACCACTAACAGCACCTACAGTGGGCATGTGAGCATCAGAATTGGACCATGAACCAATGGAAGAAAGAAGAAGAAAGTGGACTGGTGTGATGAATCATGTTTTCTTTTACAACAGGTGGACAGTTGGGTGTGTGTGCATCGCTTACCTGAGGAAGAGATGGCACCAGCATGGAAATGGCCACAGGCAGGTGCTGCACTGTCTGCCTGACATTTCTCCTGGAACACAGAGTAATCTCTGTCCCACACAGCTGGGCAGTGATCTCCTCCATAAACACTTTGTGTGTCAGGGGGTTCTGACCATTTGTTTGGCCGATCACCCGGTGCAGAAGGTAGGCATGTTTGGTGGCCAGAAAGTGAAATAAGAGTGTCCAGTGCTAATGAAATGTCTTATGTTGCGTGGTATAATACTGCAACAGTTGGTCAGACAAGTCAACTCCAACCACATATCTGTTATAGTATCTCACAAAACTGAATACACCCCTCACATTTTTGTAAATATTTTATTATATCTTTTCATGGGACAACACTGACGAAATGACACTTTGCTACATATGCTATGTAAAGTAGTGAGTGGACAGCTTGTATAACAGTGTAAATGTGCTGTCCTCTCAAAATAACTCAACACACAGCCATTAATGTCTAAACTGCTGGCAACAAAAGTGAGTACACCCCTTAGTGAAAATGCCCAAATTGGGCCCAATTAGCCATTTTCTCTCCCCAGTGTCATGTGACTCGTTAGTGTTACAAGGTCTCAGGTGTGAATGGGGAGCAGGTGTGTTAAGTTTGGTGTTATCGCTCTCACACTCTCTCATACTGGTCACTGGAAGTTCAACATGGCACCTCATGACAAAGAACTCTCTGAGGATCTGAAAAAAAGAATTGTTGCTCTACATAAAGATGGCCTAGGCTATAAGAAGATTGCCAACACCCTGAAACTGAGCTGCAGCATGGTGGCCAAGACCATACAGCAGTTTAACAGGACAGGTTCCACTCAGAACAGGCCTCGCCATGGTCGACCAAAGAAGGTGAGTGCACGTGCTCAGCATCATATCCAGAGGTTGGCTTTGCAGAATAGACATATGAGTGCTGCCAGCATTGCTGCAGAGGTTGAAGGGGTGGGAGATCAGCCTGTCAGTGCTCAGACCATACGCCACACACTGCATCAAATTGGTCTGCATGGCTTTCGTCTCAGAAAGAAGCCTCTTCTAAAGATGATGCACAAGAAAGCCTGCAAACAGTTTGCTGAAGACAAGCAGACTAAGGACATGGATTACTGGAACCATGTCCTGTGGTCTGATGAGACCAAGATAAACTTATTTGGTTCAGATGGTGTCAAGCATGTGTGGCGGCAACCAGGTGAGGAGTACAAAGACAAGTGTGTCTTGCCTACAGTCAAGCATGGTGGTGGGAGTGTCATGGTCTGGGGCTGCATGAGTGCTGCCGGCACTGGGGAGCTACAGTTCATTGAGGGAACCATGAATGCCAACATGTACTGTGACGTGCTGAAGCAGAGCGTGATCCCTTCCCTTCAGAAACTGGGCCGCAGGGCAGTATTCCAACATGATAACGACCCCAAACACACCTCCAAGATGACCACTGCCTTGCTAAAGAAGCTGAGGGTAAAGGTGATGGACTGGCCAAGCATGTCTCCAGACCTAAAACCTATTGAGCATCTGTGGGCATCCTCAAACGGAAGGTGGAGGAGCGCAAGGTCTCTAACATCCACCAGGTCTGTGATGTCGTCATGGAGGAGTGGAAGAGGACTCCAGTGGCAACCTGTGAAGCTCTGGTGAACTCCATGCCCAACATGGGTTAAGGCAGTGCTGGAAAATAATGGTGACCACACAAAATATTGACACTTTGGGCCCAATTTGGACATTTTCACTTAGGGGTGTACTCACTTTTGTTGCCAGCGGTTTAGTTAATTATAGTTAATTACACATTAATGGCTGTGTGTTGAGTTTTTTTGAGGGGACAGCAAATTTACACTGTTATACAAGCTGTCCACTCACTACTTTACATTGTAGCAAAGTGTCATTTCTTCAGTGTTGTCCCATGAAAAGGTATAATAAAATATTTACAAAGTTGTGAGGGGTGTACTCACTTTTGTGAGATACTGTATATGCTACAACTGCAGCAAGGCATGGACCATTTTCCACATTCCATTTCTTGTCTCTGGTTTTGACTGTCCTTCATACAATATTCCCTGGGGAGGCCTAATGAATTGTGGAGCATACAGTTACCGCCCATGTGTCCATCCACTTCACAAACAAAAGAGGGTCCTTTCTGAACCATCTGATGGATCCCCTTGGGGATTTTTGATGTAGAGCATATGGCCTTTGGGGGCAGCCTTTCTGATTGTCTCTATATGTCCCACAAGCTCCAAAGTGTACCTGTTCCGAGTTTGGGAGAAACCTGAGACTTGTAGAAAATACATATACAGTATCTCACAAAAGTGAGTACACCCACTTGCTTACCTTGTTTTCCCAGTATACACCAAGAAATTCTTTGTGTGGCCATTAGAGAAGTCAGCTAACACAAAAGGTTTTAACCCACATTTTGTACAGTAGACTTGTCCTTCATACACTGGGTCGTGCCAGTTTTAGCTTTTGTTGCCACTATTCTCTTATCTACTGCAAGCTCCCTTCTTGGATGGTAATGTGCCTGAGAGGCAGCACATAGCTCATCGAGAAGTGGTTTTGTGTGGAACAACTTGTCATGGTCTGGTGTCCCCTTCTTCCTGTCGTTCACCATATCTTTGTCTGGGTCACTTATGTGAATGTTCCAGGAAATAGTTCTGAACCTATCCCTTGCAATGCAGTTGTGCTTAAAAGTTTGTGAACCGTTTAGAATTGTCTACATTTCTGCATAAATATGACCTAAAACATAATCAGATTTTCAGTCCTAAAAGTAGATAAAGAGAAAACAATTAAACAAATTAGACAAAAATATTATACTTGGTCATTTATTTATTGAGGAAAATGATCCAATAATACATATCTGTGAGTGGCAAAAGTATGTGAACCTTTGAATTCAGTATCTAGTGTGACCCCTTTGTGCAGCAATAACTGCAATTAAAAGTTTCTGGTAACTGTTGATCAGTCCTGCACATGGAGGAATTTTAGCCCATTCCTCTGTATAGAACAGCTTCAACTCTGGGATGTTGGTGGGTTTCCAACATTATTTACTACCATCAATTCTCCACTGAAATGTTTGCTCTCTGGACAATAAACTGGACATACTCAGACTGTAGCTAACTACCCAGCATGAAGTCATGGACTGCTGCATTTAAATTTTTATGGAAACATGGCTCAACGACAGCTTCTGGATGCAGCCATTCAGCTAGCTGGACTAACCGCACATCATGCCGACAGGACAGCAGCACTGTCTGGTAAGACTCGCGGCGGTGGTCTGTGTTTACATAAACAACGAATGGTGCAGGAATGTCATTGTGGTCTCAAGCTACTGTTCATCACTGGTGGAGATTATGACTGTGCAATGCTGGCCAGAGAGTTTACAACTGTGTTCATTATCACACATCTCAGTTGTGATAATCCCAGCATACACATCACTCCTGAAATGTACCAAACCAGTTCTAAAACAGGTGAGAACCAGGTCTGAGGGAGCCATCTCAGCACTTCAGGACTGTTTTGAGCACACAGACTGGAGTATGTTCAGGGAGGCTGCTACATACCACAACACCACAGACTTGGAGTAATACAGAGCATTAGTCACTGGTTACATCAGCAAGTGCATAGATGATGTGACTTCCTTCAAGACCATCACCACACGCACAAACCAGAAACCATTGATGACTGCTGAAGAGCGCTCCCAGCTAAAAACTCAAGAAACTGCCTTCAGGTCTGATGACAAGGCAGCCCTCCGCACAGCAAGGGCCAATCTGTCACAGCAAGGGCCAGGCTATCAGAGAGGCAAAGCGCAACTATGCAGAAAGAATCCACAGTCACTTCATACTGTGAGGAGACACAAGGCGTATGTCGAAAGGCATTCAGGCTATCACAGACTACAAAGCTACACCACTTGTCTGTGATGGTGTCACCTTGCTCCCAGACTCACCGAACAATTTCTACGCACTGTTCAAAGCACAGAACAACATGGCAACATGGAAGACCAGCCCAAGAAAACCCCATTCTTTGGTAGAACGACTTTTGTGCTTAGGGTCATTGTCTTGCTGCATGATCTACTTTCTCTTGAGATTCAATTCAAGGACAGATGTCCTGACATTTTCCTTTAGAATTCACTGGTATACTTCAGAATTCATTGTCCCATCAGTGATGGCAAGCTGTCCAGGCCCAGATGCAGCAAAACAGGCCCAAACCATGATACTACTACCAGCATGTTTCACAGATGGGACAAGGTTCTTATGCTGAGAACCAAACATCCTAGCAAACATGCCAGTTTGCCAGTGTTTTGCACTTTGGGGCCTCTATGTTGGCTTTCTGCAGGCAAGCCACTGTGGTCTTGCAGGTCTTGCCCATGTGAGGCCCACAGCAGTTTTTCCCTTTTGGGCCCCCATGAGGGTTTTCTGTGGGCAACCTACTGTGTTCTTGCCCACAGAAAGCCCACATGGGCCCCCCTGTGGGTTAGCCCATGCAGTGCCCATCGCAGTTTTGCCCCTTGGGGCCCAAATGGGGGTTACACTCACACCTAATAGTCATCCCATTGATTTAAAGCACCTGACTAATCCTAGAGGTTCATATACTTTTGCCACTCACAGATATGTAATGGTGGATCATTTTCCTCAATAAATAAATGACCAAGTATAATATTTTTGTCTCATGTGTTTAACTGGGTTCTCTTTGTCTACTTTTAGGTCATATTTATGCAGAAATCTAGAAAATTCTTTTAAGCATCACTGTATTGTGGTTGTGATTAGTGTAATGGAGTCCAGGTGTGTGCAATCAGAATGACTGTGAACTTGAGAGAGTTCATGATGGTTGTTGGGTGCTGTAGTCTTTGGCGGCCATGTTTGTAGGCCACTCTGAGTTCTGGGAGATGTAGTCAGTGGCCATGTTTGTAGACCATTCTGTGTTACTAGGGCTATCCTACTGTACGCCAAAGGAGTAATATGTTCAAATTCTCAGTATTTATAAATCAGTAGGCCAGAAATACCTAGATGACCTACTGCTTCCGCCTTGATTCTAACCCTAACTCTAACCACTGGACACTGTGGATACTTCACTATCCCATAATGCAACAGGTCTGCCGCGGAAGAGCTGTCAGAATCCGCACCACATAGTACGTCTGGATTGTATTCATGCTTACCACTTATACTGATCAGTGCATACTGTATCAACAGCCGAGCAGTAGGTACTGAATTGAATGCAGTAGGTACTGTCACAGTATGTGATTTCGGACGCAGCCTAGAAGTGGGAAGCAACACAGATTCTGACGTTGACATGACAGTTATTTTGTCCTCCTCTCAAGACCAGGTGTAGATTAGCACCATATGTATTGTTGGGAGCAGTTGCCAGGTCCCCGGTTTTAATGAGGAATTGCGCTACTTTTGGATTGATTTCTTTGGCTATGCATTGGGGTTTGGACATTTTTTACATATATTATTTTAATCATAGCTGAATATTACAACATACAGTAGTGAGCATGCACTGTGATCTGCCCTCATACACAAACCTATTCATCCTGTTCTCGCCTTCAGCTCTGTTACACTATATGAATGTATTTGAGTCAGTGGGTTTACTCATAGACATTCTTTATTTATAATAAAATGTACTAAATCGAGACCATTTTAGGACCTTAGTGAAAGAACTATTGAGGAAAACTGCATGGTTTTAATACTGCTGGTCCTTTGAGATGCTTCTGTAATGCAGATTTGGCAACCATGTTCATAGCGGCCAGATGGAGACGTGCTGAATAAACATTTATTGACAAAATAAACACTATTTCAGTACAATAAAAAAAAATTAAAAAAAAAAAAACAATAAAAGGACTGCTGCTGTGGCTTGCAATTTTTGTAAGCTCCATTTGCTCCCTTTTTTGTTTTTATTTAAAAGCATAATTTGATTTATTTAACTATTGCCCTTTACAGTTCTATGGCATTAACTTCTTACTTTAGTTTTCAAATTCTATTTTTGAGATTATTTCCATTTCACTGCTGCTTTTAAACCCTGCAGCTCACACACGGTCAGTGTGAGAATTATACATTGACTTTCGGGGGGTCAGTTTTTTTCAGTTTGCCCAGATTAACTAATTTGTTTAATGCAGATGCATGCTTCAGTGAACCACTGTGCTGTATCCTTAAAACAGCACATGAACACAACACTTTAAATGCATAAAGCTGAACATTTAAATGCTTTAAATGCATAAAGCTGATTCATACAATGCTGTTCAGCTTTATGTGATGAATAGTGCCATGAATGCCTTATGTTCCCTTTCTCGTACTCATAACATCACCAGTGTTAAATGAAATCTGGGTGCAAAAAAGGCCTGTTATTTATATGTGAAAAGGTCACTGCATTAAATTTCAATTTATTACCAGTAAAACAGACATTTGTGAGTCGTGACTAAAGGGTTGCGTCTTACACAATGGTATGGTATTGTTATCGAACAATTTAGAAAAGAAGAACAAAAAGAATATGTTTATCAAATTGTATGATACACCAGTAGTGTAGTGTAGTGATTCCTAACCATTTCAAGGCTGAATGGATGATCATGAGAGAAACGCACACACACAGGTAGCTTACTGTTACTATAGTAAATGACGTAACCTCCATGCACGAAATACATGCTGTGCATAATGCATATGGTCTAATTTACATTTTTGTGGTTGTAAGTTATTTGTTCAAATTCAGAGTCATATGGTATTTCAATTAACAATATTTTATCAGCTTGCTTCATTCATACTCAAGACTTAAAGTGACCTCAAGACAATAGGTAAACGTCATCTTAACCATTTCACCATAAACATTACATTTTGCAGGAAATTTATGCTTGAGATACAACTATACTCAGATTACGACATTTATTTTCCAAGAAAATGTGCCTTCCAAGCAGTTACAGTATCTCCCGTGCTATCTCCATGGCATTCGGTTGATTGAGTGCACGATTGTGTGGTATTTCCCGCATTTAGCCTACTGCGCGTGCTCATGCACTGACAATAGTATGACCCATTTTAGGGGTGGTCAAATTTGTATTGACATTTTCTTTTCAGATAGACTGAGCAATGTGAAAATTTCAAGACCCCCCCAGGTGTCCCAGTGCAGTTTGTGTTATTATTTACAATGCTTTAGTAAATTTCACAGTAATTTCAGACACATTGCAGTCACAAGTTTTGTGCTGCAGCTTCTCACAAAGACTCTGTGACAAATCATCAGTGTGTAGTGAAAAGAAACAATCTTCCTCCTAAGGACATTCATGATGAACCTAAAACTTCTGCTTCAGTCTCACTATTAGAGAATGTGTCTTACTGAGGAGCAGGTCATGTGACTCTCAGAGAAATGATCTTACCTCAGTATCTCCAGTTTACAGTGAGGATTCTCCAGTACAGCAGAGAGACTCTTCACTCCTGAGTTTCCTAGTTTATTAAAGGACAGAGTCAGTTCTCTCAGGTGTGAGGGGTTTGATCTCAGAGCTGAAGTCAGAGCAGCACAGCCTTCATCTGAGACACCACAATCACGCAACCTGTAGAGAGACACAATGACACACTCTTCATCAACAGATTTTTATCTTGGTTTAAGACTTATGATGTGTTTGTAAAATGATTTTATTATTCAGAATGACATGAGGATTTAATATCACCCGTTTATTCTAATTAACAATGTAATTAAAAATGATCACACTGAGTGTTATATTTAGTTTCTGTCATCTGTTGTGTGTGATATTAAACTATCAGCAGCTGTACACTATACACAGGTAATGAAACTTGTTTCTTCATAGCCTATGTAGTGCATGTACACTCACCTGTGCACCTGCACATTCATGCAGTTAGCTAATCAGCCAATCATGTGGCAGCAGCACAATGCAAAACATCATGCAGATACAGGTCAAGAGCTTTAGTTATTGTTCACATCAAACATAAAAAATGTTTGAAAAAATGTGATCTCTGTGACTTTGATTGTGGGATGGTTGTTGGTACCAGAAGGGTTTGAGTATTTCATAAACTGCTGATTTCCTGGGAATTTCACTCACAACAGTCTCTAGAGTTTACACAGAATGGTGTGGGGGGGGGAAACAACATTAGGTGAGCAACAGCTCTGTGGGTGGAAACATCTTGTTGATAAGAGAGGCCAGAGGAAAATGGCCAGATTGGTTTGAGCTGCCAGGAAGGATATACTGTAGTAACTCAAATAATCACTCTTAATAATCTCAAATAATCACGTGGTGAGCAGAAAAGCATCTCAGCATGCACAAAACATCTAACCTTGAGGTGGATGGGCTACAACAGCAGAAGACCACATTGGGTTCTACTCCTGTCAGCCAAGAATGGTAATGAAAAGTAAGAATATCATGTGTACAAGCTCATGAACAAAATGGACAGTTGGAGATTAGAAAAACCACCTGGTCTTTTTATAGTCTTCAACTGTCCAGATTGGATGAGTCTGTGCCCATGATAGCCTCAGATTTTTGTTCTTGGCAGACAGGAGTGGAACCTGATGAGGTCTTCTGCTGTTGTAGCCCATCCACCTAAAGGTTTGATGTGTTGTGCATTCTGAGATGCTTTTCTGCTCACCATTGTTGTAAATACTGCTTATTTGAGTTACAATACTATACTGTTAGCTCATGTCTCATTAACAAGGTGTTTCAGCCTGCAGATCCTCACAGGATGTTTTTTTGTTTTTTGCAGCATTCTGTATAAACTCTAGAGACTCTTGTATGGGGTTAGATTTAGAGATTGACCAATAAATCGGTTTTATAGATATTTTTCCCGATATTTAACATTTTTCCATAATCAGTTTTGTAATATCGGATCCACCGATAAAAGGGGCCATCTTGTGGGCGTTTTGAGAATTGCGTGCAGGACCACCATTGGAGCACTGTATCTGAGGGGAGATGAGTCAACAACGGTGTACACAGGTAAAGTATACTTGCTTTGCTTTAATTAATAAACTTTATTTAACATGACAACCATTAATGCACAAATTAGATGTATTACATAAATGCTTGATATGTAGTTTAAGCAGCTTTGTGCTAAGAAATAGAGACAAACTCAGAGTCACGTAATCGTGACTGCTGCACGCATTTGTGGGTTTCTAGACATCAAGAGTGCACACAAAAACACAAATAGTTAGGCTCCATCCACGATCTACTCTAGCCAATCGGATAACGGCCACATTGCACTGACCAATCGTAGCACATTCTCGCTCCAAACAATCATGTTTTGTTTTACAATCAGGGCAGGAACAGAGTCGTATTGCACTGAACTCATGTACAGTGGGTATAGAAAGGAATCACCTCCCTTAAAAATAATCACAGCTGTGCAACTTATATTTACTCAGTGCAACTTATAACATCCAAGTGAAAGATATAACACCAACATGTCAGAAAAAAAAATTAAAAACCAGGATCATTGAGTTGGAAAAAGGATCACCCCCTTTCTTTACTTTCCATAATTATTTAATTACAGCCTTTAGACTGTTGGGATATGTCTCTACTAACTTTGCACATTTAGACTTTGCAATATTTGCCAGCTCTTCTTTGCAGAACTGCTCAAGTTCAGTTAAATTTGAGAGTTTCCTCAAGAATTTGACAGTATTTTGCCCCATCCATTTTCCTTCTATCCTGACAAGTGCTCCAGTCCCTGCTGCAGAGAAACACCCCCATAACAGGATATTATCACCTCCATGCTTTTCTGTATGAATGGTGTTATTTTGATGGTGAGCTGTATTGGATTTCCGACAGACATATCGTTTGATGTTGAGGCCAAATAATTCATCTGACCATAACACCTTTTTCCATGTGGCCTCAGAATCTTCAAGGTGCATTTTGGCAAAGCTCAGAGGGTGGCTTTTTTCTTGCAACCCTCCCATACAAGCCACATTTGTGGAGAATTTGTGATATTGTTGTCACATGCACACAATGACCACTCTTTGTCATAAATTCCTGCAACTGCTTCAGAGTCGCTCTAGGCCTCTTGGTAGCCTCTCTGACCAGTTTCCTCCTGGCTCTTTCATCCAGTTTGGAGCGACGTCCTGATCCAGGGAGGGTCTGTGTTGTACCAAATACCTTCCACTTCTTAATAATAGAATTCACTGTGCTTCTAGGCATTGATGAAGCCTTTGAAATTTTTTTTGTATCGATCTCCTGACTTGTGCCTGTGCACAACTTTATCCCGAAGATCTTTTGACAGTGCCTTGCCACCCATAGTTGATTGTTTGCTTCAGTTGCACTACAAAATCCTCCAGAAAAGCTCATGCTGAGCTAATCAAAATGATCACAGCTGATCACAGTTGAAAGTCAAAAGGCTTTGTGTGCCATTGAGAAGGTGATTAGCTACACCTGATTGAGTTTACAAGCCATTTTTAGGAAGGGGTGATCCTTTTCCAACTCACTGATTCTGGTTTTTAATTTTTTTCTGACATGTTGGTGTTATATCTTTCACCTTGTAGCGTATAACGATGCTCAAACTGATTTCTAAATTAACCCAAACGAAACATAGAAAGTTTCACCACTCAGGCGACCAAGAATAACCCCGAGAGGCCTCCTTTGACCAGATGCCCTTTGGAATGCAAAAAGTCTCTCTGGGACCCACACAGGACTTACCCCTGCAATAAAAGAAACCTTTGATGAATGAACGTCTGGGAAACTTCATGATTAGTTCGTCAGCAGGGATCCACCACACACACACACACACACACACACACACACACTTACCTTACACACACACACACACACACTCACACCCACGCTTACCTTACACACACAATGGAGAAATCCCTCTCTCTTCAATGTAACGTGTAATTATATGTAATTATTCCATGTCTAAATAGTGTGATGTTATTTTGTTTACATATATTGTGTTTAACTAACCTTAATAACTTTAAATAGTTTTAATCTAGCATATCATTTTAAATGTTTGTAACCAGGTTTTACTTGTAATATTCTTTACAAATCCATCGAATTTGGTATGTACTTAATCGTCTCGAGATACCCAGATTGATTATGCATATCATATTGCAATGGGATACTTCATTTCATGTTTTGACTTAATTTCATTTATAACACGGTATAAGCCAGCTCCTCCCCGGACATTTAAATTAGGGTCCGAGACCTAATTTAAACTTCCTGATTGGCCCATAGCCCAAAGAGGCGTGTGCGTTGGTGTTGTTTTTAAAACAACACCACGCTCACTTCAGTTGGATTTGAGAGTTAGACTTCAGAGTTGGACTTCACTTCTCAACTTCACTTCTTCCGGTTTCTCTCCCCCGGGGCCACGTGCCCCGGGAAGAGGAAGCCAGGATCTCTCTCTCTCCGGACACAAGATGCAACTACCTCCGGGCTCACGCCTTTTCAAACAACAACGAACCAGCGAACTCTTCACGACCTCGCGCAAACTCTCAACCTTGAGGCTATGCAAGTATAGTTAATGATCTATATCTGCGTTTAAGATTGTACCCCTGTGTTACAGGAGAATTAAGTTCGTGCTGGTTCTGAAAAAGGCTAATTAGTTGTGTTTTTGTCTGCTTCCCTTTCTTTCATCACTTTCTCTCTATCCATTTTCTCTCCCTGTATATAGATGTGTATATATGTATGTTCTGCTTAGAGTTAGTCTTGTGTATCCATAGTCACATATAACTATTAAAATCTATTATCCCACGCTTGATTTTCTCTGTTTTGTTGACGGGATGAGTCAATTAAATACTGCATAAGATCTGATTACGCGCTCTATCTTTAATAACAAACTTCGTGAGTTAATTCGTCCTGGCCAGAAGGATAAACTCACTCTTTAGAGTTCATAAAGCTGATCTAGGCCACATACATAGTCATAATTAATTATAATCCATTGTAGTTAATTATCTATATGTATATGTGCACCTACATGAATTCCCTTTCATGGCTGATGTATATTTATAACTGGTCACAACACGCGTTGACTAGATATATAGATATATTTCACGCCAATCGAGCTAATTCCTTACATAAATTGGAGAATACATTTAAACGTGTTAAACATCTTTTAATTTGTTACATAGATTGTAACTGGTGGAGAATATTATTTTAAACGTTGCAGATTCATCCCAGTTACTACACATTCTGGTAGATAAGGTGGGCACGCTTTAAAACTCGTCTCCTTTAAAAAGGTGCGTTGAGTCCAAGCGTGCGCTTCTGTTTTGTTTCATGTTTAAAGTTGATCCATTTCATTATTCTGGTGGAAAAGAATAATGCATAATAATGCCCCCTTTTGAATTTCGCTACAACCTGGATGTTGTAAGTTGCACTGAGTAAATACAGCTGAATAAAACAAAAACTGTGTCCGTCTTCATTTCAGTCTGAAAAGCAACAAAATGTTATTATTTTAAAGGGGGGTGATTCTTTTCTATACCCACTGTACATCATCTAACAGCATCATTGTAACAACATCTAAAAGAAATCCAGCAACATTATGGGTCATAAATGTACTGTTATTATAGATCAGTGGTCTGATGGATTAGTAACTGATTGATTCATTGATTCAGTCTAAGGATAACTCCAAAGGTTCGTGAGTCTTTTAGAATGATTTGTTTAGAGAATGTAATCATAGGTGTAATTAGCCCGTGAATTGGACGACCCTGGTCGCGCTGTGTTTTGGCATGCAGCCTCTAGGACTACACTTTCTAGACAATGCCATCTTTTCCCAATAGACAGCCTTGTAATCTCACCACACACAATTTACTGCAAAATCACAACTCGGGTTTTGCTGTGGATTCAGTAGCGATGTAGGAAACACTGCTGAAAACACATATATTCCCTTAAAATAAAGAATTTATGATCTATAACAATGCTTGTTTTCTTTTAGATGTTGTTACAATGATGCTGTTAGATAGGTATAACCACTCTCCACTCTCGGTATTCCTCCCAATCAGCCATGTTAGAGAATCTTTACAATATGACTCTGTTCCCACCCTGATTGTAAAACAAAACGTGATTGGCTGTAGTGAGAACGTGCTACGATTGGTCAGTGCAGTGTGGCCAACATAAAAATATATTTGTAAAAATAAATGTTATTTGTTAATCAAATTTAGTTATGTGTGAATTTAATTCATTTTGTGAAACTCCCAACATATACTTGTGAATTTTTTAATTTTTGTGAATCTCTCTACATTCAGGATCATAATCTATTTATTTGGAATTATGAAACAATTCTATCCCCATACTCTTGTGTGTGAAAATCCCAGGAGATCAGCAATTTCTGAACTAAACCAACCCATCTTGTACAATTTAATAGTAACACCTGTACACCTGCTCATTTATGCAGTTACCCAATCGGCCAATCATGTGGCAGCAGCAAAATGTATAAAACCATGCAGATACAGGTCAAGAGCTTCAGTTTATGTTCACATTAAACATCATAATGGGGAAAAAATTTGATCTCTGTGACTTTAAACTGCTGATCTCTTGGAAATTTCACCCACACAAATTTACACAAAATGGTGCCAAACAAACAAAAAAACAGCCTGTGTGCGGAGAGTCTGTAGGCTGAAACAGTTTGTTGATGAAAGAGATCAGAGGAGAATGACCAGACTGGTCTGAGATGACAAGAATTCTACAGTAACTCAAATGAGCACTCTTTACAACCATGGGTGGCAGAAAAGCATCTCAGAACACACAACATATCAAAACTTGAGATGGATGGGCTACAACAGCAGAAGACTACATCAGGTTCCACTTCTGTCAGCCAAGAACAAGAATCTGAGGCTATCATGGGCACAGACCCAAACTGGACAGAAGATCGGAAAAATGTTTTTTTTTTGGCTGACAGGAGTGGAACCTTTGGACATTTTCACTTAGGGGTGTACTCACTTTTGTTGCCAGCGGTTTAGACATTAATGGCTGTGGGTTGAGTTATTTTGAGGAGACAGCAAATTTACACTGTTATACAAGCTGTCCACTCACTACTTTACATTGTAGCAAAGTGTCATTTCATCAGTGTTGTCCCATGAAAAGATATAATAAAATATTTACAAAAATGTGAGGGGTGTACTCACTTTTGTGAGATACTGTGTATCTTTCCTGGCAGATGAAACCAATCTGGTCATTTTCCTCTGACCTTTGGCACCCACAACCATGCCACAATCAAAGTCACAGAGATCACACTTTTTCCCCATTATGATGTTTGATGTGAACATTAACTGGAACACTTGACCTGTAACTGTATGATTTTATGCACTGTACTGCTGCCACATGATTGACTGACTGGAGAACTGCATAAATGAGCAGTTGTACAGGTGTTCCTAATAAAGTGGATGGTTAGTGTATCTGTATATTAAATCATACAGTAGTGACCATGCACTGTGATCTCCACACACACACACACACACACACACACACACACACACACACACACACACACACACACACACACACCTACTGATCCTGCTTTTTCACTGAGCTGCTTCTGTAGCACAGATCTGGCAACCCTGTTCATAGCAGCTAGACAGAGACGTACTGAACGAACATTCACTGACAGAATAAACACTATTTCACCTTTAAGAATAAAAAAAATCAACAAAAGGATTCTTGCTGTGGCTTCCAAGTTTTGTAAGTTCATTTCGCTCCCTTTTTTGTTTTTACTTAAAATTTAGATCATTTCCACTTCACTGCTGCTTTTAAACCCTTCAGCTCACACACAGTGCATTTAGTTTTTGTCCCAGGTGCAGTTTGTATGATTAGTTACAATGTTTTAGTAAATTTCACAGTAATTTCAGACACATTGCAGTCACATCAAGTCACATTTTGTGCTGTGGCTTCTCACCTACAGTGGTGCTTGAAAGTTCGTGAACCCTTTAAAATTTTCTATATATCTACATAACTATGACCTAAAACATCATCAGAACTGCTTGCTTCCGCTCCTTCCACAACATTTCTATTGAATTAAGGTCAGGACTTTGACTTGGAAATTCCAAAACATTAACTTTCTTCTTCTTTAACCATTCTTCGGTAGAACGACTTGTGTGCTTAGGGTTGTTGTCTTGCTGCCACTTTCTCTTGAGATTCAGTTCATGAACAGATGCAGTAAAACAGGCCCAAACCATGATACTACCACCACCATATTTCACAGATGGAATAAGGTTCTTATGCTGGAATGCACTGTTTTCCTTTCTCCAAATATAACACTTCTCATTTAAACCAAAAATTCTATTTTGGTCTCATCTATCCACAAAGCATTTTTCCAATAGCCTTCTGGCTTGTCCACGTGATCTTTAGCAAACTGCAGATGGGAAGCAGTGTTCTTTTTGGAGAGCAGTGGCTTTCTCCTTGCAACCCTGCCATACACACCATTGTTGTCCAGTGTTCTCCTGATGGTGGACTCATGAGCATTAACATATGTGAGAGAGGTCTTTAGTAGCTTAGAACTTACCCTGGGTTCCATCATGACCTCGTGGACTATTACACATCTTGCTCTTGGAGTAATCTTTGTTGGTCGACCACTCCTGGGGAGAGTAACAATGATATTAAATTTCCTCCATTTCTACACAATCTGTCTGACTATGGATTGGTGGAGTCCAAACTCTTTAGAGATGGTTTTGTAACCTTTTCCAGCCTGATGAGCATCAACATATCTTTTTCTTAGGTCCTCAAAATCTCTTTTGTTCATGCCATGAACAAAAGAGATTTCTGAGGACCTCAGAAAAAGAGCTGTGAAGATCAGACTTTGATAGATCCCTGTTCTTTAAATAAAACAGGGCACCCACTCACACCTGATTGTCATCCGGTTGATTGAAAACACCTGACTCTAATTTCACTTTCAAATTAACTGCTAATCCTAGAGGTTCACATACTTTTGCCACTCACAGATATGTAATATTGGATCATTTTCCTTAATGACCACGTGTAATATTTTTGTCTCATTTGTTTAATTGGGTTCTCTTTATCTACTTTTAGGACTTGTGTGAAAATATGATGATGTTTAGATCATATTTGTACAGATATGTTCACAAACTTTCAAGCACCACTGTACATACATGTGACCCAAGGACTCTGTGACAAATCATCAGTGTGCAGTGAAAAGAAACAATCTTCCTCCTCAGGACATTGATGATGAACCTAAAACTTCTGTTTCAGTCTCACTATTAGAGAATGTGTCTTACTGAGGAGCAGGTCATGTGACTCTCAGAGAGATGATCTTACTTCAGTATCTCCAGTTTACAGTGAGGATTCTCCAGTATAGCAGAGAGACTCTTCACTCCTGAGTCTCCTACATTATTATAGGACAGATCCAGTTCTCTCAGGTATGAGGGGTTTGATCTCAGAGCTGAAGTCAGAGCAGCACAGTCTTCATCTGAGACACCACAATCACTCAACCTGCAAACAGACACAATGACACACTCTTCATCAACAGATTTTTATCTTGGTTTACTTGTTATGAAGATGATGTGTCTGTCATGTTGCACTGTCTGCCTTCTCTTGACCAATCATAAGGTATAATTAACACTGACCAAATCCTTGTTTAGTGGTGGTTCCAGAAATTTAACAGTGGGTGGGCCTGGGTAAAACAGGGTGGGCAGAGGTTTGAAAATAAAACTCAAAAGATGGCAGTCACTAGAAAGATCTTACATGACAGCAATGGCCAATGACACCTAACAGAAAATCAGAAAATGTAAGGCAACTGGTTGTAGGAAATAGGAAATTAAATGATCCAAAATACTATAGCTGCAGAGCCAGCCTACAGTCAGATTGATAAGTATTTGGACAGTGACACAATTTTTGTAATTTTGCCTCTGTACACCACCACAATGGATTTGAAATTAAGCAATCAAGATGTTATTGAAGCAGGAAGTGAACCAGAAGGAAGAGGTGAGACCACTGATTCAGCCATGGAGCGCCACGTCCTGGAATGAACACACACACACACACACACACACACACACACACACACACACACACACACACACACACACACACACACACACACACACACACACACACACACACACACACACAGAGAGAGAGAGAGAGAGAGAGAGAGAGAAAGCACTGGAAACATGGGGAAGGGGAAGGGGGGGAAGACACACAGAGCTCGACCCAGACTGACAGGAATGTTCTTAAGTGGCCAAGTCAGTCAACTGACCTCAACCCAATTGGTTTTCACTTACTGAAGGCATAAGTGACGGCAGAAAGACACACAAACAAGCAGCAACTGAAGGCAGCTGCAGTAAAGCATCTCAAGGGAGGAAACTCAGCCTGACTTCAGGCAGTCACTGATTGCAAAGGATTTGCATCCAAGTATTAAAATAATACTTATATTTATAATTATGCTAGTTTGTCCAATTACTTTTGAGCCTGTGAAAATGGCGGGACAATGTAAAAAAATATCTGTTATTCCTAAATGGTAAATGCAATATATTTTGTTAAACCCCCTGAATTAAAGCTGAAAGTCTACACTTCAGTCACATCTTCATTTCAAATCTATTGTGGTGCTGCACAGATGCAAAATTATGAAAATTGTGTCACTGTTCAAATACTTATGGACCAGACTGTATGTGTAATTAAATCACACATTTTTGGCGGCTTTCCCAATCAATAACGACACATCATAAATAAAATAGTGTTGCACCACCTTTCAACATTTTAAAATTAGTCTACATAGACTACAACAGGAAGTGAGGAAATGTGCAGACTAACCCTATGAAGTGTCGTAATTACATAAGCAGACAGAAAGCAAGAGGTTTGTTGTGCTTAACGGTTAACATTTACAGGCCTATCAGTTCAAACAAAGCATTTTTTTTATTCAAACGTAATGTTTCTGCTAGGCTATGACATGTGAGGGAACATCTAACCAATGATAATAGGATAAAATATTGTTTCAGAAGAAACAGACAAATAACATTGTTTTAGCTAAGATTTCTTTTAATTCTGTTACTGTAGGAGAATCGTTATGTAGTAGATTTCTAAAATTGTGGCAATAATTTGATTAAGGTTAAAATGATCAGGAATGTGTTTCATTGATACCAGGTGAACTAAAACTAGTAATCTAAACTGTGTTTAATTACAGTATTCCTCAGGGCATGTTTGGTGTCATTTGTATCCATATTTCATGGTGAACGATGTAGTGATATCATAAATATCATATAGTTTAGGAAATAAGATTTACAATATATGTTGCAATATGTGCTCTTTCCACACACACACACACACACACACACACACACACACAGACATGCTGGCACCCCCTGGTTTGCATGGGAGACCGTTTTCCTTTTTGTTCCCACCAGCTCATTCTCAGGAACTTAATTAACATACAGTTCCTTAAGGTAAGATAATCAGCTGGGGGTCCACCCTGCCATAAAACATATGGTTTCATTCCCATTTGGTATTCTGGTTACTATACATTTCAAAGCGGCTCGTATAAGAGGATCTGCTTGGTAGAGAGAAAAGGGCCTTATAACATCAGAGCCTGCCTTGTAACATCAGAAGGGCCTTTTGCCATAGATGCTTTTCCATCACGCATCCTATGTCCGTGACGCTGACCAACACTTTGTAAGTTATCTTTATTTCTGGTTTATGTATAATTTGATTTGTGATTTCATGTATTAAATTCATTTGTGATTCTATGTTTATGTTTGGTATGTTTTAAAGGAATAGTTTCTTAAGCTAAAAGGGTATAGTATGTTAGACATGTTTAAAGTCAATCTCTGACAAGCCAAAAGCAAAGACTAATACTTGCAAGTTTAGATCGAACCTCTGACAAGTAAGATAGGAAAGGCCTAGGCTTGCACGTTGATAGAAACCTCTGAGCTAACAAAATAATGTTTCAATAAAGAAGCTGAATAAAAGTCTCTGACATAGGAACGTCATTGTAATGAAAGCTTCGGTTGAAGCTGCTTAAGAGTAAATATTAGTAGAACACTGAGTTCTAACACTTCTAGCACTAACTAGAAGATTATTCTATTGGAGTCAGATAATCAATTAAATGGAGTCAGATATTTAAATCATACATTAAAACACACATTAACCTTTGCTGCACCTATTTCCACCGTTGGTTATAGGAGAGCAGTGGGCTAAGTAATTAACTTTATATCTTTTAGCCCTACAGTTATAACTGTCAAATTATTCTTTGGTTGTGGTGATATTTAAAATAATTTTATTCAAGTGACGATTTTAACAGATGAAATAGCCAGAATGGACCACTGCACCATTTTTATTAAATAAATTCATTCACACACAAAATGTCTGGGTTACGCATGTAACCCTATTCCCTGAGAAGGGAACGAGACATTGCGTGAGCTTCACACTGTGGGAAGCACCATAGCGCATGACCGGTATCTGAAGTCTGTGTGAAATCACGCCTAATTTATAGGCCTGCCGTGGTCAGGTGACGTGGCAATTAAGCGCGTCGCGTGATATAAAAACGGCACCTGTGAACCACGCCCTCAGCCTCTATTATCTGAAGCAAAGACGCAATCCACAGGCATGCCCCAGTATGACAAAGCTACGCAACATCTCGTTCCCTTCTCAGGGAACAGGGTTACATGTGTAACCCAGACGTTCCCTTTCTAAGGGAACTCAACGTTGCGTGAGCTTCACACTGTGGGAACGAGAATACCCACTCCATTATACTGAGGGAATGGCCTGTTCAAAAGATCCGAGCCCGAGGGTCACTGCAAGACACTTGAGCCTGGAGTGGAATGCCTGTCCAGACTGTAATATCAAATGAATGTGTGCAGCGTAGACCACCCCACCGCAGCACACACATCCTGTAAGGGTACCCCTTTGGATAGAGCCTTTGAGGAGGTGACCCCCCTAGTGGAATGAGCCCTTATGCCCAGAGGCGTAGCGAGACTGCATGTCTCATAAGCGATAGAGATAGCTTTCACTATCCAATTAGAGATGTGCTGCTTTGACACAGCATCACCTCTACTGTCGCTGCCAAAGCAGACTAGCAACTGCTCTGACTTACGCCACTGGCCGTAGCAGTGGACATAAATACAGAGAGCCCTTACTGGACACAGTACGTGCAACTTCTATTGTTCTGATGTGAAGAACGGAGGAGGGCAGAAAGCCTGCAACACTATTGGCTGGGCAGCAGACGGAGGCACTTTAGGAATATAATCTGGCCTAGGATATAGGAAGGCCTTGGCTAATCCAGGGGCTAAGTCGAGGCAGGAAGGGGCAACAGAGAGAGCTTGTAGATCTCCTACTCGCTTGAGAGATGTCAGGGCCAGCAGAATAGCTAACTTTAGAGTCAGAAGCTTCTCAGAGGCTGACTCTAAGGGCTCAAATGGGGCACCTGACAGACCTCTCAATTGAGGAAGAAAGAATTTCAGTGCTTGAAATACGGCCCTCATTTCTAGGCGATTTATATGCCACTCCAAGTGAGGGCCGCTCCAGAAACCATGAGCTGGATGGCTGTCTAAGACCACACCCCAGCCTGTAAGGGAGGCATCTGTCATTACCATCTTGCAATAAGGAGACGCCCCGAGAGTGTGACCCGAGGCTAAAAACCGGGGACACCTCCACATTTTCAGAGCACGTAGGCATCGCCACGTGACACTGATTACTCTCAGGGGTTTCATCCTTGGATGAAACCCCCGACTTTTCAGCCACCACTGAAATGGTCTCATGTGCAATAGGCCCAACAGAATGACATTGGCTGCTGCTGCCATAAGCCCCAACAGTCTCTCGTAGAGACTGGAGGGGATGCCCAGACCCAGCTTTATTTTGCTCAATGTTGATAGGATTGATCCTACACGTGTTGGGGATAGAAATGCCCTCATTGTAGTAGAATCCCATACAACTCCTAGAAAAGTTGTCCTCTGCACTGGAGAAAGCATACTTTTCTTGAGGTTCAACCTGAGCCCCAAGCTCCTCATGTGTGTGAGAACAACATCTCAATGTTGAACTGCCACTTCCCTGGATCGTGCTAGAATTAACCAGTCGTCCAGGTAGTTTAGTACACGGATGCCCTGGAGTCGCAAGGGAGCCAGAGCGGCATCCATGCACTTTGTGAAGGTGGAGGAGATAAAGCTAGACCGAAGGGAAGAACCTGATATTGGTACGTGCTGCCTCCAAACGCGAACCTCAGGAACTTCCTGTGACTGAGCAATATTTCTATGTGGAAATATGCGTCTTTTAGATCGATCATCACAAACCAGTCATCGAACAGAATCTGTTGAACGATAAGTTTGAGTGTCAACATCGTGAACCTGTATATCCGAAGAGTACGGTTCAGATGGCGCAGATCTAAAATTGGCCACATACTCCCATCTTTTTTGTGGACCAGGAAATAACGGCTGTAACAACCTTCCTCCCTCAGGGAACGGGGTACATGTTCTATGGCCCCTTTGTCCAAGAGGGATCTCACTTCCTGTGCTAATGTCGGGCTCTGTCCTGTGCTGACTACTATGGTGAGCACACCTCTGAACCGGGGGGGTCGAGCTCTGAACTGGACCCGGTAACCCTTTTCTATGGTGGACAGAACCCATGGATACACATTTGGCAGTAGTTTCCACGCTGCCAGATGGTCTTTCAGAGACATTAACACTTCCACATTCTGTTGGGGGGAAGCATCAGATTTTCATTGCCCTGTGACAGCTCGCTGACCAGAGAAACTGAATACTTGGGACGACATTGGCTAGGGGAGGCCCTACAGTAATACTGGGGGCTAACTGCCCTAACAGCCTTAAGTCCCTTGATACTTCCACCCGCCGCCCATCAGGGCTGCTTCTTCTTTGTCTGCCTGGCCTTTATGATCATTCTCAGATCAGGCCTACAAGCAGGCTGTGACTGTGGCCGCCCCATCCCCCTGGCTCTCTACGGGCCCCACTTGTGGATGCTCAGGCGAACTCGACACGATGGGGAAGGAACTGGCTGAATGCTGCTGTTTGCTGTTCTGCCTCACGAAACCTGTCGGCAATGGCGTTGACGCGCCGCCGAACAGGCCAGAAGGTTCAACAGGGGCATCCAGCAGGGAGACCTCATCTTTATCTCCCATCCCTGAGAGGTTGAGCCATAGGTGCCGCCACCAAGCTACCCAATGACGGGCCGTTTGCTTGGTCGAGAGACAAATCCGTGGCGCGGCGAAGCTCCGCCACTGCCTCGGGCCCAATACCCTCCCCGCTGTCGAGCTCACTCAGCAGGTCTGCCTGGTAGGCCTGCAACACTGCCATCGTATGCAGTGACCCACAAGTGAGACCTGCTGTCGCATAGGCTTTGCCCACCAACACCGATGTGGCCTTACACGGCTTGGAAGGCAATGCTGGTCCCCCTAAATTCCCTGCCGTCAATGGAGAGAGGTAGCTCGCAAGTGCCTCCTCTACCTTTGGCATAGCTAAATACCCGTGCGGTTCATTCCCCACGATGGCCGAATAATCAGACATTGCCTGGTTATAAACACAGCTAGTGTATGGTTTTTTCCAGAAGCGTGATATTACATCATGCACTTCCGGAAAAAAGGGGAGTTTTCTGTGGTGTGAGGGAGATTTATTTTCACTGGGGAGATAGCGCTCATCCAGCCTGCTACGAGCCACTTCTTCTTCCCTGGGCCAGTCTAGATTGAGTTTTTCTACTGCCCTAGTAATCACTTCAAGAAGCTCTTTATATGCTTCAGAGCTGCTTTCTGTTTTTGGTGCAATGGCTCCCCCTACTGGCGCCTCGGAGTCAGAAAGGGTGTTTTGGCTTTCCATAATGGAATGAGGAGTCATGACGTGAGTGCCAAAATCTGGCGGAGAGCCAGACCCGGAAGCCAGAGCAAGAGATAGAGCAGCGCTCATCTCCGGCTCCTCTTCCAGATCCATACGAGATCCCCAGGACCTGAGCCGGCTGGCTGCCTCGGCAGCGACTGGCCCAGATCCACAAGGCTCTGAAACTCCCTTCGGCCAAGAAGAGAGCGAGATTGTAAAGCGGTCACAGTGCGCGCAGTTAGCTCCCTCAAGAGCCGCTGTGACATGCTCCACTCCCAGACACTTCACACAGAAAGTGCCCCCCCCCCCCGAAATGCACTTCCTGAACTCTCTCTGACTCATACTTTTCTTTATGAAAAGGGACAGAAAAGTAAATAGAGAAAAAAATAGAGAGGAAATGAAGAGTCTTTTTGCACGTTCACACAAACTTATTATCAAACTTATTATCTTTCGCTGAAGATAATAAGGCTGAGGGCGTGGTTCACAGGTGCCATTTTTATATCACGTGACGCGCTTAATTGCCACATCACCTGACCACGGCAGGCCTATAAATTAGGCGTGATTTCACACAGACTTCAAATGCCTGTCAAGCGCGAGGGCGCTTCCCACAGCGTGAAGCTCACGCAACGTTGAGTTCCCTTAGAAAGGGAACTACAGTGAAAGCCTTCAGATTTTGACTGAAAAAGGAAACCAGGCCTACTCTAATTACTGTGATTAAAGATGACATGTACAGACACAGCCATCATTTTGTTAAGTTTTTATTACAGTTAAAATGACTTTGTTTTGCCGTTGCCCCATGCACTCCTCAACCAACTGCAGTTCTGTTCTTCAGCTCTCAGATGAGTCCAATATCCACTCCGACAGCGTGCTCCAGTGTTAACACAAACTGAAATAAATTTCATCTTACTATATCCTCTGATTACAGTGTATGAGTGTCAGGGGGAAAAGACACTGTGTGGTGTCTTTTTCAGAGAAGGTAAACTCTTTATTGAACTAGTCTGCTACACAGCTACACACCATGCTTGTTGAGCAACGTCACTCAATGTAGCTTCTTAAAGCAGCAGCTCCTAGTGAGTGAGAACTGGGGTTTGTGAATAATAGTAACATTATTACATTGCTTTTTTTGGTGGGGCAGACCTCCAAATGGCTGAGCCCAGGTCCCCCATAGCTTCACCACTGCTACTGTAATTTAGAATTATTGATATTAAGTGTACTAGAGTTGCAAAAGTTTTGTTGGATTTAAGTAATGAGTCAGGTTTTGTAGGTCTTTTCTCTGTTTATCTCTATTTTTAAAGCACATGTATCTAATTATAAATATATTTATTTATTTCTTTAATGCATGATTGATTCTGGAGAGAAATCATCGTCACTCAATGACTAATCCATTTGTTCTACATGTTACAGAAAATTTCAGATGAAAAACAACAGTGTATACAGCTGCTGCTTTTAGTGAGTTATTGTGACTCTCAGAGAGATGATCTTACCACAGTTTCTCCACTTTACAGTGAGGATTCTCCAATACAGCAGAGAGACACTTCACTTCTGAGTCTCCTAGTTTATTTCCAGTCAGATGCAGTGTTTTCACAATCAGATGCAGTTCTCTCAGATTGGAGGTTTCTGAGCTGAGCGCTGAGACCAGAGCTGACCAACTTTTCACTCCAAGTGAATCACACCTGATACTGAAGGACATAAAATAATACATAATGAACATAGTTTTAGTTTTTGAGTCTGTTTTTTACACTCTAGATAGTTTCATGATCATCTTTGTGATGATCTGACATTAGTTACACTAGTTACCTAATTTATTACATAAGTTGCAGTCTCTATTATTGCACTGGAACCCCTGCGACTGTCTAATAACATAAATCTTTTGCCAAATGATAGTCAAGTGTGCCTTTTTTTGTATATCTATTTTAAAACTTATGGGGCCCCCTGGTGGTCTGGGGCTGTTTACAACAGCCCTGGGGATGTTTACAACAGCCCTAGAGATGTTTCCAGCAGATGAATCAATGGTTATATTTAAGATTTTGGCTGGAGTATCCCTTTAAGCATATTGTCTAACTGGTGTTTGTATTATTAGCATTTATGAAAATGAGAAGGTAAAGTGAATATTCGCTAGTCAACAAAGGAATCTGAGTCAAACTACAGTTCCCAATGTGCAACACGGCCTACAAACATGCCACTGAGGACTATAGTACACAGCCATTACAGACTGTGACATACACATTAACCTGATTGCTGGACACCTGGTTCCAATCACAGTCACATTCACCCACAGTATATAAATTCTTTCAAACCACACTCACTTTGCAAAGTATAAGCTCTGTGTTTCCATAACAGTCTATACCAGACCTTTTGTTTATTGATTGTCTAGTTTTGATCACTAGTCCATGGTTGTTGATTGCCTGACCCTTGCCTGGATTTTGACATTGCTCTTGGATTATGTACTGGTTTTGTTTGTGGTTCATATCCGTGAAGGGGACGAGTTGAAGACAGCCTTCAGCACCACCACTGGCCACATCAAATACTGTGTACAGCTGTGGCCAAAAGTTTTGAGAATGACACAAATATTAATTTTTACAAAGTCTGCTGCCTCAGTTTTTATGATGGCAATTTGCATATACTCCAGAATGTTATGAAGAGTCATCAGATGAATTGCAATTAATTTCAAAGTCCCTCTTTGCCATGAAAATGAACTTAATCCCAAAAAAACATGTCCACTGCATTTCAGCCCTTCCACAGAAGGACCAGCTGACATCATGTCAGTGATTCTCTTGTTAACACAGGTGAGAGTGTTAACGAGGACAAGGCTGGAGATCACTCTGTCATGCTGATTGAGTTAGAATAACAGACTGGAAGCTTTAAAAGGAGGGTTGTGCTTGAAATTATTGTTCTTCCTCCGTTAACTATGGTTACCTGCAAGGAAACGCGTGCAGCCATCATTGCTTTGCACAAAAAGGGATTCACAGGCAAGGATATTGCTGCTAGTAAGATTGCACCTAAATCAACCATTTATCGGATCATCAAGACCTTCAAGGAGAGAGGTTCAACTGTTGTGAAGAAGGCTTCAGGGCGCCCAGGAAAGTCCAGCAAGCGCCAGGACTGTCTCCTAAAGTTGATTCAGCTGCGGGATCGGAGCACCACCAGTGCAGAGCTTGCTCAGGAATGGCAGCAGGCAGGTGTGAGTGCGTCGGCACGCACAGTAAAGCGAAGACTTTTGGAGGATGGCCTGGTGTCAAGAAGGGCAGCAAAGAAGCTACTTCTCTCCAGGAAAAACATCAGGGACAGACTGCTATTCTGCAAAATGTACAGGGATTGGACTGCTGAGGACTGCGGTAATGTCATTTTCTCTGATGAATCCCCTTTCCGATTGTTTGGGGCATCTGGAAAAAAGCTTGTCCAGAGAAGAAAAGGTGAGCGCTACCATCAGTCCTGTGTCATGCCTACAGTAAAGTATCCTGAGACCACTCATGTGTGGGGTTGCTTCTCAGCCAAGGGAGTGGGCTCACTCACAATTTTGCCTAGGAACACAGCCATGAATAAAGAATGGTACAAAAACATCCTCAGAGAGCAACTTCTCCCAGCCATCCAAGAACAGTTTGGTGACAAACAATGCCTTTTCCAGCATGATGGGGCACCTTTCCACAAGGCAAAAGTGATAACAAAGTGGCTCGGGGAACAAAACATCGACATTTTGTGTTCATGGCCAGGAAACTCCCCAGACCTTAATCCCATTGAGAATTTGTGGTCAATCCTCAAGAGGCGGGTGGACAACAAAAACCTACAAACTCTGACAAACTCCAAGCATTGATTATGCAAGAATGGGCTGCCATCAGTCAGGATGTGGCCCAGAAGTTGATTGACAGCATGCCAGGGCGAATTGCACAGGTCTTGAAAAACAAGGGTCAACACTGCAAATATTGACTCTTTGCATAAACTTCACGTAATTGTCAATAAAAGCCATTGACACTTATGAAATGCTTGTGATTATACTTCAGTAACAGTTAGTAACATCTGACAAAAAGATTTTAAAAAACTGAAGCAGTAGACTTTGTGAAAATTAAAATTTGTGTCATTCTCAAAACTTTTGGCCACGGCTGTAATGCCATATGGGCTATCTTCAGCATCATCAGCCTTTCAGTACCTAATAAATTACGTCTTATGGAATATGTTGGTTCATCGATAACATCCTAATATATTCCCCCGACAAAGCCACACACATCCCACATATCAAGAGGGTACTGTCTAGGCTCTATGTAAAAGGAAAAATGTGAGAGTCTCATGTACACAAGGTGGCCTTCCTGGGAAACATTATTGGGCCAGAGGGGGTGCTCATGGACCAGGACAAGGTCTCAGCAGTCACGAATAGGCCAATTCAAACCACAATCAAAGATTTGCAACATTTTCTAGGCTTTGCCAACTTTTATTGATGATTCATCCAAGGATTTAGCATCATAGCATCTCCACTAACTGCCCTACTGAAAAAAGGAACCAAACGGTTGCAGTGGTCTTCTTTTCAAGGAAGCTGACCCCCACCCAGTGGAACTACACCACTGGGCACAGAGACCTCCTTGCTGTTCAACTAACTTTAGAAGAATGGCATCACTGGTTGGAGGGAGCCCTTCATCCATTATTTACATGGATCATAAGAATCTAGAATGTATCAAGTCAGCCAAGAGATTGAACTCCTTCAGGCACACTGGGCCATGTTCTTCTCACACTTTGAGTTTATCCTCTCATGTCGCCCAGAGTCCAAAAAACATCAAAGCAGACCCTCTATCCCACATTCACCCAGCTCCAATTTGTGAACAGTCAGAAAATGCAGCCTACCCAAATCATGCTTTGTAGGAGCTCTCACCTTGGACATTGACAGGAGATTGAGAATACTCTGGAGGTGAGAATACCCACACAGTGCCCAGCAGGAAAATGTTCATACCCTCTCGCCTCAGAAACAATTTGTTCACACGGGCTGGTACCTCCCTGCCACAGGACACCCCTGGCACTCACAGAACACACCAACTACTTCAAGGGAAATACCGGTGGCCACACATGCTTCAAGACATTCATAGATTTGTCCTATCATGCAACTTGCTGGTGGGCAAGCTCCTCCCATTACCTATGAGCCACTGATCACTGATGCATCCATCATTTGCCACGACAACATCTTTATCATTATTCGTCATTTCATGCCATTCCCTCAATCTTGTCATCTCGTTTGGACATTAGCTACTTGTCACTGCCATCTGCTCAAAGTTGGAGGAATTATAACTCCCTATTAATTATGCCACACAAACTACTACATGAACAGCGATCTACACTACCTAACTGTTTTCATACTGCTATCGCGCTGTATAATTGCCGGTGCCTGACAGACAAGGCTTCAATACTCTGCATCACAATAACTGAGATAAACCTGGATATGTTGCTACTTACTGAAACATGGCAAATTCCTAATGATAATTTACACATGAATCTGCTCATTCCGCCTGGTTACAATTATTTGGCTAAACCTAGCTCGAACTCAAGAGGGGCAGTTTAGCTGTTATATATATAGTTGTTATATATCGTAGCAGCTTGCACATGAAAAATATTGTTCTTCATGACATTACCACCTTTGGATATTGTGTTTTTAAAGTTATTGGTCCATTGCCACTGATTGTGCTTGTATATTGGCCTCCTAACCCTTTGTTGAGTTTCTTTAGTGATCTGTCTGAGCTGTTAACTCTTACCTGTGCCATATGTTCATCTGTGTTATTACTTGGTGATTTCAATATACATGTTGATACTGATTGCTGCCCATGAACTTTTATCTGTGTTTAAATGATTCAACTCTGTACAACATGTTCATTTCCAACTCACACACGTGGCCATATCTTAGATTTGATATGGTCTAAACAATGTCACTGTATCCGAATCTTAGATCGGACTGTCTGATCACTTATTTATGGAATTGAGCTGTTTCCTCTGTTCATGTCTGTTGTAAAATCTTTGGTTTCTTTTTGTAACTTTTTCTACATTAATTCTGTATCCTTCTCTGCATCACTGCAACAATCCTTTACTAAAATCGCATGCAACTATCCTGTTCAAATGACATCATCGCTGATTATATGAAATCTATTTCTAATGCCCTTGATTTACATGCCCTTCTTAAATGTAGATATGTCCCCTCCACTCACTCCTCCCCCCGGTACACACAGGAACTGCGTGCTCTTAAAACTGCAGGACAGTGCCTTGAGCGTCTTTATAAGAAAACTGGTCGTACTGTTCACTTGGATGCGTATAATGATCATATACAAGCATACAAATCTGCACTAAATGTTGCGCACTCATCCTACTTTTCTGCTCTGATTAATAATGCCCCTTCTAGACCCAAAACACTCTTCTCTATTGTTAATAAACTCATTAATTCTCCTGCCCCCCTCATTTCTGTCTCTTCTGAACTCTGTCAGTCATTCCTTAACTCCTTTCAAAATAACTTGACTCTATTTACAAACTCTTTCCCTCAACTGTCCCTCCAGACATGCTACAGGATTTTCTCACTCATAGCCAGATAGGTACCTTTACTGATTTCATTCCCACTACTCCATATGCTGTTTCTGAGTTAATTAGTAAATCTAATTCTATACTTCCTGTCAGCTTGATCCTGCCCCCACTGCCTTACTTAAGCTTTGTCTGCCTGTTATCTCAGTGCCTATTTCCCACCTTATCAATAGACCATTTAGTACTGGACTGGTCTCTTCAGAACTCAAAACTGCTGCTGTCATTCCATTTTGTAGATTTCTAATCTACCTTTCTTGGCTAAAGTAATGGAGAAAGTGGTTGCTTCTCAGCTTCTCTCCTACCTAAGATCTTACAATCTCTTTGAATGTTTTCAGTCCAGCCTCTGTCCACTTCACAGCACTGAGACTGCACTAGTCCGAGATTTAAATGATTTTTTTCATGGCTTTCAACTCAGGTGCCATCACATTTCTGGTCCTCTTACACATTAGTTCTGCTTTTCATACTATCTCACATAGTACACTCATTTCTTGGCTTTCTGCTATTGGAATTTCTGGCATTGCTTTATTTTGGTTCATTTCACTTTACTTTGGAACTCTATCTCATAATCCCTCCATAATATTACCTCTGTACAAGATTATAAAAACCAACTCAAAACAACTCAAAAAAATCTCTTTGCCCAATGTTTCTGTGACTCTTAACTGAATTTGTTTTTGTTATTTGTGCCCTCAAATTGTAAAGTGACCTTGTGTGTGTAGAAAGGCACTATAAAAATAAATGTATTGTTATTATTATTATTATTATTATTATTATTATTATTATTATTATTATTATTATTAATGTTATTATTATTATTATTAATCTTCCCCATCCGAGCACAGGCATTCAGCAGCCAATTAAGTTCAAACTGTTCCTAGGGTATCCTTGGGTACCAGCATCTAGAACACACTGCCCAAGTCACCAAGAAGTTTGCAGATAGTGGTCGTGGAGAGACACCCACCTATGAACTAGAT
Organism: Cranoglanis bouderius; assembly: GCA_023630585.1. Taxonomy (NCBI): domain Eukaryota; kingdom Metazoa; phylum Chordata; class Actinopteri; order Siluriformes; family Cranoglanididae; genus Cranoglanis; species Cranoglanis bouderius. Next base: position 11,226,351 of record CM042538.1, on the reverse strand, counting down.
AATCAGGTGTGGCTCTCTACCAGACACCTTCGGGTCACCACAGGCTGCAGAAAGTTGGCACATTGCTATACTCGTCCCTTCAAAATTCTCCAATGCATAAATGATGTCACATACAAGCTGGAACTGCCACACCACAGCTGCCTAGCCCCTTCATTTCACATCTCCCACCTTAAACCTGTCACTCCAGGTTGACCTACAGAAGGCATTCCCCCCTCCAACCCCACCCCCCAGCAACCCTGGACATCAAAGGTGAGCCAGCTTATGCCTTTAAGGCATAACCTAGGGGGAGACCTAGAAAGAACCCTGCTCCCAGAGGTAGAGCTTCGGAGGGGGTTTCTGTTGTGTAAGTGACAGAATCAGCATCAAACTACAGTTCCCAGAACACAACGCGGCCAACGAGAACTACAAAACACACAAACATTACAGACTCTCTCATGTTCAAGTTCACCTGATTAGTGATCACACACACCTATTTCCAATCACAGTCACATTCACTCACAGTATAAAATGACTTTCAAACCACACACATGTTGGAAAGTATATGCTCTGTGTTTCCATACCAGTTTATACCAAGACTTTTGTTTATTGTCTTTCTGGTTTTAATCACATTTCTAGTTTTCTGTTCTTGATTTTGCCTGCCCTAGTTCATGCTGTCCTGTGAAAGCACTTTCACAGGATGGCATTTGAATTCTGGCAGCATTGCCAAAATATCCAACCAAATATTCAATATAAAACCAGTATTACCATGTTAATAAATCATAATTTTGCGAAACATTTTTACTATTTCAAGATACTGAGTCACAACTTCAAGACTTCAATGTTTTTTGCTCAGATGAAATCAGCTGGCTTCCATACACTTAATACCTGCCATTCAGTGTTATTCATTTGCTCATGCAATTTTTATTCCCTAATTCCCTTATTCCCTATCTATTTATCTATTTGCACAACTCAATTCTGTATCACCTTAAGGTCAAAAGATCTTACACATTTGTGAAACTGTCTTTAGTTTCTCTTTTTCCAACATTGTAACAGTATAACCATTATATTCAGCTTTACTTACATTGCTTTTCTGGATTCTGCAATCACAGGCATCATCTTCAGAAGAACAGTTTCTGTTATCTTATCTGTACTGAAATATTTACTCAGGTCAAATTCTTCCAGCTCCTTTGCTGATGTCAGTAACACAAACACCAGAGCAGACCACTGTGAAGAAGAGAGTTCACTTGGTTTTCCAGATTTCAGGTAGTGTTGGATTTCCTCCACTAGAGAATTATCACCCAGTTCATTCAGACAGTGGAACAGATTGATGGATTTCCCTGTAGGAAGATCTTCATTGATCTTCTTCTTAATGTACTGAACTGTTTCCTTTATGCTCTGGGAGCTACTTTCTGTTGGTGTTACTAAGGACTGTAAGAGTTTCTGATTGGACTTCAGTGAGAGACCCAGAAGAAAGCGAAGGAAAAGATCCAGATGTCCAGTCTGACTTTTTAAAGCCTGATCTACAGCACTTTTGTGTACATTTGAGATCCACCATTCAGACAAATTGTACTGATCAAGAACGTTTCTCTTTTCAATCATGAATTTCAGGTGCACATACAGAGCTGCGAGGTGCTCCTGAACACTCAGATGAACAAAGCAGTATGCTTTACTTTGATGAAGCCCAAACTCCTCTCTGAAGATCTGCGTACACACACCTGAGTACACTGCTGCTTCTCTCACATCAATGCCACACTCTCTCAGGTCTTCCTCATAGAAGATCAGGTTCCCTTTCTTCAGCTGCTGAAAAGCCAGCTGTCCCAGTTTAAGAAGTATTTCTTCATCACTCTCCATCTTCTTTGAGTACCTTTGTCTTATGATGTTCATCTGAATGAGGAGGAGGTGTGTGAACATTTGAGTCAGACTCTTGGGGATCTCTCCACTCTCTGCTTCACCCAACATTCTCTCTAGAACAGTGGCTGAAATCCAGCAGAAGACTGGGATGTGGCACATGATGTAAAGGCTTCTTAATGACTTCAGGTGTGTGATGATGTTATTGGCCAGGCTCTGATCACTGATTCTCTTCCTGAAGTACTCCTCCTTCTGTGGGTCATTGAACCCTCGTACCTCTGTGACTCGATGGACACACTCAGAGGGGATTTGATCAGCTGCTGTTGGTCGGGAGGTGATCCAGATGAGAGCAGAGGGAAGCAGATTCCCTTTGATCAGGTTTATCAGCAGCACATGTACTGATGCTGCTTCAGTTACACCACACACTCTCGCTGTGTTCTGGAAATCTAGAGGAAAACGACACTCGTCCAATCCATCAAAAATGAACAGAACCTTTTCCAAACTGGACATTTCTGTTTCTTTTGTTTCATTAAAACACACATGAAGGAGCTCCATCAGATTCATTTTCTGGTCCTTCAGCAAATTCAGCTCTCTGAAAGGAAGTGGAAATATGAGGTGGATGTCCTGATTTGCTTTCCCTTCAGCCCAATCCAGAATGAACTTCTGCACAGAGACTGTTTTTCCGATGCCAGCGACTCCCTTTGTCAGCACAGTTCTGATGGGTTCGTCTTGTTCAGATAAGGGCTTAAAGATGTCGTTGCATTTTATTGGTGTGTCCTCTGTTGTTCTCCTGGATGCTGCCTCGATCCGTCTCACCTCATGTTCATTATTGACTTCTCCACTGTCTCCCTCTGTGATGTAGAGCTCTGTGTAGATCTCATTCAGGAGTGTTTGGTTTCCCTGGTTTATTATCACTCCATTCAAACACTGAAACTTCTTCATCAGATTTAATTTGAACTTTTTCTGGAATTCATTTAGAGCAGCAGATTCTGGGTCGTGCCTGTGAGATGGTGAAGTAGGAAGATGTGGTGAGATATGGGGTAAAACTATTAGACATTATGATCACTTGTGTTTGTCTTATTCTACTGTATGTTTTCTACAATCTAATCACTCTGTAGTTAATAACAGCAGAGAGGTTTATAATACTAGCGTGTCAGTGTCACAGTCATGTTGGATTTGATCTTACCCTATATCTGTGATGATGTTCTTTTCTATTCTGTCTCCTTTAGCCATAATTTTGCTACAATAATGCAACACAACCAATAAAAAACTTTGTGGAACAACATTTAATTATAGGTATTCTAGGTTACTTCCTGTATGGCCATTAGAGATTTGACTGAATAAATCACTTTGAATGAACAAGTAATGCGTTCGAAACAGATACAAATACAGATACAGTTTTTAAGAAATCCTGCCAGAAAGGTGATTTACTGTATATACAGAAAGTGATTTATATACACTCTTTACAGTTTTTAGATAACTTGTTAATTTAACAAGGACATAATTTTACTTACAATGGACAGAATCTAATATTTTTTTCATGCTAAGAGGTGACTGATAGATTTTCATTAATAGTAAAACCTTGGTTAAATTCTTTCCTATTCACTCAGTAAATACACTGTATGGCTAAAAGTATGTGGACACCTGACCATCACATCTAGTTCTGTCCCAAACTATTGTCACAAAGTTGGAAGAACACAGCTGTATAGAATGTCTATGTATGCTGTAACATAATTTCCCTTCACTGGAACTAAACCTGTTCCAGCATGACCATGCCCCTGTGCAAAAATCAAGCTCCATGAAGACATGACCTCAACCCCACTGAACACCTTCGGGATGACCTGGCACATTCCAAAATGTGGTGGAAATCCATCCCAGAAGAGTGGAGGGGGGGACTAAAAGGGGGACTAAATCTGCACATGGGTGTGATAGTCTGGTGTCCACATACATTGTGTATTTTATTTATGACAAAACTTGAGGAACAAAAGTTATTAACAATAAAAGTTTTATTAATAATAAACATTATTAACACCAATATCTTAGGCTCTGGATTTAGGATAGGATGTTTTTGATAAAGGAGAGTGTAATGATTCCAGGCTGGGTATGGAGGAACCAGACAGGAGACAGGCTGACTCCAACTTTCAACTTTTTTATTTTTTGTCTCACTCTTCACACACACACACGCACGCACACATGTAGCCCTGTGTCGGCGTCACTCTCTCTCTCGAGGCCTCTCTCTCCTCCTTTTCTCCTCACTGCAACACAGAACACTTGTTAGTCTCAATTTCCAACAGGTGTGGAAACCTTACCACTTGCTTTCTCCGGCTTCGCCCTCCATTCACAAACCGGTGCTCGACCACGCCCCCGCCTCCACATACCCCCACCGCCTGACTCAGGCCGGGGAGCCATCCGGCCTTCCGCTGACTCCCCCCCCCCGCCGGGAGAGGAAGTCCGCCACAGCCATCTGCGCACCCGGTCTGTGGATCACCTCGAACTTAAAAGGCTGAAGTGCCAGGTACCAACGAGTGATCCGCGCGTTGGCATCCTTCATGCGGTGGAGCCACTGGAGCAGGGCGTGATCTGAACAGAGGGTGAAGGCCCACCCCAGCAGATAGTAGTGGAGGGTGAGGACCGCCCACTTGATGGCCAGGCACTCTTTCTCAATTGTGCTGTACTTTGTCTCCCGTACCGAGAGCTTGCGGCTGATGTACAGCACGGGGTGCTCCACCCCCTCCACCACCTGGGACAGCACGGCCCCCAGCCCCCTGTCCGACGCATCCGTCTGCAAAACAAAAGGGAGAGAGAAGTCAGGAGAATGTAAAAGTGGTCCGCCACACAGTGCAGCTTTTACCTGAGTAAAAGCCTGCTGGCACGGCTCCGTCCACTGGACCGGGTCTGGTGCCCCCTTTTTAGTGAGATCAGTCAGCGGGCTGGTGATGTCCGAATAATTAGGCACAAACCTACAATAATAGCCAGCCAACCCCAGGAACTGTCTCACCTCCTTTCTGGTCTTGGGCCTTGGGCAGGTCGCAATCGCTGCTGTCTTATCAATTTGGGGACGCACCTGTCCATGACCCAAGTGGAAGCCCAGATACCATACTTCCACCCGTCCAATCGCGCACTTCTTTGGGTTGGCCGTGAGTCCCGCATGCCTCAGTGACCTCAACACCGCCCTTAAATGCTGCATGTGTCGCTGCCAGTCATTACTGTATATAATAATGTCGTCTAAATAGGCAGCAGCATATGCAGTGTGTGGACAGAGTATTCGGTCCATGAGCCGCTGGAACATCGTGGGAGCCCCGAACAGCCCAAAAGGAAGGGTCACGAATTGGTGTAAGCCAAATGGGGTGGAAAAGGCCGTTTTTTCCAAGGACATTGGAGTGAAGGGGATCTGCCAATATCCCTTGGTTAAATCCAATGTCGAATAAAAGCGAGCCGCACCCAACCGATCGAGCAGTTCGTCAATGCGAGGCATTGGATATGCGTCGAATTTAGACACCGCGTTGACTTTTCTAAAGTCCACACAAAACCGGACCGTCCCGTCGGCCTTAGGAACTAAGACCACTGGGCTGCTCCAGTCACTGTGGGACTCCTCGATTACTCCCATTTTGAGCATGGCCTTAAGTTCATCCTGGACCACATTTTTTTTTTGTTCGGGGAGCCCATAGGGGCGGCTGCTAACCACCACCCCTGGGGCTGTCTCAATGTGGTGCTCTGTGAGGTTAGTGCGGCCGGGGAGAGGCGAGAACACGTTGGAAAACTCTGCCTGTAGGGTTTTGATGTCTATAATTTGGGCTGGGGAGAGGTGGTCCCCGCATGGCACCGGAGGGGATTGACTCGCCAATTTTTGATCTACCTCCGGCCCTAGCTCCTCCCTTTCAGGAACTACCGTTGCCAACGCTACTGATGCTGTCTCCCTCCATAGTTTTATCAGGTTTAGATGATAAACCTGCCGCGCCCCACCTCTATCCGTTCGCCTTACCTTATAGTCGACATCCCCAACTCACCGTGTGACCTCAAAGGGTTCTTGCCACTTGGCGAGTAATTTGGAGCTCGCTGTGGGTAGTAATACAAGCACTTTATCTCCCGGCGTGAACTTGCGTAGCCGTGCACCCGTTATACAGCCGGGATTGACGTTCTTGTGCCTGTAGCAAATTCTCCTGTGTTAGGTGGCTTAATGTGTGGAGTTTTGCTCTCAGGTCCAAAACGTACTGAATTTCATTCTTACTGGCTGAAGGTCCCTCCTCCCAATTTTCCACTCTCTGCTTCACCCAACATTCTCTCTAGAACAGTGGCTGAAATCCAGCAGAAGACTGGGATGTGGCACATGATGTAAAGGCTTCTTAATGACTTCAGGTGTGTGATGATGTTATTGGCCAGGCTCTGATCACTGATTCTCTTCCTGAAGTACTCCTCCTTCTGTGGGTCATTGAACCCTCGTACCTCTGTGACTCGATGGACACACTCAGAGGGGATTTGATCAGCTGCTGTTGGTCGGAAGGTGATCCAGATGAGAGCAGAGGGAAGCAGATTCCCTTTGATCAGGTTTATCAGCAGCACATGTGCTGATGCTGCTTCAGTTATACCACACACTCTCGCTGTGTTCTGGAAATCTAGAGGAAAACGACACTCGTCCAATCCATCAAAAATGAACAGAACCTTTTCCAAACTGGACATTTCTGTTTCTTTTGTTTCATTAAAACACACATGAAGGAGCTCCATCAGATTCATTTTCTGGTCCTTCAGCAAATTCAGCTCTCTGAAAGGAAGTGGAAATATGAGGTGGATGTCCTGATTTGCTTTCCCTTCAGCCCAATCCAGAATGAACTTCTGCACAGAGACTGTTTTTCCGATGCCAGCGACTCCCTTTGTCAGCACAGTTCTGATGGGTTCGTCTTGTTCAGATAAGGGCTTAAAGATGTCGCTGCATTTTATTGGTGTGTCCTCTGTTGTTCTCCTGGATGCTGCCTCGATCTGTCTCACCTCATGTTCATTATTGACTTCTCCACTGTCTCCCTCTGTGATGTAGAGCTCTGTGTAGATCTCATTCAGGAGTGTTTGGTTTCCCTGGTTTATTATCACTCCATTCAAACACTGAAACTTCTTCATCAGATTTAATTTGAACTTTTTCTGGAATTCATTTAGAGCAGCAGATTCTGGGTCGTGCCTGTGAGATGGTGAAGTAGGAAGATGTGGTGAGATATGGGGTAGCCACTTATCCCAATTCCTTGTGTCTTCCTGCACAAACTTATGAATCATACTTTTAAGCGTTTGATTAAAGCACTCCACCAGCCCATCCGTTTGTGGATGATAAATGCTGGTGCGAATCGCTTTAACCCCCAACAATTCAGACAGCTCGCGCAGGGTGCGTGACATAAAAATGTGCCCTGATCAGGTAGGATCTCTTTTGGGATCCCAACCCGGGAGATAACACGGAAGAATGCATCCGCAACATTCCTCGCGGAGATATTGCGTAGAGGCACCACTTCGTAGTCCACTAATACGCCAGCACGCCGACTCAGGCATTCCTCCTGCACCGGCAGCTTTGGTTTCCCCCACCTGAGGAGCGGAAGAGACAGAAACAGGGAGAGCAGAGGGGGTGGGAAGGGGACAGGGAAAGGACGGGGAGAGACACGAGGTCGAGAGAGAGAGAGAGAGGAAGAAGGGTGGGGCTCGCCTGCCCCTGGATATGCTGCCAGGTGATCCTCTGCCAGCTGAACTGCCTCATCTAGTGACGCAGGACGATGGCACTGGACCCATTCCGCCAACCCGGCGGGAAGCCGGGTGAGGAACTGCTCCAGCACCACTAGGTCGATCACTTCCTCTGCGTCACGCTCCTCAGCCAACAACCACCTCCTGCAGTTGTCCCGTAGCTTCTGGGCGAAGGCGAACGGCCTGCCGAGCTCCGCGAAGGCCAGGGCTCTGAAGCGCTGCCGGTGCTCTTTGGGGGTCCGCCCGACCCGCTGCAGGATCGCCCGCTTCAGGTCTGGGTATTCCAGCATGCTTGCAATGGGAAGCTGCTGGGCTGCGAGCTGTGCCTCGCCTGACAGGAGCGGCACCAGGCGAGCCGCCCACTGACCCTCAGGCCAGGCCCATGCCCGTGCGGAGCGCTCATACAGCTCCAGGAAGGCCTCTGGATCGTCCTGAGGTCCCATCTTTGTCAGCGCAACGTGGGGGAGAGCCGCAGGTGCGGCTGCTGCGGAGGCTGCGGGGCCGGTGGCTGGAATCCCGGCCTGCTGCACCAGGCCCTGAAGCACCTGGTGGTCCTCGGCCTGGGTGTCGAGGATGTCCTTAAACCGCTTTTCCTGGTTGCGCTGGAGCTGCAGGAGGGCCTGGTGTTGGGTCTGGTGGATGTTGGCCAGCTGATTGATGAGGTGGTCCAGAGGTTTAGCCTTCCATAGTGGCGATTTCCTCTCGTATCTCCCGGGTTTCAGCACCAGTGTAATGATTCCAGGCTGGGTACGTTGGAACAAGACAGGAGACAGGCTGACTCCAACTTTCAACTTTTTTTATTTTTTGTCTCACTTTTCATACACACACACGCATGCACACATGTAGCTCTGTGTCGGCGTCACTCTCTCTCTCGAGGCGTGTGTCTCTCCTCCTTTTCTCCTCACTGCAACACAGAACACTCGTTAGTCTCAATTTCCTACAGGTGTGGAAACCTTACCACTCGCTTTCTCCGGCTCACAAACCGGTGCTCGACCACGCCCCCACCTCCACAGAGAGCTAACAAACTATTCAAGTATATACACTATTAGATGATAACAGTTATTATATTGATTGAAGTTTTTTAATGTATGCATTCATTTTTAATACCAGCTGCTATGGTGAGATTAACTAAATGGGATTAACTAAATGGGATCGTTAATTTTCCTCATTTCTGTCTGAAAGCTACTAACCAGAGAGCTAGACAATGAACACTTTTCTATATATCTGCATAAATATGACCTAAAACATCAGAATTTCATGCAAGTCCTACATGCAAGTAGAAAAAGAGACCCCAATTAAACATCATTTAACCCTCTATGGTGCCATGTGGCCTCTAGGCAACATAGCCTATTTTATTTATTTTTTTTATTTTTTTTTTTAATAAAATGAGACACCCATTAAATTGGTCAGTGCTGTCTCAGGGGAGGAGAACTCAAATACTGACCAGTGAAAATGCAAAAAAAGTGGTCACATGATGATCATTTTCCTCATTAAATAAATGTCCATGTATAATATTTTTGTCTAATTTGTTTAATTGGGTTATCTTTATGTACTTCAGGACTTCTCAAAATCTGATGAGTTAGGTCATATTTATGCAGAAACATAAAAAATTCATTCACAAGGGTTCACAAACTTTTAAGCATGACTGTATATGCACAAAGATATCAAGCTCTGACTAACAGGCATTTATTGTAACCCAGGTGTGTCCTGTTAGACTGCTTGTTTTAAACAGTAAATAGGTCTGAATATCTATTCTTGGTTTTAGCCTTCAGTTTCACCTGTGAAGACTGCATTTGTTGTTAAAAAGGATAAGCCAACATAAACATCAGAGAGCTGTCTATGGGAGAAAAGCAAGCCGTTTTGAAGCTGAGAAAAGAGGGAAAGTCCATCATAGGCATTGCACAAGCACTGGGCATAGCCAATACAAAAATTTGGAATGTCCTGAAAAAGAAAGAAACCACTGGTGTCCTGAGCAACAGACACTGAATGGGTTGGCCAAGGAAAACAGCAGCAGTTGATTGTGAACATTGTGACAGCTGTGAAGAAAACCCCAAAAACAATAGTCAGTGACATCACCAACAACCTCTATAGCAGGCTTTTGGAGTAATGGAATACATGTAACAGCATTGCGTAATCAGGATACAAAAAACTAGTAACTGTAATTCGTTACAGTTACTTCAAAAAGCAAAGTAATCAGATTACAGTTTGTTACATTTTGTAAAAAAAAATGGGAATACTATCAGGATTACAATTTTTTTTCATTTAAAACCAAAGAAATTAATCTTTTTTTAAATCTATACATAGCACAATATAGATAGCTGCTTGATTATAGTTCTGGTTCCCTATCAAAAGCTACTCTCAATGCTGCGCATCAAACGCTAATGAGAACATTCTTTGTTTGACCGGTTGCGAAGCATGTGTGTCAAACACGCCAAGAATTGGCTTAAATAACCTCAGTGAGATACGTCAATGATAACGTGCACCTACAGGTTATAAATAGATGTGAAACGGGCATACCTTCAGGTTTCTTTGTCTTCAAGACTGCTTTGTGTGTGTGTTGTCTCCTGTGTTGGTAAAAGAGAAATTATATCATGGCTTGTGCTTCGGTCAGGCGATGCGTGTCACCATGTACACAAGTTATTCCGGATGATGATCCGCATGATTTTTGTTTGGAGTGCCTCAGGGAAGAGCATGCTATTGCTGCTCTTGAGGACGGTGAGTGTGAGCACTGTGAGCTATTTTCTATCCGAGTGCTCCACTCGAGGCTTGCTTTCTTTCAAGGCTTGGCGTCCTCATTAGGATCGTGGGCCTCCTCTCTCTCTCGCGCTCTCCCCAGATCGTGAAGCCCCCGCCCCCGCTGCTGAGGCGCACCCCGGGACTTCTTCAGAGTGAGACGAGGGCGCGGTTTCTCTTGCCTCCGGCGATATGGAGACCGAGAGCGCCGCCTCTGAGCGCTCCTCACGCGACGACAAGGCATTTGGGGAGCTACTCGAGGTAGTGACTAACGCGGTGACCAGGCTTAAGTTAGACTGGCCACAGGAGCAAGAGAACCCCAGGCACTCCAAATTAGATGACAGATTTCTGTCAGGTGGCCAAGGGGAGAGATCAATGTTGGGATCTTTTTCCAGACCTCCATGAGGAGTTATCTCGTTCATGGAAGTAAGCCTTACTCCTCGTGTATCTTTGTACCCACGACGTCGATCTATTGGACTATCGTGGGTGCTAAGGCGCATGGGTATGTGACGATGCCTCAGGTCAAGGAGACGCTCGCGGACTATCTCTCCCCTGGGAGTTCGTCGTCACTTAAGAAGCCAACCCTCCCCACCAAGCCTTGCAGAATAACATCGTCGCTGGTGGGGAAGGCATTTCAAGCAGCGGGTCAGGCTGGTGCTGCCCTGCACACCATGGCAGTTCTGCAGGCCTACCACGCTGATCTGCTGAAAGACCTGAGCATGAGCGGGAGTATTAGTGAGGAGGCGTTTTTAGAGCTGTGCCGAGCCACGGATCTGTCTCTTCGTGCAACCAAGCAGAGGGCCCGTGCCATTGGCCATTCTATGGCTGCGTTGGTTGCCATGGAGAGACACCTGTGGCTCAACCTCACAGGCATCAAGGATAGGGACAAAGCGTTCCTCCTTGATGCCCCCGTATCGCCTTCTGGCCTATTTGGCGACTCCATGAACACAGTAGTCACTAGGTTCAGGGAGGCCAAGAGACACGCAGAAGCTTTTGATAAGATTCTTCCCCACCATGCTCAGGCACCAGGGCTGTCGGCCACCCAGCCCTGACCCAATCCGGTCTCTCTGCGGCGAGAGTCGCCAATCTCAGCAGCCCAGCATGAGGTTGGATCTGAGGACGATTATTTCGTAAGTAGAAATTATAAGTAGAGTCTCCTTCCTGGCACCCTTAGGGGGCCACTATACAATCTCCTCCGCCACTGGTGTTTCGGGGAACAGCAGTCTCCAGCGAAACGTTAGGTGTTCGGTTGCCTCCTGTCATGTTTCAGGACACCAGACACCTAACACCCCCATCAAAGCGAAGTGTCAAAACTTGTGCCCCTTTCAGAGGAACTGGCAGTGTGGAAGCTACTGCCAAATATCTCTCCATGGGTAGAAAGGACTGTAGATCAAGGCTACAGGATTCAGTTTGCATATCGGCCTCCGCATTTCAACGGCGTGGTCTCCACTTCCATGAAACTGGAACGAGTGCATTTGTTGACACAGGAATTGCAAGCTCTGCTGGACAAAGGGCCCATAGAACATGTTCCCCTGCCAGACAGAGAGTCAGGCTATTACAGCCGGTATTTTCTGGTTCCCAAGAAAGAATATCGCAACTTTTGTATTTTTTGAGCGACAGAGATAACTGAACTGAACTGATATTAATGTTAATCACTTTGCCCTCTCAGGCAACAATGTTAAATGTTGATTAACATCAAGACTTACAGTGATAAAAATGATAGGTTAAGTTTACCAATCTCTGTTTATCCACTTGGACATTGCTGTCCTCATTTTAATGCGCTGTTTTTCATTTCCCTTTTTCTTTTTCTGTTCTGCACCCCAGAACACTTCTCTCCTCAATCCATTTTGGTCATGTGACTGTGTCCGTGACAAAACTTGGAGTAATGTCGGAGGGTGAGCGGTTGATATGCAATCACTTGATATAATAAAATACATTTTTAAACTCATTTAAAATGCTAAACAAAAGTTAAATAAAAATGTTGCCTTTCATTATTTTGTTAACAAATAAGCTTTTGGTTATGTATAACATTTAATGAAATAAGATTTTCAAAGAATGATTTTGGCACAATTTTGGCAAAAAGTTAGAGAAGTACAATTCCAAAAAAGTTGGGACGCTGTGTAAAATGTAAATAAAAACAGAATGCAGTAATTTGCAAATCTCATAAACCCATATTTTATTCACAATATAACACAGAAAACATATCAAATGTTTAAACTGAGGAAATGTACCATTTTAAGGGGAAAAAAGAAGGTAATTTTGAAATTGATGGCAGCAACACTTCTCAAAAAAGTTGGGACAGAGCCATGTTTACTACTGTGTAGCATCCCCTCTTCTTTTAACAACAGTCTGTATACGTCTGGGAACTGAGGAGACCTGGATTTAACTGAGGAATGTTGTCCCATTGGTGTCTGATATGGGATTCTAGCTGCACAAAATCCTGGGTCTTCTTTGTCGTATTTTTCGTTTCATGATGCGCCAACTGTTTTCAATTGGTGAAAGGTCTGGACTGCAGGCAGGCCAGTTCAGAGACCCAGACTCTTCTACTACGAAGCCATGCTGTTGTAACAGATGCAGTATGTGTTTATCATTGTCTTGCAAGGCCTTCCCTGAAAAAGACGTCATCTGGATGGAAGCATATGTTGCTCTAAAACCAGTATATACCTTTTAGCATTGATGGTGCCTCTCCAGATGTGCAAGCTGCCCATTCCATAGGCACTAATGCACCCCCATACCATCAGAGTTGCAGGCTTTTGAACTGAGCACTGATAACAAGCTGGATGGTCCCTCTCCTCTTTAGTCCTCTTTAGTCCAGAGGATGCGGCGTCCATGGGTTCCAAAATTTTCAAATTTCGATTTGCCTGACCATAGAACAATTTTCCACTTTGCCTCAGTCCTTTTTAAATGATCTTTGGTCCAGAGAAGACGGCAGCTTTTCTGGATCATATTCACATATGATACATATATGATAGAGCTTTAACCCTCATTTGTGGATGACATGGTGAACTGTGTTCACAGACAATGAATTCTGGAGGTGCAGAAATCATGCAGTGATTTCCATTACAGAATCATGCCTGTTTTTAATGCAGTGCTGCCTGAGGGCCTGAAGATCACGGGCATGCGATATTGATTTTCACCCTTGTCCCTTGTGCACACAGATTTCTCCAGATTCTCAGAATCTTTTGATGATATTATGTACTGTATATGATGAGATATTCAAAGTCTTCGCAGTTTTTCGCAGATTGAGGAACCTCTACCCATCTTTACTTCTGAGAGACTCTGCCTCTCTAAGATACTCTGCCTCTCTAAGATACTCTTTTTATACCCAATCATGTTACTGACCTGTTGCCGATTAACCTAATTAGTTTCAAAATGTTCCTCCAGCCGTTTCGTTTTAGTAACACTTACTTTTCCAGCCTTTTGTTGCCCCCGTCCCAACTTTTTGAGACCTGTTGCAGCCATCAAATTCAAAATTACCTTATTGTTTTCTTAGAATGGTACATTTCCTCAGTTTAAACATTTGATATGTTTTCTATGTCCTATTGTGAATAACATATGGGTTTATCAGATTTGCAAATCATTGCATTCTGTTTTTATTTACATTTTACACAACTTTTTTGGAATTGGGTTGTATTTTGAGCTTTGCAGAGAACCTGCTTGCTGGTATTCAGCCAGGTTATTTTGCAAGAGTTGGCATGATACTTGCAGTTTATCCTTTTTCCATTTCTTTAAGCCTTTCTACATGCCTTCCTTACAAAGGAAAGGGTGTCGCTATTAAACCAGGGCGGTTTTTTTTAATTTTGGGTTACTTAACTTTAAGTGAAGCAAGAACAGAAGTAATGTCTTTGTATTGAAGAGAAACTTTCTTGTGCGCACACAAAAGTCTCTGTGATTTTTTTTTTTTTTTGCACAGGTCACTTTCAGGGGCTCCGTAAGAATAGCTGTACAAGAGGTAGTAAAACTGTTAACCAACTCTCAAACTATAAACTTTGAGTATTCAGTGACTCTGGTAAATGGTGAGAGAGAGAGAGAGAGAGAGAGAGAGAGAGAGAGAGAGAGAGAGAGAGAGAGAGAGAGAGAGAGAGACAGAGACTGGCGGAGCTTGTGAACTTGCAAAGCTGAATAAGTTGGACAGGGAAATGATTGTTAAACAATTTGTTTTGTGAAGAGAAAATAATGAGTACTTTTGGTTGTTTTGAGTAGTGGTTATGGCCATGGGTAATTCGGACAACATCACTGTTATTATCAGTACATATGAGCAAGGATTTTTTTGTTTGTTTTTTCTGCTGTAAAGTCAGCCGTTCTTGCCAATTTCTTGCTACTGAAGAAGTCCAAACAGCTTTAAACTGTGGCCTCATTGCATTTCATTATCCTGTATGTAATTGATACTTTCTGATCTATTGTATTTCTTTTTTGTGTAAATACCTAATGCGTACTTAAAATTTAATTATTAAATTTTTATTCTTGATATTTACTGTATAAAATGTGTCTTTATTTATGCACATGTATCTGTCTGTGTTCCCAGAAAGGTGTGACACTTCATTATACATTTTGAATGTGATATTACAGTATTTAGTACTATACTATACTACATACATTACTATTGGGATGATGAATTATCTTCTAGAGGAAATTACTTGCCACCCATCCCCAGTATCCCCTCCACTTTTTAAATCCTTGTGACGTCCCTGCATACAGCGGCCCCAAAAAGTATTTGGACACTTAAGCCACACTTACAAATGTATAAATTTCACTGCATTACAAGACAACATGTGTCTTGTAAATAAATGCCAAGTGGCATTTATTTTTAAAATGCCACAAGCACACTTTTCAAGCATTTCAAACATTTCCCAAAAAATGGACTTAAGAATACAATACAAAATAATACAAAAAAGTTTCTGAACACTTACTATTGGCTTCATTAAAGATTACAGTTACAGTGTATTAGTATTTAGTTTGCCATTCTATTTATCTATTTAAATTTCCCTTTAACTGTGACTTTAGCAGTGACATTAACAGTGACAAGACGTTACCTCTCTAATGGTGAGGAGACTCCATCATTAAACTGCAGAGGACTATCCATAGACCCATCACTCTTCATGGAGGTACAGCTGGGTGCTGGTGATTCTGATCTCTCTCCCTGGAGTTTACTGCAGAACATTATAAACATTCCTTCAGTGAGTTATATACACTCTTTACAGTTTTCAACTAACTTGTTAATTTAATGAGGACTTTTACTTTCAATGACCAGAAACAACTGTATGCTAAATGGTGACTGTTACCTTTTCGTTAACATAAAACCTTTGGTTAAGCTATTCCTTTCATATGTACTCAATATACAGTATATACACCATGGTCTGTCCAAATACTCGATTCTGATTGGTTGGAAGGTGTGCGTTACAACAGTGTATACTACAGGTAGTTCCAGACAGATAATCACCATTCTAAATTAATGTGCTGCTCATAAACAACTGTAACCATAGTAACATACAGTTAAATGCACAGCTTCATTATTAATAGACAGACAGGTGCCGTAATTCACACATGCACAGTCTCTCTCTCTCTCTCTCTCTCTCTCTCTCTCTCTCTCTCTCTCTCTCTCGGGCTTCCGGTTTCCGATGGTGTGAGTGAGTGAGTGAGTGGATGTGGATGGCTAGTTTCTTTTTCCTTTTTGCTGTTTTTGGTACACTACTGTGGTGATTTCTTTCTTTTCCTTTCTCACACACATGAAAAAGGTAAGACATCATTTGTTTTCTTTGAACTGGGCGGAAAAGAGTTGTGAGAAGAAAAATTGTCTGAATTTTCGCGGGAAATGGCATCCTCTGTGATGCCACCGCTGTCCAATGGACACGGGGTTCGGTTTGTCACTGATCCTGGTGTTACGATGGAAGAGGCTCTGCTTGCAGTAGGTGAACAGGTTGGTTATGATAATATATCTCATGCGTCTAGAATGAATAAAGCTGCAGTTGTTTTTCAGAAAGAGGAACTGTGGAGGCGGGGGCGTGGTCGAGCACTGGTTTGTGAATGGAGGGTGGAGCCGGAGAAAGGGAGTGGTAAGGTTTCCAGACCTGTAGGAAATTGAGACTGAGAGTGACGCCAACACAGAGCCACATGTGTGCGTGCGTGTGTGTGTGTGAAGAGTGATACAAAAAATAAAAAAGTTGCAAGTTGAAGTCAGCCTGTCTCCTGTCTGGTTCCTCCGTACCCAGCCTGGAATCATTACACTGGTGCCGAAACCCGGGAAATACGAGAGGAAACCGCATGACACTGATAGACAAGAAGTTGTCTCAGTTTTTAGCAGTAAGTCTACTACTCAGGGAGAGCGAATGAATAGTGCAGTTAATGAGAATGTTGAGATAACTAGAGATGGTGAAGGAGATGATGGTTTCTTGGAGCAGTCAACTTCTGTTGATAACGCTGTGGTGCTTTCAAGAACACACGCGAGGTAAGGAGATGGTTTGGGAACCACGAACACGGAGCTACGGAAATAGACTTAGAACTACAAACATGGAGCTACGGAAATAGACTTAGAACTACGAACACAGAGCTACAAACTACGGACATAGAGCTACGGAAATATTTCGCTAAGATAACTTCAAACTAATCTAAACTAATACTCCGCGCTGAAGCGGACACAGACAGGGGTATTTAAAACACACAGAAATCATAAGCACCTGAAACCAATGAATTAATGAAAAGAACATGAACCAATAGGAAATAAGGAGGTGGGGACATGACGTGAACATGAATACAAAAAGGCACACGGCAGAGGTAAACAAAACGAGAGTCTTTATGAATCGAGGCGGAGATCGGAATGCGGAAGTATGCTACTCGCTAGTCTCATAGTGAGAAAGAAAGAGAGGGAACCTAACAGAGCCCCCCCCCCCCAAGGCGTGGCTCCCGAAGCGCCGCAAGTTCTATCCACTTTGGCGGACCTGGGCCCCTGGGCAGGATCCTATCCTCTGCCCTCCAGGACCTGAGGCTGGCGATGTCCAGTGTCCCGAAACCAGAGCAGAGCATGTCGGGTTGTCCTTTCGGCCCTGGTCGAGAACATGGTCGAGAACTTGGAGTGGTGCTTGACTTGGGGCTTGACTTGGTGCTAGGCTTGGAGCTTGCCTTGGTGCTAGGCTTGGAGCTTGCCTTGAAGCTTGACTTGGTGCCTAGCTTGAAGCTTGGCCTGGAACCAGGACTGGAGTCAGCTTTGGCACCTGGATCAGAGACAGACTTGGAAACAGACCGGGAGACAGGTTTCATGACAGACTTTGAAACAGACTTTGAGACAGACTTGGAAACAGACTTCGAAACCGGACAGAGAACTGGACGGAGAACCGGACAGAGAACCGGACAGAGAACTAGGTTAGACCCAGAACCATAAACAAAATCAAAAACTTGGTTGGAAACAGAGCTGGAAACAGAGCTGGAAACTAAATTGGTGTCAGGGTTAGAGACAGGGCTAGAGACAGGGCTGGAAACATGGCTGGAAACAGGGTTGGAAACAGGGTTGGAGACAAAATCTGAAACTGGACTGGAAGCTCAGCTAGGAAGGTAACAAGAGATAGAAGAGGAGACAAAGGAGGAGACAGAGGAGTGTGCTGGGTCAGAAACGGAGCTGGGAACGGAGCTGGAAACGGAGCTGGGGATTAAATCAGTAACCGAACTGAGAATTAATTCAGCAACCGAACTGAGAATGAAAGCAAAAACAGAACTAGAAATTAAATCAACAACCAGGCTGGCAATTAAATCAAGAACAGGGTTGGAAACTGGACTAGGAACAGGGTTGGAACCTGGACATGGACTTGGACATGGACTAGGATTTAATTTTGCACTAAAATATGGACTAGAACTTGGAAAGGAGGTCTCCTCGTGGACCTCAGACATGGACTGGGTTTGGGAAGAGGTCCTCCCATGGACCTCTGACATGAGCAGGACAGGAGAGGAGGTTTCTTCTTGAACCTCTGGCAGGAGCAGGA
Organism: Cranoglanis bouderius; assembly: GCA_023630585.1. NCBI lineage: Eukaryota > Metazoa > Chordata > Actinopteri > Siluriformes > Cranoglanididae > Cranoglanis > Cranoglanis bouderius. The sequence goes on along the minus strand of CM042538.1, from coordinate 11,208,109 downwards.
CTGGAGTGGAGCACCCCACTTGGGTCTCCGACTGGAACTGGGCTGGAATGGAGCACCCCACTTGGGTCTCCGACTGGAACTGGGCTGGAATGGAGCACCCCACTTGGGTCTCCAACAGGAACTGGGCTGGAACTGAGCACCCCACTTGGGTCTCCGACAGGAACTGGACAGGAGTGGAGGTCTCCTCGTGAACCTCCAAGAGCAGCTCCACTGGGAAAACCTCCTGCTGGGTTTCTGGCTGAAGCTTGAGGCTGGAGGTCGCCACGTTAACCTCCAGGGGCAGCTCCTCTGAGGAGACCTCCTGCTGGGCCTCCGGCTGGAGCTCTGGGCTGCAGGTCGCCACGTTAACCTCCAGGGGCAGCTCCACTGAGGAGACCTCCTGCTGGGCCTCTGGCTGGAGCTCGGGGCTGGCGGTTGCCACATTAACCTCCAGGGGCAGCTCCGCTGTGGAGACCTCCTGCTGGGCCTCCGGCTGGAGCTCGGGGCTGGAGGTCGCCACATTAACCTCAAGGGGCAGCTCCGCTGTGGAGACCTCCTGCTGGGGCTCCGGCTGGAGCTCTGGGGTAGCCCGCCTGCGGGCCAGTTTGTGCATCTGCCAGCTGCCCTTAAAACAGGATTGCGAGCAGAAGTAGCTGCTCCTTCCTCCCTGTTTCCTGCAGGTGGGGCACTGGAAAATGGCTGGGTTGGTGCATCCCTCAGTGGCACACTTCTGGGTCAGGTGTTGAGAGGTGCAGGCTGCCCTGTTAGCCCGCTCCCTCTCATAGTGCTTGAGGAAAGACTGGCCCTGGTCCCCGGGCAGGCGCACCGAGTTCAGTAGGGAAATGAGGTCAGACTCAGATTCTGGGCTCCCGTATTCCCATGATAGGAGCTCCACTAAACCTGGGACTGTCACCAGTTCAGTGTATCCGCTGGCAAAGTGGGTCTCCGCCCACCAGCGTGCTGAGCCGACCAAACGGGAGAGGAGGAACCGTGCCCATAAACCTCACTGGGTTTTGGACCTTCTAAACCAACAAAAAATCCTTGAGCTTGTAAAAAAAAATACCTAGGGTGCCACGAGACGCCGTCATAGGCAGTACGAGGCAGAACACAGGCCCGAAAAGAAATAGAGTCCAGGAGGGGAACAGAAGGTGAGGTGCGGTTATCCAGGAGTTTCCCCGCTGCATCCATTTTTTGGCGGAGTATTCTGTTATGTAAGCGGTAGGCAGAGGAGTCAGGATGCATGCGCTGGGGAGATGTCAGTTAATTCAGAAAAGTTTATTCCAAAAGAAAAACATAGGCTTCTATGCAAGAAATGACAAACCATAATCCAGGTCTTAATCAAAAAGAGAAGTAATCCAAAAATCAGTAATAATCCACAACATAGGGAAACACACGTGAGGTAAGGAGGTGGTTTGGGAACCACGAATACGGAGCTACGGAAACAGACTTAGAACTACGAACATGGAGCTATGGAAATAGACTTAGAACTACGAACACAGAGCTACGAACTACAGACATAGAACTATGGAAATATTTCGCTAAGATAACTTCAAACTAATCTAAACTAATATTCCGCGCTGAAGCGGACACAGACAGGGGTAATTAAACACAGAGAAATCATAAGCACCTGAAACCAATGAATCAATGAAAAGAACATGAACCAATAGGAAATAAGGAGGCGGGGACATGACGTGAACATGAAAACAAAAAGGCACATGGCAGAGGTAAACAAAACGAGAGTCTTTATGAATCGAGGCGAAGATCGGAATGCGGAAGTATGCTACTCGCTAGTCTCGTAGCGAGAAAGAAAGAGAGGGAACCTAACATCGAACAAACTAAGCTGGATAAAGAAATAAGCTTGGAGGAACTCACTATAGCTGTTAATCAGTTGATCTCAGGGCGCTCACCTGGAATAGATGGACTCAGTACAGACTTTTATAAACGTTTTGGCGGGATTATAGGACCTGATGTACATGAGGTCCTGGTGAGCTCTTTTGAAGAAAATTTACTTCCAATCTCCTGTAGAAGAGCTGTTTTAACATTAATTCCTAAAAAAGGAGATTTAACTCAACTTAAGAATTGGAGACCTGTGGTGGTTTTATTTACTGAATATAAAGTGCTGTCTAGAGCTCTATCTAATAGGCTGAAGCCTTATATTGGTTTACTTGTGCATGTGGATCAGACCTACTGTATTCCAGATCGGACCATAATGGATAATCTATTTTTAATGAGGGATGTTTTAGATGTGTGTAAAGTGTATTATCAGACTATTGGAATTTTATCCTTGGATCAAGAGAAAGCCTTCGACAGAATTGATCATAGGTTTTTGTTTTCTGTTTTAAAAGCCTTTGATTTTGGAGAGCGGTTTATAGCCTGGGTAAGTCTCCTTTATAATAGAGCGTCATGCATGGTTAAAGGAGGGAGGGGGCTTAGTCGGCCTATACCAGTAGAAAGAGGAATAAGGCAGGGTTGTCCTATTTCTGGACAGCTTTATTCGCTAGCTATTGAACCTCTTTTATGCTTTCTAAGGAATCACTTGACTGGTTTTAGTTTACCAGGCTGAAAATTTGACTCTCCTTTAGTTGTATCAGCATATGCTGATAACATTAATATATTTATTAAAAATGATGATGACATATGTATAATTGTAAAGGCTTTGAAGTGTTATGAGAAGGCTTCCTCATCAAAAGTTAATTGGGATAAAAGTGAGGCTTTACAAGTGGGAAAGTGGGAAGAGGCAAAGATGCCTTGGTTACCTGGCGGTTTGAAATTGGGAAATAATGGGTTAAAAGTCTTGGGTATTTTCTTTGGCACACAACAATATCAAGAAAAGAACTGGGAGGGAATAATGGAGAAAGTGTGTGAAAAAAACATCTAAGTGGAAGTGGTTGCTGCCCCAGATGTCATATAGAGGACGTGTTTTAGTAATCAATCATTTGGTTGCTTTATGCTTTGGCATAAATTCATGGTTTTAAATCCATGGTTTTAAATCCACCAAAGTTTACAGAAGAAAATTTTAGAGATGCTCCGATTGCAATTTTTTTGGCCAATTCCGATTTCCGATTTTTTTGTAAGTGTGACCTGCCAATACCGATTTTTGCAGATTCCGATTTTCTTTCAAAGAACTATAATTGACAGCATATACAAACAAAAATCTACTTTTCTTCAAAGCAAAATTTTATTTTCATAATAAAAGAATTATTAAACATTACAATTTCCCCCAAACTGCAGTAAGTTACAGGAGCTTCTCTCACTTAAACAACTCTCAAAATAAAATGCTCTGTGACTGGAAAGAGGTAGAAATAACAATTAACTGAAAATGAGTTGCTTTATATAACAAAACAGATATCATTTTCCACTGCTTATAACTTGACCTTTTTCTCTTTTTTACTTGTCTCACAAAAGTCCAAAGTTTACAAGCCTATGAACAAAACTGAAGGGTACAATACTCTTCCAAATATTAATAGGTGCAGTGGCTAATAATTAAATAACAAGTGTAACAAGTAGAATTAGTTACTGCTCCTTTAAGGCGGAACGCTCTCTCTTACTCCCTCACTGATGAGTGGGCAGTCAGTAGACACAGCGCGAGCTATGATCATCGCATGTATGCATGTAAAGCCTGGTTATATTTCTGTTGCTCTTTGCCCTGTTTTATTTATGTTCAGTAACGCAGTTGTTAGTGGAGTGTTTTGCAAACTGCCCCATGTGTGCGGGGGATCGACAACGCTGATAATAAACCACTGTGAAATATCACATACGTGAGTTTTGCTTACACCTGGCTACAACCATTCTGGCAAGCTATCCGACCTCTCTGTGTAAAGTGTTACACAAGGCACCTTTTCTTTGTTGCCAATATATGTATACTTGAGCATTAATGGCAAGTTTTTCTTCACAAACAGAAGCATCTCTGCCTTGTCACCTGATAATCGGTTTCTCCTTTCATCTATCACATGTCCAGCCAAGCTAAACAAGCGATCACTTTCAATGCTTGTACATGGAGCAGAGAGGTATGCTCGGGCAAGTGGAGCAAGCGCAGGGAAACGATCTTTGTTGATACTCCAGTAGGTCAATGGATTTTCGCGTTTTTGCCAACAACATGTTTACATGTGGCTGTGAGCATGGCTGTGATGTTATTGCCTGTGCCGCTGGCAACAGTATGGAGCAGCTCGGAATCGGAAAGACGTGAGACTGACCGGCCGGTTACTGGTCCGGGCCGAGCATGTGGAAAATCGGCTGATTCCGGTCCCTGGCCGGTCGGACTGTGCATCTCTAGAAAATTTTTTATTTATTCATTTTTTGTCAGGGTGTTACTGCATTAGAGCTGCAGCCCTTTATCTTCCTCTTTCTGAAGGGGGCCAGGGACTTGTTGATTTATCTTCACGCATTGCGACTTTTAGATTGAAAACTGCTCAGAGATTTTTATATGGAATTGGGATGAGATGGCATGAAACTGCAAAGCTGCTTCTACAGAAGGCAGGGAGGCTGGGTTACAGCAAGCAACTTTTTCTGTTAAAAACTGAAGAAGTAGATTTAGGAGGTTTAACATCTTTTTATGATTCAGTTCTACATGCATGGCAGTTTTTGAAGGTATCAAGAGAATTAATTGTGTCTTTGAAGAGCCACTTTTTTATAATAAATCTATTTGTGTGAGGTCATTAAAGTCTGCCAGTATATGTTCAGCACTGACTTGGGGCAATTGGCCAATATAAGATCTGAAAGATTGATTTAAAAAATAGTGGAGGAGGTCTGTGAGTCACTGCCACAGTCACTGAAGGATTTTGTTAGTGACTGTGATTTTTCCTTTTCTTGATGTTTCTCTAACGGTGGAAGGGGGGCTTGGCATAGAGAACAGTTTTCTTTCATTTTCAAATGTACAGCTGGGTTCTTTTGAAGAGTTGGGCAAGCAACAGACTTATACTTTGTGTGTGAAAGTATTACATATGAGATCTTTGGAAGAAATTAAACCATCAAGGTGGTTTGATTTTTTTGGCCCAGATCAGTCTGTGAAAGGCTGTTGGAGATCTTTGTATTAACTGCCAATTGATAAATGGACAGGAGATTTTCAATGGAGAATAATACATTGGGCTATAGCCACTAACAAACATGTAGCCCATTTAGATCCGAGTCAAGGGGTGGAATGTCAATTTTGTACCCAAAATTAAACTTTGGTGCATTTGTTTTGTGGATGTTGTAGGTTAGGAGGGTTATTTAATTTATTATAACAGTGGTGTCTGATTTGAGGAGAATGTTTTTCTTTTTCTTTGTTTGTTTTTGGACCAAAGTATTCTGTAAAGAAAAAACAAAAACATGTTTTGATGACTTATGTTTTCGGAGTGGCTAAACTTTCTATATGGCTTTCAAGGAAAAATATGATTCAGAATTAAGGGTCAAAAGAGGTTCATGGGGTCTTTTTAGGATTATTGGCAGCTCGAATTAAGGAAATTGAATATGCTTATCACAAGTTGATTAACAATTTACAGATTTTTGTTGAAAAATGGTATGTTGCAAATGTTCTTTGTGAACATTTGGATGCTATCTTTTTAAAAATTTAAAGATTGTGGAAGATTGATGTAATAATGTCAATGATTTGGGAATTTTAATTAAGAATTAAAGTTTTTTTTTCAATCAAATCTCTCTCTCGATCTTGATTTAGAGTGGGTGGAATTCTAGATCGATCCGTATATAAAATAACTCATGAAAATGAACCGGTATTTTTATCTTTTCAGTCAAATTTTGCACACAAAATCAATGAGAGTCATTGAAAGTCATTGACAGACAATCATTAACAGTGAGAAGACATTACCTGTCTACTGGTGAGGAGACTCCATCATTAAACTCCAGAGGACCATCCATAGACTCATAACTAATCACAGAGGTACAGCTGGGTGCTGGTGATTCTGATCTCTCTCCCTGGAGTTTACTGCACAACATTATAAACAGCCCTGTAAAGATTTATATATACTTTACAGTTTTTAACTAACTTGTTAATTTAATGAGGACTTAATTTACTTTCAGTGAACAAGAGTGTGTGTGTATATATATATATATACACACACACACACACACACACACACACACACACACACACACACACACACACACACACACACACACACACACACACCCCTCACATTTTTGTAAATATTTTATCATATCTTTTCATGGGACAACACTGACGAAATACACTTTGCTACAATGTAAAGTAGTGAGTGGACAGCTTGTATAACAGTGTAAATTTGCTGTCTCCTCAAAATAACTCAACACACAGCCATTAATGTCTAAACCGCTGGCAACAAAAGTGAGCATACCCCTAAGTGAAAATGTCCAAATTGGGCCCAATTAGCCATTTTCCCTCCCCGGTTTAATGTGACTAGTTAGTGTTACAAGGTCTCAGGTGTGAATGGGGAGCAGGTGTGTTAAGTTTGGTGTTACCGCTCTCACACTCTCTCATACTGATCACTGGAAGTTCAACATGGCACCTCATGGCAAAGAACTCTCTGAGGATCTGAAAAAAGAGTTGTTGCTCTACATAAAGATGGCCTAGGCTATAAGAAGATTGCCAAAACCTGAAACTGAGCTGCAGCACGGTGGCCAAGACCATACAGCGGTTTAACAGGACAGGTTCCACTCAGAACAGGCCTCGCTATGGTCGACCAAAGAAGCTGAGTGCACGTGCTCAGCATCATATCCAGAGGTTGGCTTTGCAGAATAGACGTATGAGTGCTGCCAGCATTGCTGCAAAGGTTGAAGGGGTGGGGGGTCAACCTGTCAGTGCTCAGACCATACGCCGCACACTGCATCAAATTGGTCTGCATGGCTGTTGTCCCAGAAGGAAGCCTCTTCTAAAGATGATGCACAAGAAAGCCTGCAAACAGTTTGCTGAAGACAAGCAGACTAAAGACATGGATTACTGGAACCATGTCCTGTGGTCTGATGAGACCAAGATAAACTTATTTGGTTCAGATGGTGTCAAGCGTGTGTGGTGGCAACCAGGTGAGGAGTGCAAAGACAAGTGCGTCTTGCCTACAGTCAAGCATGGTGGTGGGAGTGTCATGGTCTGGGGCTGCATGAGTGCTGCCGGCACTGGGGAGCTAATGCCAACATGTACTGTGACATACTGAAGCAGAGCATGATACCCTCCATTTGGAAACTGGGCCGCAGGGCAGTATTCCAACATGATAACGACCCCAAACACACCTCCAAGACAACCACTGCCTTGCTAAAGAAGCTGAGGGTAAAGGTGATGGACTGGCCAAGCATGTCTCCAGACCTAAACCCTATTGAGCATCTGTGGGGCATCCTCAAATGGAAGGTGGAGTAGCGCAAGGTCTCTAACATCCACCAGCTCTGTGATGTCATCATGGAGGAATGGAAGAGGACTCCAGTGGCAACCTGTGAAGCTCTGGTGAACTCCATGCCCAACAGGGTTAAGGCAGTGCTGGAAAATAATGGTGCCAACACAAAATATTGACACTTTGGGCCCAATTTGGACATTTTCACTTAGGGATGTACTCACTTTTGTTGCCAGCGGTTTAGACATTAAAGGCTGTGTATTGAGTTATTTTGAGGGGACAGCAAATTTACACTGTTATACAAGCTGTCCACTCACTACCTTACATTGTAGCAAAGTGTCATTTCTTCAGTGTTGTCCCATGAAAAGATATAATAAAATATTCACAAAAATGTGAGGGGTGTACTCACTTTTGTGAGATACTATATATGCAAATGTTAACCTTACCTTTAAAAAATAAAGTTCTTATCAAAAGAACAAAACCATTTTTAAGTTTTCCTTTTCAACCCCTTTACTGGTTTAAAAAAAAAAAGTGTATATTAGGGTGACCATATTCTTATTTTCCAAAATTACAACACTGCTGTCTTTCTGAGGCAGAAAGCTGAAGAATCGGGGCTAAAGGAAAAAAATCTTCGGTGCTACAGCCCCCAATGCCCAGGCCAGGTTACGCACCTGGTACTAGCAATCATTTTGATAAGCATAATACTGTTATTATTTTGACTCTCAATTACACACTGAACTGCACAAACTGGCTGAAACCAGTGCAACCATTTTGACAAAAACACAATATTGTGATCATTTGATACATGATTGCGACTTGAACCCCATGCATCCATCCATCCATCCATCCTACACACTGCTTGTCCTATGTAGGGTCGCGGTGATGCTGGATCCCTGCGTCTCGCACCGTAGACAGGGAAACACCCTGGATATATGGCCGGTCCATCACAGGGAAAACATACAGATATACGCATATTCACACTCGCACTCACATCTACTGGCAATTTAAGGGCTGTCTCAAATTCACCTGACCTGCATGTCTTAGGATTGTGGGGGAAGCCGGCTATTTGAACTACGATATGATAAATATTTAATAGTGTTGGGTCCAAGTCCACCTTTGTGGATTTCGAGTCGAGACAAAGTCCTTAATCAACCGAGTCCGGGTCCTTAATGGCCGAGTCAAGTCCGTCCAAGTCCAGAAAGTAATTAAATTGAAAAAAGATTTTAAACTGCAATTGTAAACTCAACACTGAGCTGTTAAATTAATATTTTAACCTTCACATACCAACGGCAACATAAATGTAACAAAAAATACCACTATTACATCTTGCCATTTAATATTTTTATTTCATGTCATCAGCACCTCAAAAAGTTTCCTATCAAAAAATGGTTTCAATGAAAAAAGGGATATAGAGATATATGTAGAACTTTTATTTTAGAATATAATAAAGCGTACTCTAAAAGCATAGTCTAATAATCAATGAGTTAACAATCAATATGTATAATCAATACTTAGAAGTATAATTATAACCATAAAATACATTATAATCAGACTATAGTCTACATGTGTACTGAGTTAAACGAATCCTGTGTTTTACTGCACAGCAGGTGTTTTTCTGTGTCATCCTGTATTTTCTCTGCACAACCATAAAACAGCACTTAGACATCTTCTTAGAAGAATCATATGTTTTCTCTGCACAACAGTTTCCTCCCATGGCAATATATTAGTAGTTAGACATTCACCAAAACTGTGTTTTCAATCAAGACCCCTTTGAAGCTTGCAGACCAGTGTCGAGCGGAAGATAAGGAGCATCGGGCTGGGACGAAAGCCAAAAAATCATGAAGGAAAAGGGTGACTTTGGGGACAGAGTGAAAATAGTGTCCTGATTAAACCTTTTTAAAATAGTCAAATGACTGTGCATGCGCCACAAATGTGACCTTGTCCTAAGAAAACCTTTTAGAAAAAATCAGTTAACTATGCATGCACCACAAATATAAGATATTATACAGACACGAATAATTAATTAAGGCAATGGAGATTGGTTTGTTTTTGGAAAACAAAGGTTAATCCCAGCCTAGGGATAAGTTTACTGTTTCAGATAAGTACAGTATATAAAGGTATGTGTGTGTTTGCATAATTCAGACTTTCTGCAGACTGTCACTTTATTGTTGTTTCAATAAAGTTTGATTTCTTTTTGGCATCTACAAACCCTTTGTCTCTGGAGTTTTTTAACTTAAGCTGGAGAGATTTTTTTCCACAACATTATTATATTACAAGTGTATGAAAATACAAATGAACCTGTTTTGTTATTATATCACACTATATTGTGTCCTCCAGTTGGAGCTGACATTTCAATGATGTGATGCCTCTCCCCTACAGTTACATAGGCTGAGAGAGAGAGAGAGAGAGAGTACAGAGTAGAGTTACATTTAGCAGCATGTCATAACAACAAGCTTCATGCTTTATCACTGCTTTTAATCTGTCTCTGAATGACAACAAACTCATTTCTGAACACAGCTCTGTTCTTCTAACTTTTTTCATTTTAATTCCTAAAATGAAAAAAAAAAATCCCTATCAGCAGGGTTTGTGATATTTACTATATTAAGAAGTACATTTTACATTTTATGTGAAATTCAAGACTGGAATCACCAAATGCTAATGTTTAGGGGTGGGTGATATGACTACAATCTTATTTCATGATAACGAGACGTTTTCTTAGGAATGTCTATCAGTATTATTCAAGTAAGAAATACTATGGAAATTGAATAAAGCAATTAAATGTAAAATAAAATAGACTTCACTGTATGACATATACAGTGATTCTTATTAAATTTACTGAAGTTATTCAGTCAAATGAGTGAGTGAGTGATTTTCTCTTTGTCTTTTATTATGTGATTAACATTAATGACACAGACAGCAGCAGTTTATTAGACTGCTGTCACTTTAAGACCTAATGCACAGATCCAATATACTGTATTGACACACCTCCGATTTTTTCTCCAACTGTTTATATTCACTTAAGACATAACTGACAGTGTTTACATGAACACTCGGCCAGACTTGCATTTTGACATGATGTGTGTGTGTTTATTTGACCGTCCAAGCGGAATAAGCTGCTGAAGAGAACTCAGTTCGGTACTCGCACGATGAGGCGACTTTCTGTGCACTCAAGGCTTTAAACAAGGCTTTAGCAGAACTGTTAATAATCTGGGGCTGAGCCCAGATTCTTCTCCATAAATTAAAAAAAAAAAAAAAAAAAACTTGTTTAAAAGAGACACTGCTTGTGCTAACGATGTTTTTGTGGAGCTCTCTGTGATTACATAGTCACAAGCTTCTTTTGCTTTTGACTATCGCCCTGTTTTCTCACGATCTCTTTCTTGAAATGGTTCGTTCTGGTAATGAAATCCGTTTTCCTCGCTTTTTCTCTGCCCGCTTTGGAACAAAAGTCACAAAACATTTTCTGTGTGCGATGATCATACCTGAGCCATGCAAACTCTTGAATCCAAGAAGTCTTAAAATGCCTTTCTGTGCTTTTACTTGGCTGTTCATTGATTGACACGGAAAGATGGTCCTCTGTCTCCGTCATTTTCTATCTCTCACATGCTGGCACAACTGGAGCCTGCTTTTTTATTAGCAGGTGTGCCATCAGCATCGGTGCTCAACAGAGATGAGGATTGCTTGAAAAAGTCTGATATTTTTCGTTTAGACGTGTTTCTGAGGCGGAAATCTGATTCCCGCTTTTTGGCGCTCTGGATGAATTTGAACTTTATGCACAGTACCTCATTTTATTACATCAACACAACAAATTATGCGACAGGCTCCTCCTCACAGAATGCAATTAAAAAGACAGTACATGCAATTTTTAAATCATAACGTGTAAATTTATATTGTCGCCAGTGGTGATCTCTGCAAAAATATCATTCGCAAATGTTATTTTTGGTCGCAAATCCGACCTTTTTAGGCGCAGTCTGGAGCCCTGCAAAAGTAATCCTGATAGTATTCCCATTTTTTACAAAATGTACCTGTAATCTGATTATTTTGTTTTTTGACCTAACTGTAAAGGATTACAGTTACCAGTTTTTTGTATCCTGATTACGTAACGCCGTTACATGTAATCTATTACTCCCCAAGCCTGGACTTACAACAGACTTTGCAATAATCCTCTTATATTTACCCGAATCACCTCAAACTTGGTCAGAATAATGTCAAGACACAGCTAATCTAAAATTGTTAAAGCATTTTTGATATCTTAAATAGTGTTGCCATGGTAATGCATCAAACTTTAATACTCTTTTCTTTGTATGTTTGGGTGTTTTACTCTACAGCACTATAGCACTTCACTATGCAATGTTTTCATACACCCAAGGGTGGCAATAGCACCATAGTGCTTGGGCCCATCATCACTGCTTGCAGCTATATTTTTTCTTACTTTCCCCTCTCTTGGCTAAAGTTAAAACAGAGTCAGAAAGTATTGTGTATTTTAAGCAGCTTGTGGCTTTTGTCATGTGCCGGTATGGCGTCTGACCCTGTATAAGGTATCCTACACCTGTCCCTGCGTAATCGCTGCAGGTGTATGCCTGAGCCCAGTGTGAGAATGGAGGATTTGCTCATGGTGGTAGGAGAGATAGTTGGTTTTGACATTATCCTCTCAGCATCACGAATGAATAAGGCAATGTTTTTTTTTTTTAAACAGAATAGTTTGTTAATCAACTGACTGAGAGTGGAATATGGATTAGAGAAATGTTCGTGCCCGTGACTCCAGCTACAAAAATTACAATTTCAAATGTACCACCTTTTGTTTCAAATGACACCATTCTTAAAGAATTGGCACCATATGGAAGAGTCACAAGTCCCATTAGAATGATTCCTCTAGGATGTACAAACACATAAAAATGTGGACAATGAGCAACAGTAGCCTGTTGATACAGCTGAAAGCGGATCATCTAATAATAACAACAGTATCGATACCACAGAAGTTGCAGCAACACAGCAAATATAAGCGACGGAGAAGCAAGTATTAAGGCCTTCAGACTCCTCTGAAGGGCAAGAGGAGGTGAGTGAAAGAAATGCTAATGTAGAGAGTAGTGAGCAAGCAGGATGCAGTTCTACCCTTGTTATGCACTCAAGTGATGTTCCTGACAAAGTTGAGAATGTGGATAATAGTGAGAAAGTGACTCAGACAAATGTACAAGCAGTAGAGGAAGCTTCAGGAGATGAGTTGGATGGATTGTCTCAGTGTACTGATGACAGCATGAGATATGATGAACAATGGTCAGAAGGGTCAGAGATGTCAGAAGTAATGAAAGGAGACCTTTATACTGTGAGTAGTTATATCATATACTTTATGTCAAAAATTGATTTATGACCCCCTGATGTTTGTATAATTTATGGACTCGTGAAGGTCCCATGAACATGTGTAATTTATGACAGTACATTTATGTTTATTTTTCCTGTCTTCTGTCTGTGTGTGTATGTGTGTGTGTGTGTTTAATGTTTCAGGAAGTGATAGGTGCTAATGGTTTGTATACTTATCTGTGTTTTTTTTAGTGCAATTATCTGTTACAACGAGTGTCCCAACATGAACTCCTAAAGATCCTAGGAGCGTAAATACGAGGGTCTCGTGAATGAAGCATGAACATGTGTGGTTTATAACGTTTGCCTGTCCTCTGTGTGTGTGGGTGTGTGTGTGTGTGTGTGTGTGTGTGTGTTTGTGTGTGTGTGTGTGTGTGTGTGTGTGTGTTAATGGTTTTACACCCCCGCTATGTGCGTGTTGAAAAAAAGCTATTGATTAAATAAATAGTTGTGGATAAAACATAGAAGAGGCTGCGTAATACCCACACGGTGGCTAATCCATGAGTTTCCCAAACCCTTAGAAGGACGATGTGTATTTCACCAAGAATACGTGTTGAAATGAGTGGTGTCGTCTTTTGTGTCAGTGTGGGTGTGTGCTAATGGGGGTAATCCCAAGGATTTCACACTTTTTCAGGTCCCCTACCCCCCTACCGCCCCTGTGCGTGTGCTCGTGTGTGACCTGGAGTTAGTGTTTTAAAAAACAAACAAATAGTTAAAGAGCTATGGCTTGTATACTTATCTGTTTTTATTAGTGCAATTATTTGTTACAACGACTGTCCCAACATGAACTCCTAAAGACCCTAGAAGTGTAAATACGGGGGTCTCGTGAATGAAGCATGAACATGTGTGGTTTATAACGTTTGCCTGTCCTCTGTCTGTGTGTGTGTGTGTGTGTGTTAATGAGTTTTTACAACCGTGCTATGTGTGTGTGTGTGTGTGTGTGTGTTCTGAAAAAGCTGTTGGTTAAATAAAAACCGTGGACGGATCACTTTTTTGTTAATTTGATTGTAAAAGTGTTTCAGTAAATGAACAGACTGATGTTTGTGAAACTGCTGAAACATTTTGTTGATTACGTTGTTGAGAAAAACACTCGTTCACTTTTACTGAACTGAAATCCCCAAACATTTAAAAACCATGTGAGTTTTTCTTTTGTGGAATCGAATCTGAATATCCTGTGTCATTCTTAACTAACTTTATCCAATAATACTTTATTATACACACATCACATTCAATAATACAGATAACAACATGATCAAAATACGACAACATGCAAAAAAAAAGATCACATTTATTTTAAACTGAGCCACTGACTCCGGTCATGAGGGGTGAACTGAATACATGGTCATCTGGGTAAAATGAATGTGTTGATGGAGAACTCGAGGGCGTTTTCTGTTTTTACTCTTCTTAGACGAGCGTCAGATAGCATGCGGTAATGGGCCCGAGCTCGGCAGCCCCGCGGTGCCTGCGGCTCAGACACGGCATCAGCATGTATTATCCGGGGCCGAGTGTGGCCCACGGCTCGCTCTGACACGTGTGTTTTTGTTACGGCGGTAAAGTACTGGGGCCGATTCTTGTTCACCATAACTAACCCGGATCTGGCTTTAGAGTCTGGGCCACTTCTGGCGATGACTCGGCTTGGTTCAATCAGATGCCCTAATATTTATAACAGTAGCAAATATATTTAGATATAATGCAACATATTCTTTTATATGCTTTTATTCATTATAAACACACGTCGTTGTGCTCTCAGGTGATTTCATCTTCACTCACACAGCAGTGGGAGGGGTCTTGTACCTGTAGTAGTGGGAGATGGCAGCCATGTTTGTGTGGGTAGGACACGAACAAAACAAGAGATATGGGACTATTTAGATAAAACCATTGGGGTAAGCATCGATTCACATTTACTTTTCGAGTATTGTACTTGCAGATGTTCATAAAGGACCTTGTAAAAAGTGAATGTTCACGCTGCACTAATCTTTGACGAGCAGCACTCTGACCCGTGTATATACAAGTAGAAAGAGCAGGTCGTTTGTATTTTTACTTTCCACACTCTTCTCATTTTTATGAACGCAATTGAATTATGCAAACCTTGTTTTTATTCCATATTTCTTCAGGGACAATAAAGGTTTTATGAGAGTTACGAGGATTTGTTTTTATTATTAAGTAATAGGCTACTATAACTCCACGCATTTTTTTTTCAGTGGTGGCTTTTAAGCTGGGCAGATGAACGCTGTCTGTATATTCAAACACTGGTAACCTTTGTTATTACACATATATTTCACAGAAAGACTTGTGTAAGTTTTAAGTTTACATTCATACTGAGCTTGAAAATGGTACATAGAGGACTAATTACAAATCTTGCATAACACTGATGTGTTTCTGTAGCCGGTGGAGACTGATAAAGGTGTCCACGCCTCGAGGTTCTGGATCAACAGGTCGGTTTTGGAATTCAGTCAATTTTACTGTTTAAAACATTATTCACAGTGTTACTGTAGAGTTTAGTTAGGTGACCGTTTTTAGGTGAACTGATATAAGCCTTTTTAAAAACACGACTGAAACGAATTAAATGGATAAAAGGTTTCTATAAAGACAAATTGGCATTTTTAGTTCCCCAAAGAACCTTTTAGTGGTTGTTAAAAATGTAACTATTTTGGACTCTTTGATTGTACAGCAAGGTTCTATTTGTTTTATTTATTTATTTTATTCTTATTTTTGTTTGTCAGCTTACAGCAAACAATCTTGTTTATCATGCAGCTTCATGTTAATATATAAATAGACTATTTTTCATGTTAGTTGATGTTCATAATGTATTAACTGTTACAGCACCAGAAGTAAGCTGGACACAGTTGCGGTCAAAAACTTCGTCAGTTTATTCAGCACACATGTGGAAAGGACACAGGGCAAACAACAGGTTTATAGAAGGCTTCGAGTCTTCGCAGGATAACGTGATCAAGTTTAAACACACTCTCAAAAGTGTTAGCGCTAGCAGTATAAAAAAAGACACACACTTTACTAAGGAAAAATCAAACGGAGAAAACAGCATCCAACAGAGAACCCATACAACAAAATAGCGGTGACTAAATAAAGTGTGCTAGCTATTTGCGCTAACAGAAAATCAAACACTTGTGCAAGCAAACCTATCACAGAGATGTGTAAAATAGAAAGAGGGCTTGAGAAGAAGTCGGAGTCCAAGGTACTTAGCTTAGTTTCAAATGCCGTGAGAATCAGTCCAGAATGAAGTAGCTCAGTCGATTTGGAAGAAACAAACGATACTTCGCGTTCAACCTGTAACATAAGATTCCTTAAATAGAGTGTTAGTGAAATGGAAGACAGGTGCGCGGGATTAGAAAGCGGGTGATTGTGACCGAGGTAGTGTGTGGGTGTTGTAGTCCCTGGCGGCCATGTTTGTAGGCCGCCGAGCTTGCTGGGAAGTGTAGTGTGGAGTGTGTGGATGAGAATTCTGGTAATGGAAGTCGCGCTTTTTGCGCGACCTAACAGAGCCCCCCCCCAAAGGGCTCACTCCGGGAGCCTCTCCTTGCCTGGGTCGACCTCTGGGTCTAGGTTTTGGGTATTCTGGATTGATGCGGTGAAATTCGTCCACCATTTCAGGGTCCAGCATGTCCTTAGCCGCCACCCAGCTCTGTTCCTCGGGCCCGTACCCCTTCCAGTCAATGAGGTACTGAAGTTTTCCTTGACGTCGCCGGGATTTGAGAATCTGGTGAATACGATAGGCCAGTTGTCCGTCAACTTCCTGTGGGGGAGGTGGATTAGAAGGGTTTTGAGAGGTGAGGATACCTGTGTGGAAGGGTTTCAGGAGAGAAACGTGAAATGAGGGGGAAATGCGCCAATGTTTGGGGATGGCTAGTCTGTAGGTTACCTCATTGATGGGCCTGATGACTTTGAAGGGGCCGAGGTAACGAGGACAGAGCTTCTGGCAGGGATGTCTGAGGTGCAAGTTTTGGGTGGAGAGCCATACCCGTTCACCGGGTTGGTAGCGTGGTGTTACCTGTCGGTGGCGATCCGCTTGGGCCTTTGATTTTGAGGCTGCTTGTTTTAGTCTCCTATGGGTGCTTGCCCAGACCTGTTCACTGCGGTCAAACCATTCGTTTACGGCTGGTGCGTCCGTGGCCGTGGCGTCCCACGGAAATAGAGGGGGCTGATAACCTAGCACGCATTGGAATGGGGTCAGGTTAGTGGCAGAATGGCGGAGTGAGTTCTGGGCGTATTCCACCCAGGGCAGGAAGCGGGCCCAATCAGAGGGATTTTTGTGACAGAACGAACGGAGCATCCTTCCGACTTCTTGGTTAACCCGTTCCGCTTGCCCGTTGGATTCGGGGTGGTATCCCGACGTAAGGCTCACATTCACTCCCAATTTACCCATAAAGCCGGACCATACGCGAGATATGAACTGCGGTCCCCGATCGCTAACTATGTCTTCGGGGATCCCAAAATAACGAAATACATGCGAGAATATAAGTTCTGCTGTGTGGAAGGCTGATGGTAGATTGGGCAAGGGAATTAGACGGAGGGATTTGGAGAACCGATCTAAAATAACAAAAACGGTGGTGTGGCCTAGAGAATTGGGGAGGTCCGTGATGAAGTCTACTGCGAGGTGTGACCAAGGTCGTTGAGGAGTGGGTAGTGGCATGAGTTTGCCGGCAGGGAAGGTTCTGGGTACCTTAGTTTGGGCGCAGATGTCACAAGATTTGACCGCCTGTAGTACTTCTTGGGCCATGTTGGGCCACCAGTACTTGTGGGACAAAAGGTGGTATGTGCGTAGGGAACCGGGGTGAGCGGTACCGGGAACCGTGTGAGCCCATCTTATTAATCGGGTTCTGTAGGTAGAAGGGACAAACAATTTTGTGGGAGGACAAGCAGACGGTACGTACCTACGTGGGAATTTGTGAAGTAAACTGTCGAACTCCCAGTGCACATTACCGACAAAACAGGAGGGAGGCAGGATGTGGTCGGGTTTGGAAGGTGGTGAATCCCTAGTGTGGAGTCGGGAAAGGGCGTCCGCCTTGTGGTTCTTAGACCCGGGGCGATAAGAAAGGGTAAACTGAAACCGTGCGAAAAACAAAGACCAACGTGCTTGGCGAGGGTTTAGTCGTTTGGCTGTGTGCAGATATTCTAAGTTCTTGTGATCTGTGAAAACGGTAAACGGGTGTTCTGCCCCCTCTAGCCAGTGTTGCCACTCCTCCAAAGCTAATTTTATAGCTAGCAGTTCACGATCTCCCACGTCATAATTCTGTTCTGCCGGCGATAGCTTTTTCGAAAAGAAAGCGACGGGGTGAAGTTTTGGTTTTTCCCCTAGACGTTGGGATAATACGGCCCCCACCCCCGCCTCAGAGGCATCTACTTCTACTACGAAGGGACAGGAAGGGTCTGGGTGCTTGAGGATAGGAGCCGTGGTGAAAGCCGTTTTGAGTCTGGAGAATGCCCCCTCGGCCTCGTGGTTCCAAACCAGACGGCGGGGACCGCCCCGCAACAGAGAAGTAAGGGGTAGGGCAATCGAACTAAAACCCCGGATAAAGCGTCGGTAGAAGTTGGCGAAACCTAAGAAGCTTTGGAGCTCCTTGATGGTAGTAGGAGTGGGCCATTGTGTTACCGCCGTGACCTTACTTTTGTCCATGGCCACTCCCTCGGGGCTAATGACGTAACCTAAGAAGGTCGTAGTATTAGTGTGGAATTCACACTTTTCTGCCTTTACATATAGTCCATTTTCTAGTAGGCGTGTGAGAACCTGGCGTACTTGAGATACGTGGAGTTTGTAGTTGGGGGAGTAGATCAAAATGTCGTCAATATAGGCCACCACGAATTTTCCTAACATGTCTCTCAGTACGTCATTAATTAGGCATTGGAATACTGAGGGCGCGTTAGTTAGCCCATACGGCATTACGAGGTATTCGTAGTGACCTGTTGTTGTGCTGAAGGCAGTCTTCCACTCATCCCCTTCCCGGATACGCACCAGGTTGTACGCGCTACGGAGGTCCAATTTGGTGAAATATCGGGCTTCACGAAGTTGTTCTAAGGCGGAAGGGACGAGTGGAAGAGGGTAGGGATATTTCACCGAGGCGCGGTTGAGCCCTCGGTAGTCAATGCAAGGCCGAAGGCCCCCTCCTTTCTTGGCCACGAAAAAGAAGCTGGCTGCTGCCGGGGAGGTGGAGTGGCGAATATATCCCTGTTGGAGAGCCTCCTGAATGTATTCGGACATGGCTTTATGTTCTGCTTGGGACAGGGGATATATATGTCCACGTGGCGGAGTCATACCCGGCAGGAGGTCTATGGAACAGTCATAAGAACGATGGGGTGGAAGACCGCTAGCCCTGAGTTTACTAAATACCTCCTTAAGATCGTTATATTCGTGGGGTATACAGATGGTGGGTGCGTTTTCAGGGCTTTCAACGGATGTAGTTGCGACAGTGAGTGATAGGGTGTTGAGGCATTGTTGGTGACAGAAGGGTGACCAGTTGAGTATTTGTTGGTTGGCCCAGGAAATGTGAGGGTTATGTTTTCTCAGCCACGGTAAGCCCAAAACCACGGGGTATCGGGTAGATTTGATGACCCAGAAGGATAATTCTTCGTGGTGGAGAGCGCTGACACGAAGCCCCAGGGTGTGTGTGTGGCGGGTGATGTTTCCGATGGGCGTACCGTCGATGGCCTGGACCTTTAGCGGCTGAGGTAGGGGACGAGTGTCGAGGTCAAGCTGACACACTATTTCCTCGTCAATGAAGTTGCCCGCTGCTCCGGAGTCGAGCATGGCTGTAACAAGAGTACAGACACCTGAATGTTCAAGGTAGACGGGTAAAGTAAAAGAACATGAAGTAACATCAGGAATCTGACTCACCGGGGTTGAACGGGTGCGTTGTCCGCCCCTCGTCGGAGTTAAGCTTGTGGGGCGGACAGGGCAGGAGTGAAGAGAGTGATCAGCGCGGCCACAGTAGAGACATAGGTTCTCTCGGCGTCTCCTTTCTTTCTCATTGGGGTCCAGTTTAGCATGGCCGATTTGCATGGGTTCGTCGCTAGCGGGGAGTCGGGTTGGTTCAGGGTGCTGAGATGGATGCCTACGGCTGTAGAGAAGTTGATCGAGGCGAATGGCGAGATCAATTAACGAGTCCAGGTTAAGAGGCTCATCGCGGCAGGCCATCTCAGTGATTATGGCGGGATTAAGGCCCTGACGGAAGACAGCTTTTAACGCCACGTCATTCCAGCCGCTACCCGCAGCGATAGTCCGAAATTCTAACGCGTAATCCGCCACTCAAAGTGAGCCTTGCCTCAGTGTTAGGAGCCGTTCCCCGACTTCCTGGTGATCGGGGGCGTGGTCGAACACTCGCCGGAACATGGAGACGAAGGTGTCATAGGAAGCCACCGCATCTCCGCCTCGTTCCCTTACTGCCGCCGCCCACCTTAAAGCCTTGCCTGTTAGTAAGGAGATGAATCGCGCCACTTTCTCATGATCCCCCATTTCCCCACAACAGTCAAAGTATAAGGAGCATTGTAAGATGAAACCCTTACATAAACCAGTGTCACCGTTGTACTTATCGGGTAAGGGCATAGGCAGTCGAGGCGTAGAACAGGATGTGGGAGCGGCGCGCTGCGTTGCTGTAGCCGTGACTTGAGAGAGAAGTTGAAGACTCTGATCCATTTCTCCCAAGCGTTGTTGTTGCGCGTTGATAATTTGACCGTGTGCTGCGATTGCTTGACGAATTTCCTCCGCTGCGTCCATGTCGAGGCGAAGTATTCTGTTACAGCACCAGAAGTAAGCTGGACACAGTTGCGGTCAAAAACTTCGTCAGTTTATTCAGCACACATGTGGAAAGGACACAGGGCAAACAACAGGTTTATAGAAGGCTTCGAGTCTTCGCAGGATAACGTGATCAAGTTTAAACACACTCTCAAAAGTGTTAGCGCTAGCAGTATAAAAAAAGACACACACTTTACTAAGGAAAAATCAAACGGAGAAAACAGCATCCAACAGAGAACCCATACAACAAAATAGCGGTGACTAAATAAAGTGTGCTAGCTATTTGCGCTAACAGAAAATCAAACACTTGTGCAAGCAAACCTATCACAGAGATGTGTAAAATAGAAAGAGGGCTTGAGAAGAAGTCGGAGTCCAAGGTACTTAGCTTAGTTTCAAATGCCGTGAGAATCAGTCCAGAATGAAGTAGCTCAGTCGATTTGGAAGAAACAAACGATACTTCGCGTTCAACCTGTAACATAAGATTCCTTAAATAGAGTGTTAGTGAAATGGAAGACAGGTGCGCGGGATTAGAAAGCGGGTGATTGTGACCGAGGTAGTGTGTGGGTGTTGTAGTCCCTGGCGGCCATGTTTGTAGGCCGCCGAGCTTGCTGGGAAGTGTAGTGTGGAGTGTGTGGATGAGAATTCTGGTAATGGAAGTCGCGCTTTTTGCGCGACCTAACATTAACTGATGTTAACATTCAGCTTTTAAAGTAAAAATGTTGGTAACACTTTGCAATAAGGTTTTATTTGTTAACATGAAATAACGATGAACAAAACCTTTTCAGACACTGTATCTGTTATCATTAGGTAGAGTTCATTACACCGCCCCGCATCTAGAAAAAAAGTTTATGCTGTTTTGCAAATCCCACTTGTTTTTACCTGTTCTGGTCACGTTGAGTTCAAATATGCCACTGAAAATTCCCTCACGTACAGTTTTCCCACAAAATAAGAATGAAGTTTTTTATAATTTTGCTATGTTTATATTGCTTTCAGGGTTTTATTTAAATTGGTAGAAGCTGTCAAATTTCACTATTATTATTTATTAATTACAACAATTGGTACACAAAACATAACACATGTTTACAACATCAAACAAATAGCAGACAAATAGTCTATGAAACGTTGTGTTGTTCTAGAGCAAAACTAACACCATATCTGTACTCAGCATCTCAGTATTAGTAAGAAACAACTATCAGATCCTATTCAGCAAATCTGATGCAGGGTGTCGTTATGAATTAATATGAAAGAACAATTGTATTTTTATTAAGTAGTATTAACCAGGAT
Source organism: Cranoglanis bouderius (assembly GCA_023630585.1). NCBI lineage: Eukaryota > Metazoa > Chordata > Actinopteri > Siluriformes > Cranoglanididae > Cranoglanis > Cranoglanis bouderius. Next base: position 11,186,458 of record CM042538.1, on the reverse strand, counting down.
GAATAAGTTCTGTAAAAAAGTAGTTCTTTGTTAGGTCATGTTAGTCAGTGTGTTAATGAATGGGACCTTATAGTAAAGTTATGCCAAAGGTGTTATTACAAGCGGGTAAATGCTTGGTTTGACCTAATAGAACAGATCCAGATTTCATGATCATGTATAAAATGGTGTAAAATGTGAGTATAAAATAGATAAATCACAAGAGAGGGCAATCTGTAGTACATCAGTCTTTCTATATGTCTGTATAGAGCTTGACATAATGGGGCTGGTTTGCAGTACATCAGTCTTTGCCAGTGTGTGCAGATTAATGGCAGACTGTTGTTTATGATTCAGCGTGTGACTGTATGGTATTTTAGGAATGTTACCACTAGACTCAGGTCACTGCAGAGAATAAACTGCTGATAACTTTTCAACATACTTGAGCTTTTTCACTCCTTTAATTACTAATTGCTTCATAACTAATGAAACAGTTAACTGTTTATGTCTTTATTCTGGCTTTTTAACAAACACACCAGCGTCCTCTCACTTTACACTGACAAATTTGTTGACGTTATTTAATGCATCCACTTTAGTTAATGCATTATCTAACATCAACCAGCAATGAGCAATGTATTTTACAGCATTTATTCATCTTGAACAATTTTTAACTAACTAGTATGTTAACTAGTGTGTTTTTCATATTGCTTTAACTAATGTTAACAGATACAACATCAGTAAATGCTGTAGAAGTATTGCTCATTCAAGTGTTTCTTTCAAGGAGTTCATGAAAAACGTATTTCAGGGTGTTGTTTAAATGTAAACAATGAGGTGCGCATGTGTAGAGCAGTTAACTGTTTAAAATACATAAAAAGACCAGAGCATTTTTTTTCTTTTTCTTTTTTCACGCCCCTTTCTGCCTTGTCAGCTATAGGCTATTTTATTTAGATTTACTGTCTGACCCCCTTATAGCATTATTTTCTGGGTGTGGGAATTAATGATAGCTAGCATCAATAAGCATCATTTTCAAGATGATCCCATGTCAGTTTGCCCACATAAATCTGATTACTGTTTTGGCATATGTAAGACATATGAAATTTCACACATAGGCATAAGGAATTTGTCGAATGCAAATGCAGTATGGTTTTCAAAAACTTTAACCTATCTGTATCTATCATCTCTCTAACTGTACCTATCATACCATTAAATAAATAAATATTTATAATATATGTAATATATTGACCTCTTTGTTCTTTTCAGAGGTGGACAGTAACAAAGTACATTTACTTGAGTACTGTACTTAAGTACACTTTTTGAGTATCTGTACTTTTTCTGGAAACCTGTGACTTTACCTTAACTACATTTGAAAGACAAATATCGTACTTTTACACCTTTACATTAATGGACACTATGTGAGAACATGGTCCTAAAAACAATGCAAAGTTAATTTGTACATGAAATATTATTTTATTCACTTCACAACTTCACATATTGCCCAACAGGACCCTTCAAACAATACAGGAATAATACAATCTGCATGAGCTTTTTAACAACATAAGTTGATCAACATGTTCATCATAAAACCAAAAGTCACAAAGACACAATATTTCAAGACTTCATGAACAGGTCAACACGGCCAAACAGCAAGGCCCCCAACTAAACCGCTAAACTTCTGAACTAGAAAATGGAGAACGCTTCAGGTACAGATCCTGATCCATCCGAAGGTCCAAGGAGTGGTTAGATATATTGAAAAGAACCAGAGGTGGACAAAGTACAGATACTACAGGTCACATATTACTCCATTACAAGTGAAAGTTGTAAAGACAGATTTTTACTTCAGTAAAAGTACAGAAGTACTTGCTTTTTAAAAGTACTTGAGTATCAGAAGTAAATTTCCCTTTTCATGTCAACACCTTGTTTTATTATTGTCGCATCGTTGTATGTAATACTTACAATACCTTATACCTCTGAAACAACCTGTTGAATACACTGACTAGCTCGGAGTATCTGTGGAATAAAGAGCTTTTAGATTGTTACTAAACCATGTAGAAATGATAACTGCTCTCTCTGTGGCTCAGCGGCAGCACCAACACAGATCTGAATGTTCTGGTGTGATTTTTGTCAAAGGTTAAATAGGCAGACGAATCGTTATCATTTAGGAAAGAGATGGTGTGGGTGTTCGAATCGAGATCGTGATCTTTTTCTGATTAATCGTGCAGTTCTACACATAACTATAGTAATTATGCAAGGTGACAAAAAATAAAAATAAAAATAATAAAAGTTACAAGATATTAACTTATTTAACTCTTAAACTCATTTACATTTGAATTCACACTTTTGTGTGCTAACTAACGTCATTGTCCAAACCTTACCTATGCATAAGCGGTGTATCCACAAGGCTATGGCAACTTGGCGGGCAAATCCATAAATCATTTGGCCGACCAGACTTCATACTGAAACTTTACCTCTAAAGCACAGACAATTTCAAGCTTTCACAAGAATTTTTAAGTTTATACTCCTCAATAGGCTGCCGCACACTCTAACAAATAATTCAGGGGTCCTATTAACACAACTTAATTAAACGCGTGGTTGCAAGATAAAAATACTAATTTATTAATTTAATTAAACCTTTTAAGTTGCTCCAACTAGATTTTCTTCAGTAGTTTTAGCTTTTCCATGTTTTTGGTAATTTAGGAGTTTTTAAGAAATGAATTCATTCAACAACAATATTGCTAAACAATTAACTTGAAATCCTGAACTCAATGTGGAGAAAAATTACGTTATCAAGCCAATTTCATTAAGTTACTACAACTTAATTTTTGTTTTAAATCAAATAATACAGATATTTCAGTGTAAATTACACACAATATTAAGTTGTAGTAACTTAATGAAATTGGCTTGATAACGTAATTTTTCTCCACATTGAGTTCAGGATTTCAAGCCCCCACCCCTACCCACTTAACATGCCTGGAAAAAATTTAGACAGATAAGACTGTGTTAGAGGACCTGTAGACTGAACAAATACGACACAAAGGACATTTCAAGGTGAGTGTCATTTCATTTACAAATAAACTCTAATAAAGCAATGAATTTGAGCATATTCTCATTGTGATATGCCCAATAGTGGACTCGTGTAAAAGTTAGGCTACACCTGCTAACACCCCCTGCACCTGCTAATACAGTTGATGAACCATGTTGTGCTACTACACATATCTAACGCTAGTAATATTTAGCAGTGTAATTTGAATATCTACCCTTTAGTTTAGCATAGCCATGGATAAGGGCTTATAGAGGACTTTTCATTTGTGCCGTAGGAAGGAAAAGCATGATTAAATTTCTGCTTATTTGTGTACACATTTGTAAAAAATAATCTTTTGTCATTCACATAGATAGTCTTATAGCTCCATTGTAGTCAATTTGTGTCGTTTTTTCAAGATTTATTGTGTCCTTGAATATTGTGTTTAAATACACGACTGCAGTTCAAAATAAAAAAAGTTAATTGTTTAGCAATATTGTTGTTGAATGAATTCATTTCTTAAAAACTCCTAAATTACCAAAAACATGGAAAAGCTAAAACTACTGAAGAAAATCTAGTTGGAGCAACTTAAAAGGTTTAATTAAATTAATAAATTAGTATTTTTATCTTGCAACCACGCGTTTAATTAAGTTGTGTTAATAGGACCCCTGAATTATTTGTTAGAGTGTGCGGCAGCCTATTGAGGAGTATAAACTTAAAAATTCTTGTGAAAGCTTGAAATTATCTGTGCTTTAGAGGTAAAGTTTCAGTATGAAGTCTGGTCGGCCAAATGATTTATGGATTTGCCCGCCAAGTTGCCATAGCCTTGTGGATACACCGCTTATGCATAGGTAAGGTTTGGACAATGACGTTAGTTAGCACACAAAAGTGTGAATTCAAATGTAAATGAGTTTAAGAGTTAAATAAGTTAATATCTTGTAACTTTTATTATTTTTATTTTTATTTTTTGTCACCTTGCATAATTACTATAGTTATGTGTAGAACTGCACGATTAATCAGAAAAAGATCACGATCTCGATTCGAACACCCACACCATCTCTTTCCTAAATGATAACGATTCGTCTGCCTATTTAACCTTTGACAAAAATCACACCAGAACATTCAGATCTGTGTTGGTGCTGCCGCTGAGCCACAGAGAGAGCAGTTATCATTTCTACATGGTTTAGTAACAATCTAAAAGCTCTTTATTCCACAGATACTCCGAGCTAGTCAGTGTATTCAACAGGTTGTTTCAGAGGTATAAGGTATTGTAAGTATTACATACAACGATGCGACAATAATAAAACAAGGTGTTGACATGAAAAGGGAAATTTACTTCTGATACTCAAGTACTTTTAAAAAGCAAGTACTTCTGTACTTTTACTGAAGTAAAAATCTGTCTTTACAACTTTCACTTGTAATGGAGTAATATGTGACCTGTAGTATCTGTACTTTGTCCACCTCTGGTTCTTTTCAATATATCTAACCACTCCTTGGACCTTCGGATGGATCAGGATCTGTACCTGAAGCGTTCTCCATTTTCTAGTTCAGAAGTTTAGCGGTTTAGTTGGGGGCCTTGCTGTTTGGCCGTGTTGACCTGTTCATGAAGTCTTGAAATATTGTGTCTTTGTGACTTTTGGTTTTATGATGAACATGTTGATCAACTTATGTTGTTAAAAAGCTCATGCAGATTGTATTATTCCTGTATTGTTTGAAGGGCCCTGTTGGGCAATATGTGAAGTTGTGAAGTGAATAAAATAATATTTCATGTACAAATTAACTTTGCATTGTTTTTAGGACCATGTTCTCACATAGTGTCCATTAATGTAAAGGTGTAAAAGTACGATATTTGTCTTTCAAATGTAGTTAAGGTAAAGTCACAGGTTTCCAGAAAAAGTACAGATACTCAAAAAGTGTACTTAAGTACAGTACTCAAGTAAATGTACTTTGTTACTGTCCACCTCTGAAAAGAACAAAGAGGTCAATATATTACATATATTATAAATATTTATTTATTTAATGGTATGATAGGTACAGTTAGAGAGATGATAGATACAGATAGGTTAAAGTTTTTGAAAACCATACTGCATTTGCATTCGACAAATTCCTTATGCCTATGTGTGAAATTTCATATGTCTTACATATGCCAAAACAGTAATCAGATTTATGTGGGCAAACTGACATGGGATCATCTTGAAAATGATGCTTATTGATGCTAGCTATCATTAATTCCCACACCCAGAAAATAATGCTATAAGGGGGTCAGACAGTAAATCTAAATAAAATAGCCTATAGCTGACAAGGCAGAAAGGGGCGTGAAAAAAGAAAAAGAAAAAAAATGCTCTGGTCTTTTTATGTATTTTAAACAGTTAACTGCTCTACACATGCGCACCTCATTGTTTACATTTAAACAACACCCTGAAATACGTTTTTCATGAACTCCTTGAAAGAAACACTTGAATGAGCAATACTTCTACAGCATTTACTGATGTTGTATCTGTTAACATTAGTTAAAGCAATATGAAAAACACACTAGTTAACATACTAGTTAGTTAAAAATTGTTCAAGATGAATAAATGCTGTAAAATACATTGCTCATTGCTGGTTGATGTTAGATAATGCATTAACTAAAGTGGATGCATTAAATAACGTCAACAAATTTGTCAGTGTAAAGTGAGAGGACGCTGGTGTGTTTGTTAAAAAGCCAGAATAAAGACATAAACAGTTAACTGTTTCATTAGTTATGAAGCAATTAGTAATTAAAGGAGTGAAAAAGCTCAAGTATGTTGAAAAGTTATCAGCAGTTTATTCTCTGCAGTGACCTGAGTCTAGTGGTAACATTCCTAAAATACCATACAGTCACACGCTGAATCATAAACAACAGTCTGCCATTAATCTGCACACACTGGCAAAGACTGATGTACTGCAAACCAGCCCCATTATGTCAAGCTCTATACAGACATATAGAAAGACTGATGTACTACAGATTGCCCTCTCTTGTGATTTATCTATTTTATACTCACATTTTACACCATTTTATACATGATCATGAAATCTGGATCTGTTCTATTAGGTCAAACCAAGCATTTACCCGCTTGTAATAACACCTTTGGCATAACTTTACTATAAGGTCCCATTCATTAACACACTGACTAACATGACCTAACAAAGAACTACTTTTTTACAGAACTTATTCATCCTGGTTAATACTACTTAATAAAAATACAATTGTTCTTTCATATTAATTCATAACGACACCCTGCATCAGATTTGCTGAATAGGATCTGATAGTTGTTTCTTACTAATACTGAGATGCTGAGTACAGATATGGTGTTAGTTTTGCTCTAGAACAACACAACGTTTCATAGACTATTTGTCTGCTATTTGTTTGATGTTGTAAACATGTGTTATGTTTTGTGTACCAATTGTTGTAATTAATAAATAATAATAGTGAAATTTGACAGCTTCTACCAATTTAAATAAAACCCTGAAAGCAATATAAACATAGCAAAATTATAAAAAACTTCATTCTTATTTTGTGGGAAAACTGTACGTGAGGGAATTTTCAGTGGCATATTTGAACTCAACGTGACCAGAATAGGTAAAAACAAGTGGGATTTGCAAAACAGCATAAACTTTTTTTCTAGATGCGGGGCGGTGTAATGAACTCTACCTAATGATAACAGATACAGTGTCTGAAAAGGTTTTGTTCATCGTTATTTCATGTTAACAAATAAAACCTTATTGCAAAGTGTTACCAACATTTTTACTTTAAAAGCTGAATGTTAACATCAGTTAATACATTATGAACATCAACTAACATGAAAAATAGTCTATTTATATATTAACATGAAGCTGCATGATAAACAAGATTGTTTGCTGTAAGCTGACAAACAAAAATAAGAATAAAATAAATAAATAAAACAAATAGAACCTTGCTGTACAATCAAAGAGTCCAAAATAGTTACATTTTTAACAACCACTAAAAGGTTCTTTGGGGAACTAAAAATGCCAATTTGTCTTTATAGAAACCTTTTATCCATTTAATTCGTTTCAGTCGTGTTTTTAAAAAGGCTTATATCAGTTCACCTAAAAACGGTCACCTAACTAAACTCTACAGTAACACTGTGAATAATGTTTTAAACAGTAAAATTGACTGAATTCCAAAACCGACCTGTTGATCCAGAACCTCGAGGCGTGGACACCTTTATCAGTCTCCACCGGCTACAGAAACACATCAGTGTTATGCAAGATTTGTAATTAGTCCTCTATGTACCATTTTCAAGCTCAGTATGAATGTAAACTTAAAACTTACACAAGTCTTTCTGTGAAATATATGTGTAATAACAAAGGTTACCAGTGTTTGAATATACAGACAGCGTTCATCTGCCCAGCTTAAAAGCCACCACTGAAAAAAAAATGCGTGGAGTTATAGTAGCCTATTACTTAATAATAAAAACAAATCCTCGTAACTCTCATAAAACCTTTATTGTCCCTGAAGAAATATGGAATAAAAACAAGGTTTGCATAATTCAATTGCATTCATAAAAATGAGAAGAGTGTGGAAAGTAAAAATACAAACGACCTGCTCTTTCTACTTGTATATACACGGGTCAGAGTGCTGCTCGTCAAAGATTAGTGCAGCGTGAACATTCACTTTTTACAAGGTCCTTTATGAACATCTGCAAGTACAATACTCGAAAAGTAAATGTGAATCGATGCTTACCCCAATGGTTTTATCTAAATAGTCCCATATCTCTTGTTTTGTTCGTGTCCTACCCACACAAACATGGCTGCCATCTCCCACTACTACAGGTACAAGACCCCTCCCACTGCTGTGTGAGTGAAGATGAAATCACCTGAGAGCACAACGACGTGTGTTTATAATGAATAAAAGCATATAAAAGAATATGTTGCATTATATCTAAATATATTTGCTACTGTTATAAATATTAGGGCATCTGATTGAACCAAGCCGAGTCATCGCCAGAAGTGGCCCAGACTCTAAAGCCAGATCCGGGTTAGTTATGGTGAACAAGAATCGGCCCCAGTACTTTACCGCCGTAACAAAAACACACGTGTCAGAGCGAGCCGTGGGCCACACTCGGCCCCGGATAATACATGCTGATGCCGTGTCTGAGCCGCAGGCACCGCGGGGCTGCCGAGCTCGGGCCCATTACCGCATGCTATCTGACGCTCGTCTAAGAAGAGTAAAAACAGAAAACGCCCTCGAGTTCTCCATCAACACATTCATTTTACCCAGATGACCATGTATTCAGTTCACCCCTCATGACCGGAGTCAGTGGCTCAGTTTAAAATAAATGTGATCTTTTTTTTGCATGTTGTCGTATTTTGATCATGTTGTTATCTGTATTATTGAATGTGATGTGTGTATAATAAAGTATTATTGGATAAAGTTAGTTAAGAATGACACAGGATATTCAGATTCGATTCCACAAAAGAAAAACTCACATGGTTTTTAAATGTTTGGGGATTTCAGTTCAGTAAAAGTGAACGAGTGTTTTTCTCAACAACGTAATCAACAAAATGTTTCAGCAGTTTCACAAACATCAGTCTGTTCATTTACTGAAACACTTTTACAATCAAATTAACAAAAAAGTGATCCGTCCACGGTTTTTATTTAACCAACAGCTTTTTCAGAACACACACACACACACACACATAGCGCGGTTGTAAAAACTCATTAACACACACACACACACACACAGACAGAGGACAGGCAAACGTTATAAACCACACATGTTCATGCTTCATTCACGAGACCCCCGTATTTACACTTCTAGGGTCTTTAGGAGTTCATGTTGGGACAGTCGTTGTAACAAATAATTGCACTAATAAAAACAGATAAGTATACAAGCCATAGCTCTTTAACTATTTGTTTGTTTTTTAAAACACTAACTCCAGGTCACACACGAGCACACGCACAGGGGCGGTAGGGGGGTAGGGGACCTGAAAAAGTGTGAAATCCTTGGGATTACCCCCATTAGCACACACCCACACTGACACAAAAGACGACACCACTCATTTCAACACGTATTCTTGATGAAATACACATCGTCCTTCTAAGGGTTTGGGAAACTCATGGATTAGCCACCGTGTGGGTATTACGCAGCCTCTTCTATGTTTTATCCACAACTATTTATTTAATCAATAGCTTTTTTTCAACACGCACATAGCGGGGGTGTAAAACCATTAACACACACACACACACACACACACACACACACACACACACACACACACACACACACACACACACACACACAGAGGACAGGCAAACGTTATAAACCACACATGTTCATGCTTCATTCACGAGACCCTCGTATTTACGCTCCTAGGATCTTTAGGAGTTCATGTTGGGACACTCGTTGTAACAGATAATTGCACCAAAAAAAACACAGATAAGTATACAAACCATTAGCACCTATCACTTCCTGAAACATTAAACACACACACACACATACACACACAGACAGAAGACAGGAAAAATAAACATAAATGTACTGTCATAAATTACACATGTTCATGGGACCTTCATGAGTCCATAAATTATACAAACATCAGGGGGTCATAAATCAATTTTTGACATAAAGTATATGATATAACTACTACTGTGGCTCAAATTAATGAATTTCTTGATGAAAGCATTGAAGTGAGTGATTTTTTTCAGAACTAGATAAGTTTACTGCATCTGTAATGTGGGCAAGGAGAGTTAGCAGTTATGAGGAGCTATCACAGAAGAAATGTTTTCGATTAAAGAAGCACATAATTGCAATTCGACAGAGAAATAAAACTGGAAAAGGAGGCCAAAGAGGGGAAATATTAACTAATCACTATGGCTAACATGCTGTCTTTCTTCCTGACTTCTTTCTTTCAGAATATTGGCAGTTAAGTTGACTTGAGATTAATGGTCTTTGTTTTTGTCAATATCTATGCACCTAACAGAGTAGGATAAATATTTTTAACAAATTGAAAGTGTTGTACATACAGCTATTGTCCCTACATCATATTCTGATCATAAGCTTATTACTGTTGACTGCACCTTGGCATCTAGAAGATGTAAAAGTTCTTATTGACACTTTAATGTAAAGTTATTGCAAGAAACTTTTAAGCATTTTTGGGAAACTTGGAAAAGTGAAAATGTAGATATGAAAATATTATTCTTTGGTGGGAAATTGGTAAAGTGCATATTAGAGAATTTTGTCAGCAGTATACGTCTCATTCAACCTTGTGCTTTAAACGGACCCTTGAGTGGCTTGAGAAAGAAGTCCTTGTTATTGAAAATAACATGATGGGAAATCACTGGACTGAAAAGAAACAAAAGTTGAATTCTATGATAAATGAGAAGTGTTCCAGTGACTTCAATCAAATCAAACTGTTAGCCGCTGAGGGGCTAAACAAGGAGTTTACTTCCGCAACTCATCAAAAGGATAGTCCAAAATGCTTGTTTCTTCACTCTTTATTTCCAACTTGCGAGAATCATTGCATTTTAAACATATAAGTTCAGACGATTGTTATTATTATAGAACATTACTTATACCTTTGTAGCAAATCAGATTTAAAATGAAACGAAACAAAAGGCTCACGCTTGGTTTCGGAGCACATTTTGCTCATGAGGCAAGGTTTTTAAAGCGTGCCCACATTATCTCTGCCAGTTGTAGCGAATCATATGAATCTGAAACGTTAAAATATATTCTCCACCAATTTATGTAACGCATTAAAAGATGTTTAACACATTTAAATGTATTCCCCACCAATTTATGTAAGGAATTAGCTCAAATAGTGTGAAATATATCTATATATCTAATCAACGCATGTTATGACCAGTTATAAATATACATCAGCCATGAAAGGGAATTAATGTATGTGGACATATACATATAGATAATTAACTACGACGGATTATAATTAATTATGACTATATATGTGGTCTAGATCAGCTTGTAGGATTAGCTGTAGTCTAGTTTAGAATTATGAACTCTAAAGAGGGAGTTTATCCTTCTGGCCAGGAAGGATTCTCCGTTTCGAGAGTGTGTAGCGAGACTCAGTGTAGAAGGGACTTATCACATGACCAAAACAGAGACAATCAAGCGTGGTGATAATAGATTTTAATAACTAAGTGTAACTATGGATACACACAACTAACTCTAAGCAAACAATACATATGTACACCTATATACAAGAAGAGAGAAAGTATAGAAAGAAAGTAATGAAATAGGAGGGAATGGCAGACAAAAACACAAACCATTAGCCTTTTTCAAAACCAGCAAGAATCAGAATCTCCTGTAAACAGGGGTACAACTTTAACGCATATATAGATCAATAAGGCTATACTTGCACGGCTTAGGTGTTGTCGGTGTCAAAGTTTTGCGTGCGGTCCAGTAGGAGTTCGCTGGTTTGTTGTTTGAAAAGATGTGGGCCGTGAGGCGGTTGCATCTTTGTCCGGGAAAGAGAGTAGTTGTAGCCAGCCTCGTGCTCTGCCCGAAGGCAGAGCATGTGCCGGAAACGGCACTGAAGAGCTGAAGAGTGAAGGCTGAAGAGACTGAAGAGAGACTGAAGAACTGAAGAGAGTGAAAAACGAGTTTCAATTCGTTTTTCAATTTCAAAAGTTGTTGTTTTAAAGACAACACCAACGCACATGCCTCTCTGGGCTATTGGCCAATCAGGAAGTTGGATTTGTTGGCGGGATGAACTCTCTTTGTCTGGTCTCAGACCTGAATTTGCATGTCCTGGGAGGAGCCGGTTTAAACCGTATTATATATGCGATTAAGAAAAAGCATGAAATAATGTATCCCATTTTAATATGATATGCATAATCAATCAGAGCGTCGAGAGATGATTAATTACATACCAAATTCGATGAACTTATGAAAATATTACAGGTAAAACAGGGTTACAGACATTTAAAATGATACCCTAAATTAAACTATTTAAAATCATTATAGTTAGGTTACATAAACACACAATACATGCAAATAAGAAAACATCGAACTATTTGGACATTGAATAATTACATATAATTACATGTTACATTCAAGAGAGATTCTTCCATTGTGTGTGGAAGGTAAGCTTGTGTGTGTGCACATGTGTGTGCTCGTGCGTGTAGGTAAGCTTTGTGTGTGTGTGTGTGTCTGAAGAGGGGGGTCGTGTCCCCTGTAGCATTCCAACTGGGGTGTCTGGAGAGCCTCAGAGACCTTTGAAGTCCCTGGGGGGGGGGGGGTGTTTGTTCTTAGACAGGATGGAGCCAGAGTGGTGTTAGACAGATATTTGTTTAACGCTCAAAGAAAAAAAGAAACTTCTTTGCTAAGCCCAGGCTGATTCGGAAATCAATTTGATAGTCAGACGTTACACCTTAAACCATTTGCACGGTCAACAAAAGATAAGTGCTCCCAGCTCAACCCCTTCCTCTGGTTGCACATACTCCAACAGGTGTTTTAAACCTCACTGATCAGTCATGCACACATTGTTCCCAGTGTCACATGACGTTTGGAATTTAAATGGACATGACACCAATTACATGGCTCCTACAAAAAGGTTAAAGGTGCTCTTGTGAGGAGCAGGTTTTTATCAATGAAAGACATGGACAGTCCAACCTCTTATTTTTTTTAACTTGGAGTATAAAAGTGTACAAGAAAAACAAATGTATAGTTTGAAAAACAGCAATATAAAACAGCTATAAAACAGCAAACAGTAATCCTGTAGAAATGTGCAGATTGGACTTTTACTCTCGGTTATATTCTGCTGAGAACACAGATGCTCAGAGCCAAAATGAACTCTTACAGAATCTTCCCTGTTTAACATCTAAAGATAAACAAGATTTGAGCGGCATCCATGCACTTTGTGAAGGTGCGAGGGGATAAAGCTAGACCAAAGTGAAGAACCTGATATTGGTACGTGTTGCCTCCTAACGCAAACCTCAAGAACCTCCTGTGACTAGGCAATATTTCTATGTGGAAATATGCGTCTTTTAGATCGAACGTCATAAACCAGTCCTTGAACTGAATCTGTGGAACAATAAGGTTGTGCGTCAGCATCAGGAACCTGTATGTCTGAAGAGTATGGTTCACATGGCGCAGAACTAAAATTGGCCACATACTCCCATCTCTCATACTCATCTTTTTTGTGGACCAGGAAATAATGGCTATAAAAACCTCCCTCTCTCAGGGAATGGGGTACATGTTCTATGGTCCTTTTGTCCAAGAGGGATCTTACTTCCTGTGCTAACGTCAGGCTCTGCTCTGTGCTGACTACTGTGGTGAGCACACCGGGGGGGTCGAGCTCTGAACTGGACCTGGTAACCCTTTGCTATGGTGGACAGAACCCATGGAGACACATTTGGCAGGAGTTTCCATGCTGCCAGATGGTCTTTCAGTGACATTAACACTTCCACATTCTGTTGGTCTTCTGACCAGAGAAGACTGAATACTTGGGATGACATTGGCTATGGGAGGCCCTACAGTAATACTGGGGGCTAAGTGCCCTAACAGCCTCATGTCTCCTGATACTTCCCTCCATGGCCCATCAGGGCTGCTCCTTCTTTGTCTGCTTGGCCTTTATGATCATTCTCAGATCAGGCCTACTATTCGGCTGTGACTGTGGCCGCCTGGTCCCCCTGGCTCTCCGCGGGGGGAGACGGGCTGCTACACTCGCCTTCTGTGCCTTCCTCAGACTTGTGCTGGCTGCGAACTCGACGCGATGGGAAAGGAACTGGCTGAATGCCGCTGTTTGCTGTTTCGCCTCACAGAACCTGTCGACGATGGCCATAACTGCACTGCCAAACAGGCCAGAGGGTTCAACAGGGGCATCCATCAGGGAGACCTTATCTTTATACCCCATCCCTGAGACGTTGAGCCTCTCCGCCGCAACCAGGCTACCCACTGAACGGCTGATATGACAGGCCATTTGCTTGGTCACCTGGAGAGACAAATCCGTGGCGCGGTGAAGCTCCGCCACTGCTTCGGGCCCAATTCCCTCCCCGCTGTCAAGTTTACTCAGCAGGTCTGCTTGGTAGGCCTGCAACACTGCCATCGTATGCAGTGACCCACAAGCGAGACCTGCTGCCACATAGGCTTTGCCCCCCAACACCGAGGTGGCCTTACATGACTTGGATGGCAAAGCTGGCCCCCCTAAATTTCCTGCCATCGATGGAGAGAGGTAGCTCACAATCTCCTCCTCCACCTTTTGCATAGCTAAATAACCGTGCTGTTCATTCCCCATGATGGCTGAATAATCCGACATCATGGGGTTATAAACACGGCTAGTGTATGGTTTTCTCCAGAAGCGTGATATTTCATCATGCTTGGCCTTTATGATTATTCTCAGATCAGGCCTACCAGTCAGCTGTGATTGTGGCCGCCCGGTCCCCCTGGGTGTCCGCGGGGGCAGGCAGACCACCACAGTCGCCTTCTGTACCTTCCACAGACTAGTACTGGTGATATTTCATCATGCACTTCTGGAAAAAAAGGGGAGTTTTCTGCAGTGTGAGGGAGATTTATTTTCACTGGGGAGATAGTGCTCGTCCAGCCTGCTATGAACCACTTCCTCTTCCCTGAGCCAGTCTAGATTAGCTCCTTGATATGGCCAGAGCCATATCACCCTGTAGTTCTCACCTTGTTTCCCAGTAAATATAAGCAGGATTGAGCCTGGCTAGTACCTGGATGGGAGACCTCCTGGGGAAAACTAAGGTTGCTGCTGGAAGTGGTGTTAGGGAGGCCAGCAGGTGGTGCTTTCCCTTTGGTCTGTGTGGATCTTAATGCCCCAGTATAGTGAGTGGGACACTATACTATAAAAAGAGCACCATCTTTTGGATGAGATGTTAAACTGAGGTCCTGACTCTCTGTGGTCATTAAAAATCTCAGGCAACTTCTCATAAAGAGTAGGGGTATCACCTTGATGTCCTGGCGAAATTGCCCCATTGGCCCTTGTCTATCATGGCCCCCTAATAATCTCCATCCCTGAATTGGCTATATCTCTCCTCTCTCTCCAATAGCTGGTGTGTGGTGGGCGTTCTGGCGCACTATGGCTGTGGTTGAAGAGATTTCCCCCCATACTATGTAAAGCAGTTTGAGTGTCTAGAAAAGCACTATATAAATGTAACTAATTATTATTATTATAAGTTTTTCTATTGCCCTAGTAATCACTTCAAGCAGCTCTTTATATGCTTGAGAGCTGCTCTCCGTTTTTGGTGCAATGGCTCCCCCTACTGGCTCCTCTGAGTCAGAAAGGGTGTTTTGGCTTTCCACAACGAAAGGAGGAGTCACAACGCGAGCTCCAAAATCCGGCAGAGAGCCAGACCCGGAAGACAGAGCAAGAGATAGAGTAGCGCTCATCTGGCTCCTCTTCCAGATCCATATGAGATCCCCAGGACCTGAGCCGGCTCAGATCCACGAGGCTCTGAAACCCAACTGCCTTTGGCCGAGAAGAGAGCGAGCCATGAGCGGAGTTGCCTGATTGTAAAGCGCTCACAATGCACACAGTTAGCTCCCTCAAGAGCTGCTGCAGCATGCTCCACTCCCAGACACTTCACACAGAAAGTGGAAATGTGTCTTTAAAGTGGAGAGAGATGTTTTAGATCCGGGAATCTGGATATGACACAAGCCTCTCTTTAGTAATCCTCTGATAGAGGTCAAGGAACTAAGTCTGGAGAGTTTAAGATCTTCAATGGCATAAGCTTGATGCATCAAAGTAGATTTTAGATTTGAGATCTAGTAACAACTGGAAAAGTCCTGATGAGATGTGTTGCCTGACAGGCATCAAGTCTGTCAGGTTCATGAAGACAATACTTAACAAAATCTTTTCGTCTTTACCTCCTGTATTCAGACAGTTTTTAGAGGCTAACGAATTGCCTCTGTCAAATAATGAAGAGTATTACAAATTCCCAAAGTTAAGGATATCTGTAGCCATTGAAGAACAACCAGAGGAGGACTCGATCCTTAATTTCAGAACTCCACAATTAACAAAGTTTGAAGAAACATCCAAGAAAGCAATTTATATAACATGTGTGAAAGTGCCTCACTATCCCTCCTTAAAGAAGTTAAAAGAATCAAAATGGATAGATTTTTTGGGACAGACTCTTCCCCTAAGGGTTGCTGGAGGTCCCTATATAAACCTCCCATAGAGAAACGGACTGTGGATCTCCAATGGAGAGTTGTTCACTGGGGAATAGCCACAAACAAATATGTGGCACATTTTGATCCCACCATGGTAAAGAGATATGTTTGTTGCAACATCGAGGAGTCAATAGACCATATTTTTTGCATTGTTTTAGATTAAGAAAGGTATTTCAGGAAAAAGAAATTAAAAGGTGAATGTTCTGTGGACCCTAAATTAACAATTAAAACCCTAATAACTGCAAGAATTAGAGCAGAATTTTTTTTTGTTTTTTATAAAATGACAAATAATGTAATGGTTTTTAAAGAAATTTGGGGTATTGGAAGCATTTTTTATGTACAGTTGATGAAGAGGAACATTTAATCACTCTTTTGTAAACCTTTGTAAAGGTTTGGGTTTTTTTAAGGGAAGGGAAAGAAAAACAGAATTTTAAATTTTTATTTATTTATTTATTTATTTATTTACTTACTTACTTATTTATTTTTCGTAGAAGAAAAATTTTGTAAATGAATTTTAATTTTCAATATAAAATGGAATTGTTGTAAAAGAATATTTTAATAAAGGGGTGTAAAACAATCTCTCTCTCTCTGTGTATGTGTCTCTGTCTCTCTCTCTCTCTGTCTCTCTCTGTATGTGTGTCTCTATCTCTCTCTCTCTGTGTCTGTCTGTCTCTCACTCATTTGCTTGCTTGCTCTTGATATAGAACAGGTGGAATTCTAGAGCTAATGACCTAAATATAAAATAACTAACAAAAATTAACCAGTATTTTTATCTTTTCAGTCAAATTTTGTGCTGCAAACATTAATGACAGATTTAACTTGTCAATTCTGGTGAGTGACCATGGTATAAGCGTGATAATCCACAGCTAGGTGTGCGATTTTAATGCACTCCGTGGAGGCAACCATCCTCCGCTTCGCATCAGGTGGTTCTTTGTCTCCACATCGTGCATGTGGATTATCCCTTACATATATATTTATATATTGACTAGAACGACTAGAATACAATGACATGTTAGGTTACCTGTTTTTTGAGTGCAGGGACACATTATCTGTGTTCAGATCAGGAGTCGCCATCTTCTTTTAAAGTTTGCACAAACACACAGCTGAGTCCTGAGTCTGATCTCTTCTGCTGGAATGGATTACACTCCTAGAAAACACAAAATCAAATGTACAGTGAAACTTCACAACAATTTTCACATCTTTGCCCTAAAGAAAAAAATTGCTCCATTAGTAAAAAAGAAAAATCCTGTGTTTACAGTATTGAGTGATCGGCCTACACACAGGGACTGACCCCTCACATTCTCATCACCAAATCATTCATTCATTTATTTACAGTGACCACTTTATCACACACACACACACACACACACACACACACACACACACACACACACACACACACACACACACACACACAGCTGTGCATTTTGCATTCAGCTGCAGAAGTATTTCTGTTTCCTCATTCCACATGCCACATTACAGCACACACGCATGCACACACCTTCCTGACTGCTGAATTAAATCACATTTCATACATTTCTGAACAATTGAAGTGGGATCAGACTAACAGGATAAAATGCTTTTTTGGGTTAAATGCAACTTTAAAGTCCCAATTCTGCCATATCATATATTTTGGATTGAATTTACTTTTTTTTTTTTAATTTATTTGTAAAATTAAAAAAAAAAAAAAAAAAAAAAAAAACTTGTCTAGACACGTAATTTTCAGATAACATGTCACACTTATTGCAATTGTGATGTTCTTACCAATGTTCGTGCTTATTTAGCCAAAATTATATGAAATCTATAGTCAGGATAATACAAAAGAAACTGATGACTGATGTTGTTACAGCAGGACAAGAAATTAAATGTAAACAAAAGAAAAGTAGTATTAAGGATAATCAGTTTTCTGTTTGGGATGGCTGACACAATGTTTCGGGTTGGTTCTGGAGCCCTGCATAATTCCATACAGCAACCCATCTCTACACAGTATCTCAAGCACCTCATTCAATAACACATGGGCTTCAACCAGCCTGATAAATGCCCTAATATGGCCAACTGAATGAATTTTCAATATGTGTTTTAAATCAAAATCATCTTGTGGACCAAAACTGAATAGGAATGTTGAAAGAAAGAAAGAAACAGATAAGAAAAGAAAAAAGCTGGTCTCATGCAGTTGGCTTGACCGTGCACATATGGCTGGATTTATTGATGAAAAATAAGTCCACTAGATATCAAGCAGTTTCTTACCACTTATAATGGCATATTAATGAACAAGTAGCACTGTCATTTAATTTGATTTTCTATGAAGAAAAAGAAGCACAGACAACTTAAAACTATAAAAAAGCCACTGAGCTGCTCCTCTGACTGGCATCATGCTTCACCATAAAATATGACTAATAAATGAAGCCCACCTCTGTGAGCTCACAGGTGTGTTGTGATTGGCCAGGGCTGAGTTCTATTAGAGCCTGGCTTCTTTATGCTTTCTGTGTATGCCAGATGTTTTCTCTGAATCACTCCATGTGAATTTTTCACTCATTGAAATTACATTCTTTTAACCTGAATTTAGCTTGAATTTGCACTTTTAAAAAAAATAATAAATAAATAAAAATTCAAGTTCTGATTCTGCTGATTCAAATGTAATGAAATATATTTTAAAAACACATTATGTTTGTTCCAACTGATAAAACTACAGGGTGTCCCAATGTGTGTGTGTGTGTGTGTGTGTGTGTGTGTGTGTGTGTGTGTGTGTGTGTGTGTGTGTGTGTGTGTGTATATATATATATATAAATGTTTTTGTGTGTGTATATATATATATATATATATATATATATATATATATACACACAAAAACATTTTAGAATCCCAAACATTAGTTTTCTAGCACAAAATTAAATGTTACAGAAAAATGTTTGTATGTCATTAAAGAAAGCAGCATAAAAATGCTCTTTAGGTTTTTTGTTTTTTTTTATTGTAGAAACATGTAATTTCATTATTCTGAAGACATCTTTGCTCTACAGCATTTCTTTGCATGTGCCTAAAACTTTTGCACAGTACCGTATTCCCAGATAGCCTTTAAGAATCCAGTTAACAAAAGAAGAACGAATTGAAATCATTCTCATGGCTGTGTTGGGAAGCTGTCATAAGATTGGGTGGACTTTAACACAGGGGTTTTAAAGCTGTGGGTCGCAATCGACAGAATCAGACAGTGTATGCTAGGTAAAAAAGTTTTTATATCTAAAAGCATCCCAGACCTCTGTCAGCTGTTCAGATCAAAATCAAACAAAAAAATTAAAAAGGAGCCATGTAGAAAATATGACCAGTCTTACCTTGACTTCGGTTTTATAGCCTGCAGAGATCGAGATGGTGAGGAAACTCTCACGGCACCTCACAAAGAAATATCCTGCTTACACCAACAAAGGGCGATCGTATTTTCGTTTAAATAAAGAAGAGTATCTTCATCAGCAAAAGCTGATCAAAGGTACAACCTGCAAACCAGAGAAAGCATTGCAGGCCTCATTTTTAGCTGCATATCGAAGCGTGAGATCCCCACCTTAGGAGCTGCTGCACTCAAAGTCTTACTGCCCTTTTCTACCACTTACTTATGTAAGAGTGGATTTTCTGCTTTAACTGCAATGAAAAGAATGTAGATCTCGCCTACAGCCATCACAAAACATGCGTCACTCTGTTCAAGATAATTCCTAGATTAGACGTGTCGTAGTCAAAGAAGCAGGCACACCCTTCTCACTAATACATTTACACTTAATACTTTACAGTAGTTCTTGAGCACTTTTTATCATTTCTTGAAACTATTCAGTTATTCTGCTCATTATTTTAACATAGCCATTAGGCTGCTGTTTTGACATTTTAATGGTTACCATAATTTTTTGATATCTTACCATAAGTCTTTTGGTATTGCAATTAAACTTATATTTCATTCATACTATGACATACTATTAAAGAAAATAAAAACTGCTCTCTACCAAAAGTGAATGAGTTATATTAGGCCTATATAGTACTTACCTGATAAAAACTTGTTTTACAGGTAAGGTTGTACCTGTACCTCATATGCTGCAGATTTCCTACAGCTGATTTTACGAGTTTTATTTACAATATATCTGCATTCTTCTTATATAAAGTCATTTATAATAAAGAAATCACTCACCTTTAGTCAACAGTCCTTGTTGTGTGACATTAATATCACTGTTCCTGCCTGGTTTTATTAACTTTTCTAAGCACACCACAAAACTCACTCACTCTCAGAAGGATTCATTACTGTGTCATTTGGGAATAAGTCGACTATTTGAGCCGGCTCTTCTGGTGAATGTTGGAAGCTGACTCGCAAATCTAAAATGTCGTGATCTGTCCTTTTGCTGAAATTCACCATTATTATGAATTTCTAATGCAATTAATCACACAGAGTGCAACATTTCAAAAATATGACAAATGCATATGTAAATATGTTTAAGAAACTGTATAAATGCTCAATATGATGAAATATTATTGTAGGATTTTTTAAAATAAAAAAACCATGAAATTTTATATCAGCATTTTTCTATAACTACAGCCATTTTACTGTGAAATACTGGCAGCTGCAAAATCTGTAAAAGTATGTGTGGTAAAATAGCTACATATTGAAATGTGTTGTGTTTTTCTGTTGTTAACTGAGGTTATTTGTTTTTTAGAAGTTGGTGAGGACCACCCAATTAGTATTTAGGAGCTTATAAATAAAAAACATTGAATTGAAGGAGGGTGTATTTTCTTTTTCCCATGAATCATCCTGTTCAATAATGAAGCCCAAGGTCATCACTCAAGAAAGATTTTGCAAGCAAATGCACCTATTGCTACAGACAATTACAGGATCCATGTTTAACATTGCAGGAACAAAAAACGGCACAATTTATCTAGCGTTTGGAGACCTGTGGTGATATACGATTCTGAAGTATTTGTCAAAAATGGGTTAGTCATAAATATGATTACATGTTAATAAACTTAAATCAGACCTTTTTTTAGATTAGATTTTTAAGCCAAAGCTCGACTTTTCACAGCATGTAATGTTGAGATTATCTAACATGAGGTACAACCCCAATTCCAAAAAAGTTGGGGTGATGTGTAAAATGTAAATAAAAACAGAACGCAATGATTTGCAAATCTCATAAACCCATATGTTATTCACAGTAGACCATAGAAAACATACCAAATGTTTAAACTGAGGAAATCATTTTAAGAAAAAAAATAAGGTATTTTTGAATTTGATGGCCGTAACACATCTAAAAAAAAGTTGGGACGACAAAAACAAAAGGCTGGAAAAGTAAGTGTTACTAAAAATAAACATCTGGAGGTTAATTGGAAACAGGTCAGTAACATGATTGGGTATAAAAAGAGTATCTTAGAGAGGCAGAGAGATTTGAAAATCATTGCATTCTGTTTTTATTTACATTTTACACAGTGTTCTAACTTTTTTGGAATTGGGGTTATAACACAAAGGAACATGTTCTACTTGACAAGTGGCAGCGTACATCTTAAATTGTGAAGCATCGTGATTGCATAATTTCTGTTGCACGTACCCTCCCATCAGTGAATATGTTTAGTCAGGTACTATTTGCAAGTCAGCTACATAAATGTGCTCGCGTGACAGTTTTTCTAGAACTTTCTCATGTTGAACCTTCTCAAGGTGTTGATGTTTCCTGGACACACGGACACACACTAACACACACAAACATTCTTTCAAGGAGATGTGTGACTTACAGTTCTCCATGTAGTCTGAGTTTCAGGATTTTCCCTTCATTTTAAGCAGAGCCAAAGTAACTAGTAACTTGTTACTTGAGTAGTCTTCTCATTGGATACTTTATTACTCTTACTCAAGTAATTACATTATTACATTTAATGTTACTTGTGTAATTCTTTCTATAAGCAGTTTTACTTTAATTTTTGGATACTCTACCCACCTCTGGCCATGTGCCAAGAACATTAACAGAATGTTTCCTCATGTCTTTGAAATACCAAAATTTCCTAAAAATTTAGGAAAAGGTCGAGAACAAAGAGCCATGCCATGAGAACAACACTGACCGGCATAAAATTCTGTAAGTTCTACAAGAGTACATGGCGAAATACAGACTGTAATGTACAGGTGCATCTCAATAAATTAGAATGTCGTGGATAAGTTCATTTATTTCAGTAATTCAACTCAAATTGTGAAACTTGTGTATTAAATAAATTCAGTGCACACAGACTGAAGTAGTTTAAGTCTTTGGTTCTTTTAATTGTGATGATTTTGGCTCACATTTAACAAAAACCCACCAATTCACTATCTCAACAAATTAGAATATGGTGACATGCCAATCAGCTAATCAACTCAAAACACCTGCAAAGGTTTCCTGAGCCTTCAAAATGGTCTCTCAGTTTGGTTCACTAGGCTACAATCATGGGGAAGACTGCTGGTCTGATTGTCCAGAAAACAATCATTGACACCCTTCACAAGGAGGGTAAGCCACAAACATTCATTGCCAAAGAAGCTGGCTGTTCACAGAGTGCTGTATCCAAGCATGTTAATAGAAAGTTGAGTGGAAGGAAAAAGTGTGGAAGAAAAAGATGCACAACCAACCGAGAGAACCGCAGCCTTATGAGGATTGTCAAGCAAAATCGATTCAAGAATTTGAATAAACTTCACAAGGAATGGACTGAGGCTGGGGTCAAGGCATCAAGAGCCACCACACACAGACGTGTCAAGGAATTTGGCTACAGTTGTTGTATTCCTCTTGTTAAACCACTCCTGGACCACAGACAACGTCAGAGGCGCCTTACCTGGGCTAAGGAGAAGAAGAACTGGACTGTTGCCCAGTGGTCCAAAGTCCTCTTTTCAGATGAGAGCAAGTTTTGTATTTCATTTGGAAACCAAGGTCCTAGAGTCTGGAGGAAGGGTGGAGAAGCTCATAGCCCAAGTTGCGTGAAGTCCAGTGTTAAATTTCCACAGTCTGTGATGATTTGGGGTGCAATGTCATCTGCTGGGGTTGGTCCATTGTGTTTTTTGAAAACCAAAGTCACTGCACCCGTTTACCAATAAATTTTGTAGCACTTCATGCTTCCTTCTGCTGACCAGCTTTTTGAAGATGCTGATTTCATTTTCCAGCAGGATTTGGCACCTGCCCACACTACCAAAAGCACCAAAAGTTGGTTAAATGACCATGGTGTTGGTGTGCTTGACTGGCCAGCAAACTCACCTGACCTGAACCCCATAGAGAATCTATGGGGTATTGTCAAGAAGAAAATGAGAAACAAGAGACCAAAAAATGCAGATGAGCTGAAGGCCACTGTCAAAGAAACCTGGGCTTCCATACCACCTCAGTAGTGCCACAAACTGATCACCTCCATGCCATGCCAAATTGAGGCAGTAATTAAAGCAAAAGGAGCCCCTACCAAGTATTGAGTACTGTACATGTACAGTAAATGAACATACTTTCCAGAAGGCCAACAATTCACTAAAAATGTTTTTTTTATTGGTCTTATGAAGTATTCTAATTTGTTGAGATAGTGAATTGGTGGGTTTTTGTTAAATGTGAGCCAAAATAATCACAATTAAAAGAAGCAAAGACTTAAACTACTTTTGAATTTGAATTTATTTAATACACGAGTTTCACAATTTGAGTTGAATTACTGAAATAAATGAACTTTTCCACGACATTCTAATTTATTGAGATGCACCTGTATTATTTATGAGTCAACAAGGGAGCAGCATAATACCACAGTACACTAACTTAAAATATGGCCTTATATTAGACCTCATACAAAAAAAGTTTTACTCAGTTATGTGACTTTGTCATAGTCTGCTATAGGGTTGCATGGTATAATGGTAGTAGTATCACAATACTAAAGCTTCAAAATACTACCGATGCCACTGTAGTTTTTTTACACAGTACAGTAATACTATAAGTAATGTACAGTGCCCACCACTAATATTGGCACCCTTGGTAAATATGAGCAAAGACGTCTGTGAAAAATTGTCTTTATTGTTTAACCTTTTTATCTTTTTGTAACGATTTCAAGGTTGGGTACGGAGGAACCAGACAGGAGACAGGCTTACTCTAACTTGAAACTTTTATTTCTCCGTATATCTACACACACACACACACACGCACACACACATGTGGCTCTGTGTTGGCATTGCTCTCTCTCTCGAGGCGCATGTCTCTCCTTCTTTTCTCCTCACTGCAACACAGAACACTCATTATTTTCAATTTCCTACAGGTGTGTAAACCTTACCACTCGCTTTGTGCGGCTCCGCCCTCCATTCACAAACCGGTGCTCGACCACTTCCCCGCCTCCACATACCCCCACTGCCCGACTCAGGCCAGGGAGCCATCCGGCCTGCCGCTGACTCTGCCGAGTCCGCCACAGCCATCTGCGCCCCTGGTCTGTGGATCACCTCGAACTCAAAAGGTTGAAGTGCCAGGGACCAACGAGTGATCCGCGCGTTTGCATCTTTCATGCGGTGCAGCCACTGGAGCGGGGCATAATCCGCACAGCGGGTGAAGGCCCACCCCAGCAGATAGTAGCGGAGGGTGAGGACCACCCACTTGATGGCCAGGCACTCTTTCTCAATTGTGCTGTACTTTGTCTCCCGTACCGAGAGCTTGCGGCTGATGTACAGCACAGGGCGCTCCACCCCCTCCACCACCTGGGACAGCACGGCCCCCAGCCCCCTCTCCGACACATCCGTCTGCAAAACAAAAAGGAGAGATAAGTCAGGAGAATGTAAAAGTGGTCCGCCACACAGTGCAGCTTTTACCTGAGTAAAAGCCTGCTGGCACGGCTCCGTCCACTGGACCGGGTCTGGTGCCCCCTTTTTAGTGAGATCAGTCAGAGGGCTGGTGACATCCGAATAATTAGGCACAAACCTACAATAATAGCCAGCCAACCCCAGGAACCGTCTCACCTCCTTTTTGGTCTTGGGCCTTGGGCAGGTCACAGTTGTTGCTGTCTTATCAATTTGGGGACGCACCTGTCCATGACCCAAGTTGGCCATGGCCCAGATACCGTACTTCCACCTGTCCAATTGTGCACTTCTTTGGGTTGGCCATGAGTCCCGCACGTCTCAGCGACCTCAGCACCATCCTTAAGTGCTGCATGTGTCGCTGCCAGTCATTACTGTATATAATAATGTCATCTAAATAGGCAGCGGCATATGCAGCATGTGGACGGAATATTCGGTCCATGAGCAGCCGGAACATCGTGGGAGCCCCGAACAACCCAAAAGGAAGGGTCACGAATTGGTGTAAGCCAAACGGGGTGGAAAAGGCTGTTTTTTTCCCGGGATATTGGAGTCAAGGGGATCTGCCAATATCCCTTGGTCAAATCCAGTGTCGAATAAAAGCAAGCCGCACCCAACCGATCGAGCAGTTCGTCAATGCAAGGCATTAGATATGCGTCGAATTTAGACACCACGTTGACTTTTCTAAAGTCCACACAAAACCGGACCGTCCCATCGGCCTTGGGAACCAAGACCACTGGGCTGCTCCAGTCACTGTGGGACTACTCGATTACTCCCATTTTGAGCATGGCCTTAAGTTCATCCCGGACAACATTTTTTTTTTGTTCGGGGAGCCCATAGGGGCGGCTGCGAACCACCACCCCTGGGGCTGTCTCAATGTGGTGCTCTATGAGGTTAGTGCAGCCGGGGAGAGGTGAAAACACGTCAGAAAACTCTGCCTGTAGGGTTTTAATGTCTGTAATTTGGGCTGGGGAGAGGTGATCCCCGCACAGCACCGGAGGGGATTGACTCGCCAATTTTACATCTACCTCTGGTCCTAGCTCCTCCCTTTCAGGAACTACTGTTGCCAATGCTACCAATGCCGTCTCCCTCCATAGTTTTAGCAGGTTTAGATGATAAATCTGCTGCACCCCACCTCTATCCGTTCGCCTTACCTCTGTAACGTATCGGGGTGCCCAAACTGATTTCTAAATTAACCCAAGTGAAACATATAAAGTTTCATTCCTTTAAGTGACCCAGAATAACCCAAGAGGCCTTCTTTGACCAGATGCAACTCTGGAATTCAGGAGACTCTTTGGGAACCCACACAGGACCTACTCCCGCAATAAAAGAAACCTTTGATGACTGAACGTCTGGGAAACTTCAGGATTAGTTCGTCAACAAGGATCCACCATTTCCCGACCCCAGGGCCTGTAAATCTTCGATTTAATCTCAGTTTACGACCTCAGAGATTAACATCGGAGCCAACCGGTCTAGCAAAGAACCTCCTCCCTAGAAGGTCACCCTGAGGTGACCAAAGGACCATCGTGACTTTAGAAGAACGCCAGCCCCCTCTTCTGGACATGCACACACTCACGCACACACACAGTGAACATGTCTCTTGAATGTAACCTGTAATCATACCCCTAGATAGTTATGATGTATTTGTATATGCATGTGTTGTGTGTCTAGATAACCTAGTTGTAGCAATTTTATATAGTTTGAGCGAAAAGCTAATTTTTAAGTTGTCTGTAACTATGTCTAATGATCCTACACTGTCCAAGATATCATAATCTCCTTGAAGTTTGGTACCAAAATCATTGTCTCATAATATGCCAATTAATGATGCATACTACAGGACGATAGGATGTATCATTCTATACTTTTCCATGTTTTATCAAATACCATATTGATCCAAACTTAACATAAACCCCGCCCTGACATGCGACCCGTTCTGGGACAGACCAAGGAAGTTTTCCCCCAGAACTTTCTCATCTCTCTCTGGATTCGCCAGCAGCTCAGAGAGGCGCGTACATTGGCATTGTCCATAAAAGACCGCGACACGCGTCCCCTGCTGGCTCGCTCCTTCGCTTTTTCTCACCCTCTTCCTACTTCTCACCTTGCCGCCTTCCATTTCCGGCATTCCTCCGGACTCTCCTTTGTCTCGTGAAACCACGTGGCAATTACCATATTCTTCATCCTCGGGCGAGACTCAACTCCGTTCATCCCTACTCTACTGACGCCGAAGAACCAGCAAATTCCTCGCTAAATCTACGAATCAAGGACCCTCGCGAACGGCATAAAATTTACGCAAGTATAATTCCAATTGATCTATAGAGGTGTCCTTTAAGTCAGAGCCACTTTTGTTGAAAAGTTGAATTCGAATTCCTTTGCTGATTCTTGAGGTTAAACTGTGTTCTGCCATTGTTACTTCCATTACTTTTCCTTCTGTTTCTTTCACTTACCCTGTATATATATGTATTATTTGTTTGTACCTAGTTGTGTATATCGGTAGTTTTTACGTAGTTATTAAAATCCATGGTTATCACGCTGGATCGTCTGTTTTTACTTATGACAAGGTTCACTTTTAACGTTGCTCCTCGCTACGCGCTGGATTTCTGTTAACGTAGAATAAACTATGCTTCGTGGCCAGAAGGATAATTTATTCCTTTAGAGTAATACGAAGACTGCCCTTGTAAGTTTGGTGGACAAACAGATCAAGCTGCTTCGCATTTAATTCTAAAGCTAGGTTACAGTAATTAATATAACATTCCCTTTCATGGTCGATTTATATCCATACTTAATCAGAACACGCTTCGATTAGAGCTATAGATATATTTCTCCCACTTGAGCTAGATTCGCTACATATTATGGTGGAGATTGTGCGGGCACGTTTTAAAAACCTTGGTTCATGAGTGAATGCGCTTCGAATCCGGCGCGACTTTGTTCGTTCCATTCTTAAATCTGTATTGCGCGCGCTCAGCGAGTGAGCATCCCGAGCTCACTCCGCTGATAACTGAAAGGCTCTAAGCTGATTTTCAGTTCAGCACGTTAACAGCGCTATATATTTGTCTGACAAATTTAGCCGCGGTTAAGTGCTTAAAGTTAAAACTGCAGTTCATAACATTAAACTTGTGTCTGAAGACGATGAAATTGCAACACAGCACATTTTTAATTGTGTAATCGCCTGGTAAGAACGAAGAAACCTTCTTCCAGCGCAGTAAAGATTGATTTGAGCGATGTTCCTCTTATCTTTCTAGAAGGCCTTATTATATTGCTAGACTCGATGCATTGCGTTGAACCAATGTTAATTCGATAGGCAACAAGTCTCTTCTGGCAGAGCTAAACCGGCGTAGCTAACCGTAAGACGCATGTAGAAATCAGCCTCAAACGGTGATTGATATATAAATGAAGAGCCCGACACTCTGATCAAGTGTAAATTCAAACAACGGCGAAGAAACCCCGTTGTGATTTTATGTGCATGGCAGCGAAGAAATCCTGCCCACATTTCTTGTGCATGAACAGCACAAAGGATCCCTGAGATCTCAAAATTTCTCCATTCTCGTGATAACACATGAAATCGCCATTAAAGCCGTCCCCTAGGAAACGCGCGCTGATTTCATTTCACGTCTGAGTTAGGGTAGGTTGCAGTACCTCTGACTGAACACCAGAGGGCCGCCAGCTTGAGGGCTAACCGCGGTAAAACCAACACCCCCTTTTTACTCACTATTGGGTGGCCCACTGCCGCCACCTTGTGGACCTTCTCTGTTAGGTCTATGCTATTCTCATTTCTGCATTCACTGTTCCTTGTCTCAGCCTCTCGGTCCTTTCTAGCTATCCTACTCTAGCAGGATTAGTGTTCTCAATTTTTTTTTTCTTTTCTCTTTCTTTTCGGCTTGTTTGTTTTATTACTCTTTTGTTTTATTGGCTGGTTTACAATTTATTTCTCTCACCACTTTATTTTTCTTTATTGGCGCTATTAGTTTCATTTTAATTTTTTTTTTTCTCCCTTCTTTTTCGCATTATTATTTTTAATTTTTTTGTTTATTGTTTATTTTTATTCACTCATTTTTCATTTTTTTTTTCTTTTCGCTTCTCCCCTCTCTTCTTTCACTTTGTCATTTTATTTATATTGTGACTCCCTTTCTCGTCTCTCCCAATTGATAACACTCTTCCACTTAAAGAATTCCTTACTGTGCATGCTCCCTTAGTGTGAACTAAAACCAAGCCAAAGTAAGATTTGAATTCTAACTGTTGTGGTAGCCATTGGCATCTGCCTATTCATAGGACTTCCACAGATAGAGAAGGCTTTCTCCTTACCCCCTTCTTTTTGTTTTCATTAATTAGTTCAATTTTATTTGTTCTACTTAGCTGTTGTTTGGTTATGACTTGTCTCTTCAAGCTCACCTAAAGGCATAAGCCTACGGGAACCAGCAAGGAAAAGCTAAAACCCTAGATTGTATGACCCAGGCAGCCAGTGTCATTAGATGACCCACTAGGCTACCGCCTGTCCAAATCTTCTAATTCAGATCTGGCACATACCCAGACCATTTGGCCCTTCCTGGCCACCTACGGCCAAAGACAATAAGTGTCCGGCCTACATACCACTAACTGGCTGTACCAGTTAGCCAAATTGAGACTCACCGCGTACCTAATTAAGTACGATTGCAACTAGCTAATTTGCGTAGACTTGCATTGGCGTCTGTGTTGTTCTTCTCTCGTCAACAGTTGCCATGTCCCGAGCAAGCAGCCCCACTGCCCATTGGTACAACCTTGAGACCTGGCTGACTACCATGACGACTACGTTCCTGCCCGAAGCAGCTACCGACCGGCAGCGCTTAAGCGGAGAGCAGCTGGACGAGGAAGTAGACAGGCTGATGGCGCATGATCCCACCCAGAACTACAGCTACAAGGACTGGGCCAAGATCGTCGGAAGCCTCGCTCACAACCTCCTCATCCAGGCATGGCGCAGCGAGAAGAGCAACAGTGACCTGGAGCAAACTGTAACGACGCTCCAGTTTCAAGTCGAAGAGGCCCGGGCCAGCCAGGCCCTCGTTCAAACCAGCCTGGTTCAGCCATCACCCGAGACCGCGGACCAGCACAGCACGGATTCCGAGCTACAAGAGGAAGTGGAGAAACTCCAAAAAGCCCTGCAAGACCTTCAAGCAGAAACAGAGCGAAAGGAGAAGCTGGAGAAAAAAAACAGGGATGAACTGAAAAACAAAATCCAACAAGGTGACACTCTCCTGACCAAAGCAGGGAGAGAACTGGAGGAAAGGAACGCTAAGCTCAAGGCATGCGAGAACCACCTGCTGAGGGCCCGAACTGAAATCGAGACCTTAGTACACGAAAAAGACTCTCTCAAAGATGAACTTGACACTGTTCGCCGAGAATTGAAATATTCCTACTCGTTCCAGAATGACCAGATAAGGGAAACACTCACCATGGAGTTTCCCGCGACCAGTGAGCCGAGGCCTCCCGGCCACGAGCTCCTAGCTCGAAAGGGGAGTGAAAGCCCACTGCTCAAGAAGTCACCAAGCGACCATCAAGAACCCCCGTCAGCCACAAGGGGGTGGAAGCCTTTCCAGAGCATTCTTGCCCCCAGTCAAGGCACAGCTCACAAAGAACTGGACAAGCTGGCCAGGAACGTTCCTACGTTCACTCCAAACCTGGCGGGAGACCATGACATTCATGCCTATCTACAAGACATAGACTTTCTTTTACAGACTTTAAACAATGTGACCATGTGGGACAGATTATACTTGATCAGGATTACGTCCAGTCGTGATGTGCGGAGCTTCTTAGATCGACAACCAGAGACTGTCAGATCGGATTACCAAGAACTACGACGGGCGCTGATTAAGGAGTACTCTGACCCTGAATCAGATCAAGGGATTATTGCAGCTATGGACTTAAAACAGAGCCGGCTCGAAACCCCACAGGCCTATTACCACAGACTCCGACGGGCCTACTTCGGGGCACGGAACGAGCCAGGAATGGAGGAAGATGTCAACTTCAGGACTCTGTTCCTCCGAAATCTGCATCCTACAGTGAACCATCACCTAGGAGTCCTAGCCTGCCCGCGCAGCATGTCCACTCAACAGCTGCGGGACCTGGCCCACAAGGCCTACACTAAGCAGAAGGCCGCCTCCGAAAAACCTGTGAAAAACCCAACTATTTACCCTGTCTCCGATCACTGCTCAGAACTGGCCCTAGAGGGTGCACAAACACACTACAGTAACCGACCCTTTTCCAGCAGAGAGCACTACAACCGAGGTGGTGCGCGTCCCAAACTCCAGACTGGGCGCCCTGAAAAATTCCGGGACCAGCCACGTCCAGCTAACCACCCAAAGGGCGGAGTCACATGGGAACCCCGCCGATGGCTTAGAAACAGCCGACCCTCATCGGCCCGGGAACCTAACCCAGACAAGCCTAAGTCCGAACCTTCACTAAAACAGGACGACACGGCTACGTCTGAGTCTGCAGAGATCCTGAGAATGCTGAAGGAGATCATCCGGAATAAAGCTCGCAAATATAATGACAGAGACAAGCCAGACCCCTTATGACTAAGAGCCAGGCCTGAAACCAACCTCTCTAGAGGGCCTCCGACTGAGCCAACAACACAGACTCCTGCTGATCAGCCACGAGAAACAGAAGAAACTGAGACATCACCAAGTGACAACATAATCCACTCACCCCCGCTGACAGCTGCGCACCCAGAGCAAACTGACCCACTGCTTCACACTGCCGAAAAAGACTCCAAGGTACCAGAAAGTGCTGTTTTAGTTGTCTGCCTCTCCAACGCATCACCTGACACCAGCCCCAACTGCCTATCAGTCACTACACAAGCCCCAGTGCCAAAGCTCCTGGGAAATCTGATTGAAAAGGGAGTGGCCCGGAAACTCTACCTAGCTATTACGCTGGAACATGCAGTTGAACTGGAAGCCCTGGTGGATACGGGAGCAGACCTCACTCTGATGTCATCCAAACTCTTTGACAGACTCAGAGTTGAAACTAAAAGACAAAATCGGACTGTAACATCACAAAGGTGCGAGCTGAATGTACAATCATACAGCCAAAATGAGGTACAGCTTGAGCAGATAGCACCTATTCACCTAACCATCGGCCCTATGAGTCTGGTGCACCCCGTGTACATCTCACCAATGGACACTTATCCCCTTCTCGTGGGAAAAGATCTCCTAGACCGCTTTGAGCCCTTATTGGACTTCAGGGAGTCAAAAATCTGGGCTCAAGTTCGAGAACCTCTGCCTCTCCAGTCACCTGAGCCAGACTGCCATGCCACAGAGGCCACGGGAAATCCTCAGGTAACAGAGGTCACGGGAAATCCTCAGGTAACAGAGGTCACGGGAAATCCCACGGTCACAGAGGTCACGGAGGTCACGGGAAAGCCCACGGGCAACCGCGGGAACACGAGGTTAGCACCAGAACAAAGTTCAAGTCCACTACTCTGCACTCTTGGACTCAACAAAGACTCCGAGTCCTTTTGCCCCAAGGTCACGACCGACCTGCAACTAAATGATGTGAAAACCACAGACATTGTATTGGCATTATGGGTAGACAACTCAGCCATCAGCCTCATGCTGTTTAACACCCTCCTTAAAGGCATACCCGACCTTCCATTTGTCAACAAACGCACCCGTTTTCCCTGGAACCCCTGTCTGTCAGCAATGACAACTGCAAAGGGGATCTGTGCATTGAACGTGAAATGGAATAATCGGCGCATCACCCATTACTTTCTGGTCTTACCAGACCCACCACATGATGTTTACCTCGGAGCAGACATCCTGATTCGTCTTAGGGCTCATGTGGACTTTATAAATGAGGTGGTGTGGGCCCCAATGATCTCACAGCCCCCTGTTGTTCCTGTCAACCACGAGAACCTCATGTCAGGGCAGACCATTCCAGAAGTCTGCACCCTGGTCAGTGAACAGGATACCGTAGTCCCAGCTTACACCAAAGGGGTCACTGTTCGGCTCAACCTACGATGGGGTCAAACACTAAACCACACGCTGGGCTTCTTCCAGCCTTCACCTGAATGCTCGGAACTGGGACTTACTTTGGAAGCCACACCCCTCACTGAAGTGTCATCCCGTGCAGTTTACATCCTGTTCAACAACTGCACAGCAATGGACATTACAATTCCCAAGGCCTACCGCCTGGGGTGGCTAGTGAGCACAGACTTTCATGACTTTGAACTGAGTTTACCAATCATTGGACCAATTCCAGCTCCTATGGTCCCAGAAGGGAGCTCGGATGACACAGTATTGACAGCCCCCTTTAAGCTTGCCTCCATTACTTCAGTCATGCCAATAACCACAGGAGTAGCATGCAGAACGGACCTAACAACGGACCAATACCTTGCAGTCTACACAGTCTCCAACCAGCCGACCTGTGAGACTGATGAGAATACTGCCCCTCTGGCTGCTAACAAGACAAGAGACACTAGCACAGAGGAGCCCTATCCTGAATTCGAGACACAAGTCCAGCAAATCCTGAGGGATGCAGACGCCATACAAAACGATACAGACCGTCAAAAACTCAGACAGGTCTTGTACAAGTTTAAAGCGTCATTCGCAAAAGACTCTCTGGACTGTGGCCTCACGGGCCTCCACACAGTGCGCATCCCGACGCACCCAAATGCTCCTCCCACTTTCGTCAAGCAGTACAAGATTCCGATCGCCTCACACGAACCCGTGCAGGAGATTATCGACTCCATGCTTGAGAAAGGTGTCATCCGCCCATGCAACAGCACCTATTCTGCTCCCATCTGGCCCGTCCTTAAGCCAAACGGGAAGTGGCGACCCACCATTGACTACAGGAAGCTGAACCAGCAGGTGCCACTGTCACGATGGCCCATGACCCAGCTGGAGCAGGAAATACCTAGAATACAGGGAGCCACCATTTTCTCTACGCTTGACGTGGCCTCAGGATTCTGGACTATACCTGTACATCCAGACGACCAACACAAGCTGGCCTTTACCTTCGGCAACCGACAGTACACGTTCACAAGGTGCCCATTCGGCTACGCCAACTCACCAGCGGAGTTCAACATCTTCTTGAACAAAGCATGCCCGGACGCCAGAATGAGAGGCAACCTCATCTACATAGACGATGTTCTCATGAAAAGCACAACGGTAACTGATCACCTGAGAGAAATAGACTATGTACTGGACCAACTAACCACTGCCGGTGCCAAGATCGCCCTCCACAAAGGACAGTGGTGCCGAACCAAAGTCAACTATGTGGGCCTACTCATCGGATCACGGGGCATTGAACCTCAGACCAGCCGCATCCAGGCCATCCAGAACATCAAGCCTCCCACTAATGTCACAGAGCTGCGGAGTTTTCTGGGCGTGTGCAACTACTCACGACAGTTCATCGAGAACTACGCAGACATTGCACGACCACTAACTACGCTTCTCAAAAAGGACTGCCCATTCGCCTGGACAGAGGCTCAAGCGAACGCTATGAAAGAACTTAAAGGTCATTTGTGCACAGCTCCATGCCTGGCTTACCCTGATCCACAAAAAGAGTTCTATTTGGAAGCTGGATTCTCCAACCACTGTCTCAGTGCGGGTCTTTACCAAAAGCACGACCAGGACAAAAGAGTGGTTGCATATGCCAGCAAGACTCTCCTTCCACCGGAAACTAAATACTCGGACTGTGAAAAGGCGCTGCTTTGCACTGTATGGGCCATACAACGCTTCTCCAACTACATCGGAGCACAAAAGATCATCATAGAAACTTGCCACCAGCCTGTAATTTTTCTCAACAGCCAACGCATCCGAGATGGCGTGGTCACCAATTCACGCATAGCCATGTGGTTGATGGCCCTCCAAGGGCGCAACGTTGAGGCACGATACGCCCAGAATCACAAGTCTGCGCTGGGCAACGGCTTGGCTGCATGTCAAAACTGCTCTGATGACACACCTGCTGCAACACTGGACGCAGAGGGACCCCAGCAACAACAACCGACCTGTCACAGATACTTTGAGGAGAAGGTGTGCCAAGGGATGCCTACTGCCTACGTCGACGGGTGCTCCTACAACCACGAAGGCACCTTAAAAGCCGGCGCAGGCGTGCTATGGCTAAACAACCACCCCTGTCCACCGCAACATTTCCAGCTGGGCCCTCAGTCATCACAACATGCTGAGGTAGCAGCCATCCTGATAACCCTCCAGATCGCTGCAGCCCATAACATCAGAGAACTCCTCATCTGCACAGACTCTAACTACGCAAGACTTAGTTTCACATGCCATCTTTCGGGCTGGAAACAAAACGGGTTCAGGACGGCAAACAACAAGCCGGTCAAACACCAACACCTGTTCCAAGCGTGTGAGGACATCACAAAAACACATGACATGATCATCTATTGGAAAAAGGTGAAAGGACACTCAAAACAACCAGGCCTGGATAAAGACCTGAATGACCAAACTGATGCCCTTGCCAAAATGGGCGCACTACATGGAGACCTATGGTCACCTCCAGCTCAGCCACCCATCTTGAATGTGGCAGCAATAACCCGCAGCAAGAAAACCCTTCCTGCAACACCACAAGCCTCGCAGCCACTTTTGCTGGCACCACAAATCTCTAACAATGACATAGCTGATCTTCAAGCCTCAGACACCTCCATCCAAGCTATGCTACACCACCTCTCTGACCCCTCCAACCACCCGATCACACCGTCTGACCTCACGGCTGCCCCCTCCCTCAGACAGCTGCATGAGATCAAAGACATGCTGCGCGTGACGGACAACATTCTGTGGTATGTCCCTGATGACCTCACAGCACCAAGGCTTGTGGTGTCACAGGGCCAAAGGGGGGTCATGTTAATGTATGCCCACGACGCACCATGTGCTGGACATCACGGCACCAGAGCCACTTACGACACACTGAAGCAAGTGGCATACTGGCCCGGTATGCAGCAAGACGTGGCAGAGTACGTCAGAGGGTGCCTGGTTTGCTGCCAATTCGAACCAGCAAACCCAAACCACAGAGCCCCACTGCAACGCAGAGGAGTCACGTTCCCATGGTCAGACCTCCAAATAGACTGGGTGGGACCTCTGCCCAGGTCAACAAGGGGCAACAAGTACTTCCTCACAGTAGTATGCCAATTCACCAAGTGGGTAGAGTGTCTTCCAGCACCCAATGACACTGCCCAGACCACGGCATACCTACTGATGAACCATATCTTCTCCAGATTCGGACTGCCATTAAGGGTCAACTCCGACAGGGGCACACACTTTACAGCTGAGATCATGCAGCAGACTTGGAAGCTCTTGGGTGTACAGGCTCAACTACACATCAGCCACCACCCCAGATCCTCAGGCCAGGTGGAGCGAACCAATCGGACTGAGGTCAGCATGCTGAGGAAATACGTGTCTGCCAACCAAAAGGACTGGGATGTAAAACTTCCCCTGGTACTCATGGCCATCAGAGCCACCCCGCAGGAATCAACTTGCGTGTCTCCCTTCGAATTGATGACTGGGAGGCAAATGACCCTACCGCTGCACCTGCTGTACCAACCGGGAGACTCCAACCTCGTCACAGCCTACACCACACACCAATACCTGGATGAGCTACACCGGCACCTAAGGACGACGTTTGCTTTCGCCCAACAACAGCTGCAAAGGAGCGCTGAAGGCCAGAAAGCATATTACGACCGGAAAGCATCACACCAGGAACTGAATGTGGGTGATAAGGTCTGGTACTACAACTTCACACAGCCACTCCAGACAGCCTCCAAACGACTGTCGAAGAAGCTGCTCCCCCACTGGACAGGACCGCACGAGATCGTGGACAAACTCTCCGCAGTCGCGTACAGAATCCAACTAAAGCAGGGACAGAAAGACCCGATTTTCAAATGGGTCCATCGAAACCAAATAAAGAGACATGTGGCTGCTGGCAGGGAAAAGAAAGGGGGGGGGACTAATATAAACTAACCCAGTCACAGTCTGCAGAGCAAGGAAAGCATCCTGACCAACCAGGGACATCAACCGCTTACCTACTGCCTTTCTCTTTCTCTCTCCCTCTTTTTCCTACACTAGGATGCTGCTGTGGCTCACCATCCTGTACCTCCAGACAACCGGAGGACAACCGCAACCAGAAATCGCCACACCGGGTCCAGCATCAGGCATTGTACTGCGAGAGCAACCTGGACTCCTCATCACCAACTGCAGGACCCACACCCAGAAAGTGTACGTCCGACTCAACTCTCGCAACGTCTACCAAGCACACTACCCACGCACCGTGGCACAATACAGCTGGGCAGGCGCCCGATGGACCGAGAACGCCCTCAATCACGCAGAGGCTGACGTCAAGTACATGCTCACCCAACTGGAGAAAATGACTGTCACCCAAGCAGAACTAAGCGGACACAACCGCCGTACTAAGCGGTTCTTGGGAGCTTTACTCGGAGCCGCCGCTGCTGTTGGAACCCTGTTCAACATCGGCATGTCTAGTGTCAATGCAGCCTAGCCACCGTAAGACGACACATGGCCGAAATTCAAACCGAGATTCCACAGCTTAGAGAGCAGCTCGCGACCCAAAGTCAAACCCTACAGACCATTGGCAAAACATTAAAAGGCACTGTGGTTGTTCTCAATACTCACAGCGTCCTACTGAACCAAACTATGAACTCAATGAAGCAGTTATTTTCAATCTTCCAAAATGATTTTGCTCAAATGCAACTGGTCACATCCCTCATGACAGACATGCTACGAGAGGTGAGCTCCTCCATTGACAGCTTAGCAATGGGCAGGATTCCAACGTACCTGGTACCCCTGAGCCTCGTGCAATCGGTGCTGGCCTCCGCTACTACTGGCCTAACCGACCCTCTGCAAACACATCTCGCTTACTCTCTGGGTAGTGCCATCCCCTTACACGTCGATCCCGAACAAGGCGAAGTGGCCTTCCTCCTGAATCTACCCATCATCGAATCGAACAACATTTACAGACTCAAAGACGTTGTCAATGTCGGGTTTTGGCAAAGCAACACCCACATTAAGATACACACGCCAGATGTGGTGGCCTACCATGACAGCAATACCCAGCTGTATCTGACCCCAAACCTACGCATGTGTACTTTGACAAAAGATATTCACTATCTCTGTCCCAGCAAGCCTTTCCTCAGGGATAACACCGAAGGGATCTGTGGATTACAGCCGATGAGAGGCGACACCCGCTGCCCCGCCGAGGCCAAGCCGCGCACCCAAGTCATCGAAACGCAAGCCGAGATTGTGGGCAATCGGTGGCTGGTCAATACTCCCTCACGTACGGCCACCCTGACCTACGATCAGCATGACACCGCCACCCGTGTCAGCCTGCCCAACCAGAGCCTGTGGATTCAAGTACCGAAAGGTGCCATCCTCCACCTCGATAACCTGGCATTGTACCACCTCCCGAGCGAAGAGTACTGGTCAGAGCTGGAAATCCCGGCCTTCTTCAAGAACCACAACCTCACACTGGATCCAGAACTGGAACTGAGGATTGAGCAAGAGGGGGCCCAGTTAATCGACCTCACTCCCCTCGAGGCGACCCTCCAAGCGCTATCCCGTTCGCCCAGCCCGACCAGTTCAACAGTGGTTCAAGCCTGGACAGCCGCCGACACGGCACTCTGCCTCTCTACAGCCATAGGCTACACCCTGACGCCAGGCCTGGCCTTCGCCCTGTCAAAACGGATCAACGCAACACGAGAATCCATGAGCAGATGCGTGGCCGCCCTTCCTCGAGGCTTCAAACGGAGACCACGGGGAGAGGAAATTCAAACCGAGGCTACACCCAACCTCATCGAGATGGATCCCCAGCCAGGAGATCAACAAGCGGAGGACAATTAGGAACCCCCGTCAATCAACCAGTTTGATACACTCGCCACCCGATCACCATGACGACTGTCGCCCAACGATGTCCTCACAGGGACATCATTGTCCGAAAGAGGGGGAGCTGTAACGTATCGGGGTGCCCAAACTGATTTCTAAATTAACCCAAGTGAAACATATAAAGTTTCATTCCTTTAAGTGACCCAGAATAACCCGAGAGGCCTTCTTTGACCAGATGCAACTCTGGAATTCAGGAGACTCTTTGGGAACCCACACAGGACCTACTCCCGCAATAAAAGAAACCTTTGATGACTGAACGTCTGGGAAACTTCAGGATTAGTTCGTCAACAAGGATCCACCATTTCCCGACCCCAGGGCCCGTAAATCTTCGATTTAATCTCAGTTTACGACCTCAGAGATTAACATCGGAGCCAACCGGTCTAGCAAAGAACCTCCTCCCTAGAAGGTCACCCTGAGGTGACCAAAGGACCGTTGTGACTTTAGAAGAATGCCAGCCCCCTCTTCTGGACATGCACACACTCACGCACACACACAGTGAACATGTCTCTTGAATGTAACCTGTAATCATACCCCTAGATAGTTATGATGTATTCATATATGCATGTGTTGTGTGTCTAGATAACCTAGTTGTAGCAATTTTATATAGTTTGAGCGAAAAGCTAATTTTTAAGTTGTCTGTAACTATGTCTAATGATCCTACACTGTCCAAGATATCATAATCTCCTTGAAGTTTGGTACCAAAATCATTGTCTCATAATATGCCAATTAATGATGCATACTACAGGACGATAGGATGTATCATTCTATACTTTTCCATGTTTTATCAAATACCATATTGATCCAAACTTAACACAAACCCCGCCCTGACATGCGACCCGTTCTGGGACAGACCAAGGAAGTTTTCCCCCAGAACTTTCTCATCTCTCTCTGGATTCGCCAGCAGCTCAGAGAGGCGTGTACATTAGCATTGTCCATAAAAGACCGCGACACGCGTCCCCTGCTGGCTCGCTCCTTCGCTTTTTCTCACCCTCTTCCTACTTCTCACCTTGCCGCCTTCCGTTTCCGGCATTCCTCCGGACTCTCCTTTGTCTCGTGAAACCACGTGGCAATTACCATATTCTTCATCCTCGGGCGAGACTCAACTCCGTTCATCCCTACTCTACCGACGCCGAAGAACCAGCAAATTCCTCGCTAAATCTACGAATCAAGGACCCTCGCGAACAGCATAAAATTAACGCAAGTATAATTCCAATTGATCTATAGAGGTGTCCTTTAAGTCAGAGCCACTTTTGTTGAAAAGTTGAATTCGAATTCCTTTGCTGATTCTCGAGGTTAAACTGTGTTCTGCCATTGTTACTTCCATTACTTTTCCTTCTGTTTCTTTCACTTACCCTGTATATATATATGTATTATTTGTTTGTACCTAGTTGTGTATATCGGTAGTTTTTACGTAGTTATTAAAATCCATGGTTATCACGCTGGATCGTCTGTTTTTACTTATGACAAGGTTCACTTTTAACGTTGCTCCTCGCTACGCACTGGATTTCTGTTAACGTAGAATAAACTATGCTTCGTGGCCAGAAGGATAATTTATTCCTTTAGAGTAATACGAAGACTGCCCTTGTAAGTTTGGTGGACAAACAGATCAAGCTGCTTCGCATTTAATTCTAAAGCTAGGTTACAGTAATTAATATAACATTCCCTTTCATGGTCGATTTATATCCATACTTAATCAGAACACGCTTCGATTAGAGCTATAGATATATTTCACCCATTTGAGCTAGATTCACTACACCTCATAGTCGACATCCCCGACTCACCGTGTGACCTCAAAGGGTCCTTGCCACTTGGCGAGTAATTTGGAGCTCGCTGTGGGTAGTAACATGAGCACTTTATCTCCCGGCGTGAACTCGCGTAGCCATGCACCCCTGTTATACAGCCGGGATTGACATTCTTGTGCCTGTAGCAAATTCTCCTGCGTTAGGTGACTTAATGTGTGGAGTTTTGCTCTCAGGTCCAAAACGTACTGAATTTCATTGTTACTGGCTGAAGGCCCCTCCTCCAAATTTTCCCGTATGACATCAAGTACACCACGTGGCTCGCGTCCATACAATAATTCAAATGGAGAAAACCCCGTGGAGGCTTGCAGGACCTCTCGTACTGAAAATAACAGGGGCTCTAACCACTTAACCCAATTCCGTGTATCTTCCTGCACAAACTCACGAATCATATTTTTAAGCATTTGATTAAAGCACTCTACCAGCCCATCCGTTTGTGGATGATAAATGCTGGTGCGAATCGCTTTAACCCCCAACAATTTGTACAGTTCGTGCAGGGTGTGTGACATAAAAGATGTGCCCTGATCAGTTAGGATCTCTTTCGGGATCCCAACCCAGGAGATAACACAGAAGAGTGCATCCGCAACATTCCTTGCACTGCTTCCAGGTATCGCGTTGCGTAGTCCACTAATACTAACACAAAGCGATACCCCTGTGCAGATCGGTCTAATGGCCCAATGAGGTCCATGCCAATTCTCTTGAAGGGGACCTCGATTAAAGGGAGTGGGCGCAACGGCGCTTTTGGGGTGGCTGGTGGATTCACCAGCTGGCATTCGCGGCACACCACGCACCACGGGCGAACGTTGCCACGAATGCCCGGCCAATTGAAGCGAGCCAAGAAAGAGCCGACCTAATGTTTTCGCCTGCCCTAAGTGCCCCACCATAGGGTTATAATGAGCCGCCTGGAATAATACTTCCCTACGGTTTTTCGGAACCAACAATTGAGTCACATTTTCCTGTGTCTGAGTGTCCTGCGTCACTCTATAAATCCTATCTTTAATAATGACAAAGTAGGGGTGGGAGAGCACAACATTGGGCTGGATCGGCTGACCATCAGTTACTCTCCCTTGATCAAAGGCGTGCTTCAGGGTTTCCTCACGCGACTGCTCCAAGGGAAAATCCCAAAGGGGAATCCCTGTTAAGAGGGGGGAGAGCCACTCCCCCTGCTCTTGTTGTCACACTGACGTGGAGCTGTCGTCGACGGTCCTGGCACTGCCTCTCCCACCAAGGCTGCGCACATTCCACACCGCCTCTCCCTAATGCAGGACCCATCCACAAACATTTCTCTCGCTAATAAACGAAACCCCGGCCATTTAGTTCCCAAAATTAGTGGATGGGTGAGACAGGGACTAACCACTGCCTCCACTATATTTTTTCCCCTCGAAATTTGATGACAATGGGCACTAGTGGGTACTCGTGAATATCCCTGTCCACACACCTCACCTTCACCAAACATGCATTTTCCAATGCCTCCCCTTGAACCAAGCATTGGTGAATTGAGGTTTGATTGCATCCTGAATCCACCAAGGCTTGGTATGTACCCCCTTGAACACTCACCAGAATGCAGTACGTCCCTGCTCGATCGGGGGCAGCCTGCAGCTCATCGGGGAGCCGAACCATTGCTCCCACATCCATGATGGGGCACTGGTCCTGGAAATGCCCCAGATCCCTGCAACGCCAGCACGCCGACCCAGGCATTCCTCCTGCACCGGCAGCTTTGGTTTCACCCACCTGAGGAGCAGGAGAGACAGAAACAGAGTGAGTGGAGGGAGTGGGAAGGGGAGGGGGGAAGGGACGGGAGCATGGTATGGGTCGGGGTGGACCCAACCCGTGTCTCCGGGGGGTAGGGACACGGAAAGGACAAGGTCGAGGTCGAGAGAAAGAGAGAGAGCAAGAAGGGTGGGGCTCGCCTGCCCCTGGATACGCCACCAGGTGATCCTCTGCCAGCTGAACTGCCTCATCCAGCGATGCAGGACGATGGCACTGGACCCATTCCGCTGTCTCGTCAGGAAGCCGGGTGATGAACTGCTCCAGCACCACTAGGTCGATTACTTCCTCTGCGTCACGCGCCACCTCCTGCAGGTGTCCCATAGCTTCTGGGTGAAGGCGAACGGCCTGCCGAGCTCCGCGAAGGCCAGGGCTCTGAAGTGCTGCCGGTGCTCTTCGGGGGTCCACCCGACCTGCTGCAGGATCGCCCGCTTCAGGTCCGGGTATTCCAGCATGCTAGCAATGGGCAGCTGCTGGGCCGCGAGCTGCGCCTCGCCCGACAGGAGCGGCATCAGGCGGGCCGCCCACTGACCTTCAGACAGACCCTCATGCCCATGCGGAGTCCTCATACAGCTCCAGGAAGGCCTCTGGATATATATATAGTATGATAAGTATGATATATGTATATATATATAATTATTAATATCTTTGTTAAATATAGGTGTGGAAGAATTATTGGCACCCTTTTAGTCAATACCTTGTGCTTCATCCCTTTGCCAAAATAACAGCTCTGAGTCTTCTCCTATAATGCCTGATGAGGTTGGAGAATACATGGCAAGGGATCTGAGACAATTCCTCCATACAGAATCTCCAGATCTTTCAAATTTCGAGGTCCACACTGGTGGACTCTCCTCTTCAGTTCACTCCACAGGTTTTCTATGGGTTTCAAGTCAAGGGACTGGGATGGCCATGGCAGGACCTTGATTTTGTGGTCAGTAAACCATTTTTGTGTTGATTTTGATGTATGTTTTGGATCATTGTACTGCGGGAAGATCCAGGCAGGTTTTCATTTAATGTCCGTTGATATTTGATAGAGTCCATGATGC
The DNA here is from genome assembly GCA_023630585.1 of Cranoglanis bouderius. Taxonomy (NCBI): domain Eukaryota; kingdom Metazoa; phylum Chordata; class Actinopteri; order Siluriformes; family Cranoglanididae; genus Cranoglanis; species Cranoglanis bouderius. The sequence continues at coordinate 11,143,086 of CM042538.1, read as the reverse complement.
CATGTCACCCCACAGGTTTTCTATGGGTTTCAAGTCAGGGGAGTGGGATGGCCATGGCAGGACCTTGATTTTGTGGTCAGTAAACCATTTTTGTTTTGATTTTGATGTATGTTTTGGATCATTGTACTGCTGGAAGATCCAGGCAGGTTTTCATTTAATGTCCGTTGATATTTGATAGAGTCCATGATGCCATGTATTTAACAAAATGTCCAGGTCCTCTGGCAAAAAAACAGCCCCAAAACATTAAAGAGCTACCACCATATTTAACCGCAGGCATGAGGTACTTTTCCATATGGCTACCTCTCTGTGTGTGCCAAAACTACCTCTGGTCTCTACCTCTGGTTGCCAAAAAGCTCTATTTTGGTTTCCTCTGACCATAGAACCCGATCCCATTTGAAATTCCAGTAGTGTCTGGCAAACTGAAGATGCTTGAGTTTGTTTTTGGATGAAAGTAGAAGCTTTTTTCTTGAAACCCTTCCAAAGAACTTGGTGGTGATGTAGGTGACTTCAGATTGTAGTTTTGGAGACTTTCTGACCCAAATATGCAACTAATTTCTGCAATTCTCCAGCTGTGATACTTGGAAATTTTTTGGCCACTCAAACCATCCTCTTCACAGTGCGTTGAGACAATATAGACACACGTCCAATTCCAGGTTGATTCATAACATTTCCAGTCGATTGGAACTTCTTAATTGTTGCCCTGATGGTGGACATGGGCATTTTCAATGCTTGTGCTATTTTTTTATAGCCACTTCCCATTGTGTGAAGCTCAACAGCTTTTTGCCGCACATCACAGCTATATTCCTCGGTCTAACCCATTGTTATGAATGACTAAGGGAATTTGGCCTATGTGTTACCTCATATTTATACCCCTGTGAAACAGGAAGTCATGGTTGAACAATTTCCTGTTCCTAGTCACCCAGGTGTACTAAAAAAATGTAAAATATCAATGGGAATATACTTCAAATATATTTTTCTCATATGAATTCATAGGGGTGCCAATAATTGTTGCACACCTATATTTAACAATTTTTTTTTTTTTTGGATAAACCTGTGTTGTGTTTGCAATTGTTTGATATATATTCATGAGAGCAGAGTATTTTTGTAAATTTTTTTAACAAAAGATCAAAAGGTTAAACAATAAGGACAAATTTTCACAGCCTTCTTTGCTCATATTTACCAAGGGTGCCAACATTAGTGGAGGGCACTGTATGTGTGGCAGTTAATACTATTGCCTCTAAAACGACACATCCCACTGCTTTTGCAGAATACACAAAGTTTAGTGACACTAACGTTTCTTTCTTTACCTTAAAGATTTCCCGTTTGCTAGTAAGCAAGCTAACATCCCCAAGTTTAGGATTTTTTGGTGTTCATTTCAAAATTCAATTATTTACAGTGCATCCGGAAAGTATTCACAACGCTTCACTTTTTTCCACATTTTGTTATGTTACAGCCTTATTTCAAAATGGATTAAATTAATTATTTTCCTCAAAATTCTACAAACCCATAATGACAACGTGAAAGAAGTTTGAAATCTTTGCAAATTTATTAAAAATAAAAAATGAAAAAATCACATGTACATAAGAATTCACAGCATTTGCCATGACACTCAAAATTGAGCTCAGGTGCATCCTGTTTCCACTGATCATCCTTGAGATGTTTCTACAACTTGATTGGAGTCCACCTGTGGTAAATTCAGTTGATTGAACATGATTTGGAAAGGCAAAGACCTGTCTATATAAGGTCCCACAGTTAAAAGTGCATGTCAGAGCACAAACCAAGCCATAAAGTCCAAGGAATTGTCTGTAGACCACCGAGATAGATTTGTATCAAGGCACAGGTCTGGGGAAGGGTACAGAAAAATTTCTGCAGCATTGACGGCCCCAATGAGCACAGTGGCCTCCATCATCCATAAATGGTAGAAGTTTGGAGCCACCAGGACACACCAGCACTCCACCAATCAGGCCTGTATGGTAGAGTGGCCAGACGGAAGCCACTCCTCAGTAAAAGGCACGACAGCCCATCTGGAGTTTGCCAAAAGGCACTTGAAGAACTCTCAGACCATGAGAATCAAAATTCTCTGGTCTGATGAAACAAAAAATTAAACTCTTTGGCCTGAATAGCAAGCGTCATGTCTGGAGGAAACCAGGCATCATCTGGACAATATCATCATTACAGTGAAGCATGGTGGTGGCAGCATCATGCTGTGGGGATGTTTTTCAGCAGCAGGAACTGGGAGACTAGTCAGGATCGAGGGAAAGATGAATGCAGCAATGTACAGAGACATCCTTTATGAAAACCTGCTCCAGAGCACACTGGACCTCAGACTGGAGCGAAGGTTCATCTTCCAACAGGACAACGACCCTAAGCACACAGCCAAGATAACAAAGGAGTGGCTATGGGACAACTCTGTGAATGTCCTTGAGTGGCCCAGCCAGAGCCCAGACTTGAACCCGATTGAACATCTCTGGAGAAATCTGAAAATGGCTGTGTACCGACGCTCCCCATCCAACCTGATGGAGCTTGAGAGGTCCTGCAAAGAAGAATGGGAGAAACTGTCCAAAAACAGGTGTGCCAAAAAGCTTGTAGCATCATACTCAAAAATACTTGAGGCTGTAATTGGTGCCAAAGGTGCTTCAACAAAGTATTGAGCAAAGGCTGTGAATACTTATGAACATGTGATTTTTTTCGTTTTTATTTTTAATAAATTTGCAAAGATTTCAAACAAACTTCTTTCACATTGTCATTATGGGGTATTGTTTGTAGAATTTTGAGGAAAATAATTAATTTAATCCATTTTGGAATAAGGCTGTAACATAACAAAATGTGGAAATACTGAAGCGCTGTGAATACTTTCCAGATGCACTGTATTCCTAATTTTGTCTTCATTCTTACTACTCTGAGGACAGTTTCCATTTGCATGATTTCATTGCTTTAGGGAACAATAGATGAAATATGTGTCACACTGAATTAGTTGCTTGCCAGTAATAAGATTGTTCTTCAGTTTTGCCAGTAGCCAGTTATTCATTCTCATTAATAAAGTATTCAGAGGAAAATCTGGTTTGTCTGTTTTCATTTATATCTATGTATTTCTGTAAATTTGGTTCATTTTGTAGATTGAATTATGAATTAACACAATATTGCATGATATTGTGATACCACTTGATATTGTGATCCTTCATCTGGTATAGTATAAGATATGTTTATGGTATCGTGACAACTCTAGTCTACTATTTGTACTTTTACTTGAGCTCAAGTATATATTAAGTATGTTTGTTTTGACTATAGGACCAATTTAAAACTTTTTTATATTATTTATGTATTTGTTTTCATTATGTGATCTTACACATATGTCATACTGCTGAGTTATGTTTATTTGCAATAATGTTTTTATGTATTTATAATCTGGATTATTGCTTCTTTTTTTTCAAATAGCTTTTTTCTCCTATATTATATGGAAATAGATGACAGTGCTGTAGTAAGAGGTCAGTAAAGAATAAGTACAAATATACAATAATGTATTAATTAATTCTATGTATTCATATATTCACTATATATTCAAATATTCTGTCAATAATAATGTGATTCAAAACAAAACAACTTAAAAAAAAAAAAAAAAAACAGAGATTGTATTACAGTTCCTGCACCATACATAAAAATGCAGCATGATGCATGATGTTTGTTTTTTACTTGTCTCTTTTACAGTTTTGCCATCCTGTTTACCACAGAGGTCCTGAACTTGTACAGGAGCCTGTTTGCTTCAAGTCAGGTACACCTTGACTGACGCAGCAAAAAGGGTAAGAAAAGACAAAAGCTGTCCAGCATTGATGAGCAACATAACTTTTGTGAAATATTCAAGTGCCTAGCCTTTCACTTTTCTTTTCTTTTTTTTTTTAACCACAGTGACTAACTTTTATTCTACAGCTGGCTATTCAACCACAGAGAAAGAATCCTGAACTCGTACAGCAGGTTACATATCTCAAGACAGGCATACCCAATGAATGAGGTAACAAGAGAAAAAAAAAAAAAGACAAAAACTGTTCAGCATAGTTGAGCAACATGACTTGACATGAAATATTCAAGTTCTTTTTTTTTTCATACCCAATGAATGAGGTAGCAACAGAGGTGGGTAGAGTAGCCAAAGATTTTACTCAAGTACAAGTAAAAGTACTTATGAGAATATTTACTAAAGTAACAGTAAAAGTAATAATGTTAATAATTACTTGAGTAAGAGTAATCCAATAAGAAGACTACTCAAGTAGCAAGTTACTAGTTACTTCGGATCTAATTAAAATGAAGGGAAAATCCTGACTCTCAGACTACATGGAGAATTGTGTCACAGAGAACTGTAAGTATTCTTTTTATATGATATAAAACCTAGGTTCCAGATGAAGCAGCATATCCTGTGATGGGTACAATAACACAGAACCTGTCGTTTTCAATACCAAGTCTCACCCCCCCCCCCAAAAAAAACAAACATTTTCCCAATAGTTGACTGTCTTTATTTTCACAACATGTTAACAACAAAAACTTGTCAGCATTTGCATTTAAACAAGACAACAGAGAGCAAAGGAACAGACTATGGAACAGAACAGAAGAGAAATTGTGTGTGGAGAGAGTGTTTGTGTGTGTTAGTGTGTGTGTCTTGCCTCAGTGAGCAGTTGTTGTGTGCGCATTCAGACCACTGCAGCGTATCGTGAGACTCACGACCTCATTATATATAATATAAACTAATTATTAAAACTAGATATATTCACTAACATTTAACAGTAACGGAGGAATACCACGAATGTAGCAAAGTTAAAGTACATTTCTGTGATTAAAAATTAACTTGAGAGTAAAAATATGGCCAGTTAAACCTCTTAATGTACTCTTAAAAGTATTTTTTTTCATCCAGTTGCTCAAGTAAATGTAAAAAAGTATATATAGCACAATACTACCCACCTCTGGGTAGCATGAGAAGTAAGAAAAACCTAAATTTGTTCAGCATACTGGAGTGTTATGACATGAGTATGTTGATGTACCTAGTTTTTAAATTTCCCTGTTCTTTAAAAGAGTGACTAAACTGGTTTTGTTGTAGTGTTTACACAAAGATAGAGTCCGAAACTTGTACAGGAGCTTGTGTGTCTCAAGACAGGTATACTGTGATTGAGGTAACAAGAAGAGCAACTCATGTTGCTCGACTATGCTGAACAGTTTAGTCTTGTCTTAACAAGCATAGTCATTAGCATAGTCGAGCAACATGACGTTTATAAAAACTTCAATTACTCTTTATAAAAGTGCTGTAGACAATATGAATATATATTTTATTGTAAGCTCAAGTGGCTTGTTTTAAACTTCATGACAAGATATTTTTTCTCTGTTTTCACTATAGTGTTTACCTCAGAGGACGAATCCTTTTTGAAGAAGGAGCCTGTGGGCCTCAGCAGGCAGAAACAGGAATGGGTACACAGGATGGGTACACAGTGATTAACATAGCAAGAGAGGGAAGAAAGCACACTACAGTTTAGCATAATGGATTGACATGACATTTTTATGAAAAGTGCCTTGCCTGTTGAAAAGTATTGTATTAGCAAAATTAAGCTTACCGGTTCCTTGGTAATTCCTTGCAGACAGTAATTCTTCCAAGAAAATGTATTTATGGAAGGAGTAATGCAGGCAGTAAAACTGCAGAAGATTTATCAGAGTTAGTTTGCAGAAAATGTACAAATAATTACACATACAAAAGTAGGTCTGTGTAGGTGAAGATTTTCTTCTCCTCATTAATCCGTGAATGGAATGGAGTAGAATCACTTTTAAATGATATTAAATCTGTTTTGTAATATTTTCCTTGTTTTAAAATATCTACACACTTTTATTTGATATTGTGATCTATTTCAGACAGCCTTAAAATGTAACATGCTCTATCATCTTTCATGTAGGCCATTTTTTTTAGAGAAAGTGACTGTAATGTTCTGTGCTCAGAACCACTGGAACGTTCCAAGTCCCCACTCTGCTGAAGCCCGGGAGTGAGGAAGATCTATGAAGTGCCATGGAGACCTCGCCTCTAGCAGAGATCCATTGCCAGCCTCGAGAGCCTGCTCCAAATGGAAGGTACTCCAGCAGCAGCCCCAGTAGCTACCAAGGCCACGCCCCACATCACACTGACCAAGTTGGGACTGCAGGACGACCCGGAAGTGTTCCTGGAACTTTTCAAGCATGCTGCAGAAGCGTGGGGCTGTACCAACTTGCAATGGGTGGTACTCTTTCTGCCGTTACTGTTGGGAGAAGCCCAGCTTGTGGCCCGACAGCTTGCTGTTGCGAACCTGCTGGAGTACCTGGACCTGAAGTAGTAGTAGTAGTAGGTTTTTTATTGTTTTTTATTGTCATTTTATTGTCATACCTCTATGTAGTGTATACATTGGCATGAAATGACGTCTTTTCAGGACCATGGTGCAACACAGAACAGTATGCAAGACTACATAAAGTGCAGATACACATCAGTGTGAGATGAGTGCAAAACAATAAGTACTGTAGTGGATTTAAAAAATTGGTAGTAATTTGATTAAGGTGAAAATGATCAGGAATGTGTTTCAGAGATACCAGGTGAACTAAAACTTTTCATCTAAACTGTGTTTAATTACAATATTCCTCAGAGCATGTTTGGTATCATTTGTATCCATATTTCATGGTGAACTATGTGGTGATATCATAAATATCATATAGTTTAGGAAATAACATTTACAATATGTTTTTCAATATGTGCTCTATCCACACACACACACATACACACACACACACACACACACAGACATGCTGGCACCCCCTGGTTTGCACAAAATCATTCTCAGCAATTTAATTAACATACAGTTCCTTAAAGTGAGATAACCCTGCCATAAAACACATTGGGGTCCACCCTGCCATAAAACACATTGTTTCATCTCCATTTGGTATCCTGGTCACTATACATTTCAAAGAGGCTCAGGGGTATAAAAGGATATGCTTGGTAAAATACAGGATGCTTTTTCCATCACGCATCCTATGTCTGTGATGCTGACCAATACTTTGTGAGTTATATTTGTTTCTGGTTTATGTATAACTTGATTTGTGATTTCGTGTATTAATTTTCATTCATTCATTCATTCATTCATTCGTTATTCTATTTCTAAATACTCTGTGTTTATGTTTTGTATGGTTACTAGGAATAGTTTCTTAAGTTAAAGGGTATATTACCTTAGACACATTTAAAGTACAAGTACTCTGACAAGCTAAAAGTAAAGGCTAATACTTGCAAGTTTAAACAGAACCTCTGACAAGTTAAATAGGAAAGGCCTAGGCTTGCACATTGATAGAAACCTCTGAGCTAACAAAATAATGGTTCAATAAAGACGCTAAATAAAAGTCTCTGATGTAGGAATGTCTTTTTAATGAAGGCTTTGCTTGAAGCTCCTTAAGAGTAAATATTATTAGAACACTGAGTTTTAACACTTCTAGCACTAACTAGAAGATTATTCTATTGGAGTCAGATAATTAATTAAACGGAGTCAGATATTTAAGTTATAAATTTAAACACGCATTAACCTTCGCAGCACCTATTTCTGTCGTTGGTTATAGGAGAGCAGTGGGCTAAGTAATTAACTGTAGGGAAAATTAGCTGTTTGAGTTAATTTGATATATTCTCCACCATTTTACGTAAGTAAAAATTAGTTATTTAGATTGAGCTACCTTTATTCTCCTCCAAATATGTAGGAGAGATTAACAGATCAGCTCGTAAAGGGAAATTTGGCTAATTTAGTATTACTGATCAACTATTCGCCCAGTGATAAGTTGAATTTAGCATATTCATTAATTATGCATTAGATATTACCTCCGTGGCCACCGGCAATAATATCCTAAACATAGTGAAATATTATTTTAAGAGCATGTAGCAGAATCGCAATTCAAGGCAATAGATGCAATAAGAACATATATATCTAAGAACAGATGAGACTTTATTGAACTATTCTATGACATAGAAACTAATCTAACACATAAACACACACACATACACACACACACACACACACACATTCATAAACGGGTGATAATGAAGAGTGAATGAAGTTCCGAGTCCCTAGCGTTGCATGCTATTTCATAGACCATGATCTGAACAAACCAACTTATTAATTTATCTTCACTTCCTTTAGAAGGGCTTAAATTTTTATAGGCACCAGATTAGCTAGATTCTGGGGTATTGCGCTTGACTTTGAATAGCTGTGTTGAAGGGGTTTCCTCGTTACGTCGTGGTGTCGTCAGCGGTCTGGTCGGTGTCGAGAGGCGTTTCGGAAGACCAATCGGAATTCTGAGTGGAATCAAGGCGGGAGGTTTGAAAAGCAGGCAGCAGCTCTCGCTGGGTCTCCAGGCCAATGGAACGTGATCTGATCTCTCTGATGTTGATTGGGGAGAATTCTCTGATGGCTCTGGAGACCCTCCGCCAACTCCGTCCTTTGAAGCATTCCAAGAAGAGAGGCAAAAGAGCCAAGAAGCAAGAGATACCAGAGCCAGTTTCCTCTTGTGTTCGTAGGATTTTAACACTTTCTGGGTTAGTCCAGCCCAGAATGCTTCCTCCAATCAACATTGTCTTTGGGCGGGGTGTTAGCCAGATTCTCCACCTATTATGCTAATCAGCCCATTGTACCTGCAGATGAGTGGTTCCACACTTTTCAATGATGTGTGGATTAAACTTTGTCCTGAAATATTGCATGTACATACCAGAACAATCTACACAAATTTCCTTAATCTCATGATTTAGGAAATCACCCAATGAACACATACATACCAAACAAGACATGTTTGACTATACTTAAAGTACATTACTAATATTAAAACACAATGATCCTCCTAGGGCCACTATACTCATACATGCTAAATGGAACAATTAGTGGCAACTTAATGGTGATACACATGAAGAAAATAGAACAACACATGGTAGAAAATAGGTGATTGCAGTTGTTCAAAGATGTATTAATTTCCACAGTTATTGCTTCTGGTAGGCGCCGATTGATCTGATTGTGGAATGTGTGAACCCATGTATAGACTTTTCCTGAGGGAGCAAAAAGGTCTCCTTTCAAGGGGAGCCCCCTTTCTTCCAGAATTTATTGGCCTTAATGGTGAAGGTCTTTGGACTTATCTGCTGAGTAAGCAATCTGGTCAGGCCCAAAGGCCTAAATCACTGCATTTGAGAGCAGTTTCTGTGATCGAGAGGGTTCAGCCCTGGGTCAGGGATGCCTTTAACACTCGCCCTGTTGTTTGCAGAATTGCTTGAGATAAGGCAGATGCACAAGCTGGATTTAAGTGGCTCCTCAGTGTCTGGGTGTAGATTCCTTGTTTTATGGCTAACTGAGTGGAGTTGGTTAATAACATTTTGGTCCAGCGTTTCTTTTGGGTTCTCTGGCTGAGAAGGTCCATTGTTTTATTTCTTCTGGTTTTAATTTTGTGAATTATATGATGCTGCTTGTGCTGAGGTGCTACATAACCCTTTAGATATTTTAGCCCTACAGTACACAAAACAAAACAATAAATACACAGGACAATATATACACAGAACACTGACTGTGCAGCATAAGTATTGCAGTAATACTGGCAGCAAAAAAAGTGAGTTCTATAGTAAAGTGACTGATGCAGGTATGTAAAGTGCAGTGTGCAGTAAAGTCTTACTGGGTTAGTGCATGTGCAGAGGTATGAGTCTTACTGGGTTAGGTGTTTGACTGGCACAGGTGAGCGTTGGGAGGCAGCAGGGTATTGAGTAATCTGACTGCCTCGGGGAAGAAACTATTGCAGAGTCTGCTGGTGGTGGCACGGATGCTCCTGTACCTTCTGCCGGATGGCAGGAGGGTGAATAGTCTGTGAAAAGGGTGAGAGGGGTCACCCGCAATACTGGTGGCTTTACGGATGCAGCAGTTGTTGAAGGAAGTCTCGGCGGTGGGTAGAGAGACCCCAATGATCTTTTCAGCTGTCCTCACAATTCACTGTAGGGTCTTGCGGTTGGAGGCTGTGCAGTTCCTGTACCACACAGTGAAACAGCAGGTCAGGATGCTCTCTATCGTTCCTTTGTAGAAGGAGGTGAGAATGGGAGCAGAGAGTTTGGCTGTCTTCAGCCTCCGCAGGAATTGGACGCAATATTGCAATGGGTCGGCCGCACCCCCAAACAGCACCATCAGTGCTTCCTCTACCTGATGCTCAGTGAGCATGGCCGCCCATTTACATCTGCCCAGCAGCTCTGAGGCACCCGTTGAAGGTGGCTGCTGGCATAGAGTGCGGCACCGAAGAAGTTGTGGACCTTGTGGTGCTTGAGCAGTTCATCGCTGGAATACCAAAGGAGATGGCAGAATGGGTCCAGTGCCAATGTCTGGCGTCGCTATATGAGGTGGTCCAGCTGGCAGAGGACCACTTGGCAGCATATCCAGAGGCAAGCAAGCCCCTCCCTTCTCTCTCTATATCTTGCTCTTGTGTTTCCCCTCTTTCTCCCTGCCCTCCCCCCATCCCTGCACCATGAGAACGGGGGCCATTTCACCCAAAACCAGTCCCCCGAACCTGTGTTTTCCCTCCCCCTTCCTCTCCCTCTCCCCCTGTGTCTGACTCTTATTCCCCTCAGGTGGGTGACTCCAGGGCTGCAAGTGTTGGAGTAAGGACTGTGGCCGGTGTGCTGCTGTTGCACAGAGCCCAGGCATTTTCAGGACCAATGCCACGATGGAGGTGGGGGCATTGGTCCAGATCCCCAATGCACCACAGGCTGCCCCAATCGAGCTGGGATTTTCAATAGGGTACATACCATGCATTGGTGGATTCAGGCTGTAACCATGAATGTTCATGAATATCCGCTGCTGACAGTCATCATTGTGGCAAAAGCATATAGTGGAGGCAGCAGCTAGTCCTCACCTCACCCATCCACTAATTCTCTGGACAAATTGGCCAGAGTTTCAGGCACTAGTGAGAGAAACATTTGTGAATGGGTCCTGCAGTAGTGAGGGAGACACAGAGAGTGGGGAGGGCTCCACCCCTCCAGTCATCACAGGGATTCTCCTCAGGGATATCCCCTTGAAGCAGTGGCACAACCAGACCCTGAGGCACACCTTTGACCAAGTCAGGCTTTAATGGTCAGCAAATTCAGCCTAATGCTGCACTATCCCACCCATATTTTTCAAACATTAACAATAGGAAATACAGAGTGATGCAGGACACTCAAACCAAAGAGGAAATGACCCAATTGATGGTCCCGAAGGAAATATTACTCCAGGAGTCTCACCATAATCTGATGGCGGGGCACTTGGGGCAGGATAAAACACTCAACCATCTTATGGCTTTTTATTGGCTGGGTATTCACGGTGATGTTTGGGGGTGGTATGTGGCATGTTGTGAATGCCAGCTGGAGAATCCACTGGCCACCCCAAAAGCACCATTGCGCCCCCTTCCATTAATTGAGATCCACTTAGAAAGATTTGGAAAGGACCTTGTTGGGCCATTAGAACAGACTGCATGAGGGAATTGCTTTGTGCTAGTTTTAGTGGAGTTCCTTCACCAAAATGCTCGGAATTGGGATAACTGGCTTGAGCTCCTGTTATTTGCAGTTCGAGGAGTTCCACAAGCCTCCACAAGGTTTTCCCCATTTGAATAATTGTATGGGCTCAAGCGTCATGGTGTCCTAGATGTCATTAGGGACAATTGGGAGGAGAGGGCCTTCTAACAGCAAGAATGAAATTCTATACGTTATAGACCTGAGGACAAAAGTCCACAACTTGAGTCACCTAACACAGAAGAATTTGCTTCAGGCTCAAGAATGACAGACCCATTTGTATGACAGGGGTACTCAGCTACAAGAATTTTCACAGGGAGATAAAGTACTTGTATTATTACCCACATCAAGCTCCAAATTGCTTGTCAAGTGGCAAGGGCCCTTCAAAGTCACATGGCGAGTCTGGGACGTCGACTATAAGGCAAGGTGATGAACAGATATAGGTGGGTTGTGGGAGATTTACCACCTTATCTCCTTGCCAATGGTCCTTCTTGAAAGGGAGGAGCTAGGACTGGACTAGATAAATCTAAAAACCTGTGCTCCATGCCAGTCCCTTGTGGAGACCACCTCTCACCATTCCAAATCATGGAGGTTGCCAAGTTGTAGGCAGAATTTTCCGATGTGTTCTCACACATGCCTGGTCACACTAATCTCATAGAACACCACATTGAGACGCCCCCCCCCCAGGGGTAGGTGGTGTACAGCCGCCCCTATCGTTTGCCCGAGCACAAAAAACAGGTGGTTCGGGAGGTTGCCATGTTCGATATGGGTCAAATTGAGGAGTCCCACAGTGACTGGTCCAGTCCGATGGTGCTGTCTTGTTCTGTGTGTACTTTTCTAAAGTCAATGCAGTGTCTATATTTGATGCATACCTAGTGCCATGCATTGACAAACTGCTCGATCAGTTAGGTGCAGCTTACTTTTACTCGACACTGGATTTGACAAAGGGATATTGACAGATCCCCTTGACTCCAATGTCTAAATAAAATTATTATTTATAGTAATGATTGGCATCAACACATGCAGCATCTGACGGCTTAGATCATTGAGATGGGTGGGACTCACAGCAAACCCAAAGAAATGTTCGATTGGACGGGTGGAAGTATGGTCGATGCATCGATTACGGCCTGCTTAAGACCGAAGACCAAAAAGAAAGTGAAACAGTCTTTGAGGCTGGCTGGCTATTATCGTATAGTAGGTAGTCAACCAGAATGTCTATTATCACTGTGCGTACCACTGCCACAAGGCCACGGTGGTAAATACAAGCCAGTCATATGTGAAAGTCATTCAAGAAATTACCACCAGGTGTCACAAAGGGATGGTTTGCTAAAGCAACTTGAATTGTGATGTTTTGGTTTGTAAATCAAATAACAGAATAAATTAATAGTAATAAAAATCTAACATTATTATATTGTTTTTGTTATTTTGTCAAATAAAAAATCAGCAGTGACTGATTTCATGTTATTGTTATTTTCAAAGTTTATTAGAACAATGTACTCAAACTGGAATGAAAGTATGGCTTATGTAAGTAATGGCTGTTAAAGATATTGATTGCAGAATTTCATATTTCCTGATTAGAAATAACACTTTTTTGTAACAGTAATGCAATTATCCTTTCCCCAAAGCTCTACTACACAAATGACTATATATAAACTGTATGTGGCTTCTTTGTGTGAAAAGAGCCTGAATAGACAGATAATTATAGACAGAGACGTAATGAGAGGAGGGCAAATAGAGGAGATATTCATATTTTTAATCATTGAATGTATTTTACACCTCAACGCTTTGGTTAGTGGCTTTGTGATAAACATTAGAAATAATCGTCCTATACCTCAAGTCTGTTCAACATAACACCCTAGCTGCTGTGCCATTAACAGCTTTGTTTTGCAAATGTATTACAATGACTCAGTCAAAGTCATCCAGCAGCCAGAAGTGAAATCTTCAACTCAACTCTGCATTGAAGAGTTTATGTCACACAAATGGTAAAAAATAAAGACGTGTGCACATGCACATTCAAGCGGTTATATTTTGTATAAATGCATACATTTTGATCTGTGTCTGTAATAATCTGTATAAGTAAGGCATGTTAGTTATAAAAGTTAGTGCTGAAAGACATTTATGTTTGCTGTTATAATTACCCTGACATGACACAAACACGATATATGCATTATAATAAATAATTAAAATAATGTTAACCTGAAGTGTACCCAACATGTTATAGAATGTGTACAGTTCAAATATCAGATGGTATAAAAATAAAGACAGAAAGAGTGAGTATCTGTAAATAGCACTCCCACTGCAATTTACAGTCTTTTTTTACTTATAACATGCAATGTTTTTTCACAGGTAGCACATGAAGTGTTTATATAAATTTATATATAAATATAATATCATTTTACACATATTGTTATAGATACAGATCAAATGTATGCATTTATATCAAATATAACCGCATGAATGTGATATACGCACAAACACGTACAGGAAAATGTTACATAACACAGATGTGTAGGACAGAAGAGGGAGTCAGGATGCATGCGCTGGGGAGACGTCAGTAAATATAGAAGAGTTTATTCCACACAGAAGAATCCATACCACGAACAAAACAAACTATAATCCAGGCTGTACTAAACAAGAGTAGGGATCTGGGAATCACCGGAACAAAGCGCATGGTTAAACACATCTAAACTATGATAAACTAAACTATGATTAACAATACCATGATAAACAAAACTATGATTAGCAATACTATGATAAACAAAACTAATACTCCGCCTTGAAGCGGACACAAACAGGGGTTTTTAAACACACACCAAATCATACACACGATCAAAGACACCTGGACATGATAATCACATTAGACAGAGAACCAATGAGGAAACGGGGCAGAGACATGACGCAACACAATAACAAACGCACATGGGGAAACATAGGAGGTGGAGACATGACGTGAGTATTTCTGGATGGCGCTGAAATGCGCTCCGTGGAATGCGGAAGTGTTCGAGTCCTCCGCTCGTTTAGCGAGCGACTCAGAGAACGAGGGGAAAACTCTAACAGAAAATACAATGAAAAAAGAAAAGAAAAAGCAATGTCAATGACCTCTGCAATTCGCCCTGGCATGCTGTCAATCAACTTCTGGGCCACATCCTGACTGATGGCAGCCCATTCTTGCATAATAAATGCTTGGAGTTTGTCAGAGTTTGTGGGTTTTTGTTTGTCCACCCGCCTCTTGATGATTGACCACAAATTCTCAATGGGATTAAGGTCTGGGGAGTTTCCTGGCCATGGACCCAAAATGTCGATGTTTTGTTCCCCGAGCCACTGCGTTATCACTTTTGCCTTGTGGCAAGGTGCCCCATCATGCTGGAAAAGGCATTGTTCGTCATCAAACTGTTCTTGGATGGTTGGGAGAAGTTGCTCTCTGAGGATGTTTTTGTACCATTCTTTATTCATGGCTGTGTTCTTAGGCAAAATTGTGAGTGAGCCCACTCCCTTGGCTGAGAAGCAACCCCACACATGAGTGGTCTCAGGATGCTTTACTGTTGGCATGACACAGGACTGATGGTAGCGCTCACCTTTTCTTTTCCGAACAAGCTTTTTTACAGATGCCCCAAACAATCGGAAAGGGGATTCATCAGAGAAAATGACATTACCCCAGTCCTCAGCAGTCCAATCCCTGTACTTTTTGCAGAATAGCAGTCTGTCCCTGATGTTTTTCCTGGAGAGAAGTGACTTCTTTGCTGCCCTTCTTGACACCAGGCCATTCTCCAAAAGTCTTCGCCTTACTGTGCGTGCAGACGCACTCACACCTGCCTGCTGCCATTCTTGAGCAAGTTCTGCACTGGTGGTGCCCCGATCCCGCAGCTGAATCAACTTTAGGAGACGGTCCTGGCGCTTGCTGACTTTCTTGGGCGCCCTGAAGCCTTCTTCACAACAGTTGAACCTCTCTCCTTGAAGGTCTTGATGATCCGATAAATGGTTGATTTAGGTGCAGCAATATCCTTGCCTGTGAATCCCTTTTTGTGCAAAGCAATGATGGCTGCATGTGTTTCCTTGCAGGTAACCATAGTTAACAGAGGAAGAACAATAATTTCAAGCACCACCCTCCTTTTAAAGCTTCCAGTGTGTTATTCTAACTCAATCAGCATGACAGAGTGATCTCCAGCCTTGTCCTCGTTAACACTCTCACCTGTGTTAATGAGAGAATCACTGACATGATGTCAGCTGGTCCTTTTGTGGAAGGGCTGAAATGCAGTGGACATGTTTTTTTGGGATTAAGTTCATTTTCATGGCAAAGAGGGACTTTGAAATTAATTGCAATTCATCTGATCACTCTTCATAACATTCTGGAGTATATGCAAATTGCCATCATAAAAACTGAAGCAGCAGACTTTGAAAAAATTAATATTTGTGTCATTCTCAAAACTTTTGGCCACGGCTGTACCGTCTGATGTTTGGACTTCAGTCCAGTTTGATATGTTTTCTATATTCCATTGTGAATAACATATGGGTTTATGAGATTTGCAAATCAAATTCTGTTTTTAATTTAAATTTTACACAGCATCCCAGCTTTTTTGGAATTGGGGTTGTAATAAAAAAAGAATGATAATGAATAACAAAGCACCTATTAAAATGCAAAGTTTCTAATTATTAAATGTACCTTTCAAACATTTGTATTTGTGACAAATATTAAATAATTCGGTCACAACATTTGACATAAAGCCTATTAATTAATGTAGGGTATTAGATCAACTACCACTCTTAATGCACCCATGCAGAGTAATCCACCTTTTCTATCATTTTTATTTTATTGCAAAGACAATAATACAAGATACAATGATATTAATTATAATGCACATTTTTCTAAATATTAATAAAATAAAATACTGGGTAGTAGTACTACATTATACAGTACATGTAAAATTATGCACAGAATACAGTTTATTCGGCTTGAATTAATTCTAAACAACAAATGCTTGCATGGGCTTTTGAGTAGTAAATATGGTTCTGTTAATATGCTTTGTTTTTAACTTAGAGATTACCCACGGCACCCACGGTGGCAAAAGACTTGTTATTCTTGTTGAGTACCATCTGTAGTTTTGTGCCAGCCCACTGACTGATCTTACTAAAAAGGAAGCACCAGATCCTGTCCAGTGGACAGAGACGTGCCAGCAGGATTTCACTCAGGTAAAAGCTGCACTCTGTGGCAGACTACTCTTACATTCTCCTGATTCCTGATGATTGCATCAGACAGAGGGTTGGAGGGCATGTTGTCCCAGGTGGTGGAGGGGGAGGAGTAGCCCGTGCTGTAAATCAGACGCAAGCTCTCAGTGCAAGAGAGTAAGTACAGCACCATTGAGAAGGAGTAACTAGCCATCAAATGGGTGGTCCTCACCCTCTGATATGATCTCCTGGGACAAGCCTTCACCCTCTGTTCAAACCAAGCCCCGTTCCTGTGAGTCCACCCCATGAAGGATGGCAACGCGTGGATAAGTCAAGCACCGGTTTGTGAATGGAGCGGTAGCAAGGATAAAGGGGGGAGAGACGAGAGCCACGGGAGAGAGAGCTGAGCGTGTGTGTGTGTGTGTGTGTGTGTGTGTGTGTGTGTTTGTTTATGTGTGCACCGTAAGATAAAAGCACTTAAAAGTGAGAGTTTTTGAGTTGTACCCTTTTTGAGTTGTACCAAGTCTGCCTCCCACCTTCTCATTCCTGACCCAACCCAGGGAAAGTGCCACACATACATTTCAAGGTGGTTAAACCAAAGCATTTCCTTATGTAATATTAATGTTTTATCAAAACTGTCTGTGAAATTTCAGACTTGGTTATTTGTGTGTGTGTGTGTGTGTGTGTGTGTGTGTGTGTGTGTGTGTGTGTGTGTGTGTGTTTTAACCATGTATGTGTTTCTCATAATTTGGTCATGTTAGTGTATTTTACAGTCAAAATGTGAAAAATTCTAAATGTTAGTGTAATTTACTGTGAAATGATGTTAAATAGTAACTGTAAAAAAAAGTTAATAAAAAATTAGGAAAATGTTTCTAAAACACTATAAATAATAATACAAACCAATCCTGTTATTTTTACTGTAACAATTTATAAACCTAAACCAATTTTGCTGTATATATTTGTTAGTTTAATAATAAAGGGTCCATCAGGCCTCTGTGTGTGTGTGTGTGTGTGTGTAGGTTTTCATGCTAACAAAGCAGGAGCCACACCTGATTCCACCTGTTTAATCAGCTGCTCTTGTTTCGTTTTGTTTACTGTTTTCCCCAAAAAATATTAACAGCTACATAAACTGATCATTGTTTCTTTGGTTCTTGATGAACCTTTACTACTGAAAATAAATGATGGAATTTTTCATACAAAACTGGTTGCTTTATTGGGGTTATAAGGAATCAACTTTGCATTGTTACCACTACAAACTAATACCATTGAGGAAGAACTCATTACCAAGTAAACAATTGTTCTCTTTCAAACATTTGTTCAGTATCTCACTATGGGAATCGCCTCGGGTGTGACAAATCCTGGAAGCACCAATAACACCACGTCTGTCAGGTGACAGACCATTCAAACAGTGAGCAGGAGTCCCGCCTCCCTAATATACATCACGATGGTCCTATACCTCATGCTCTGTCCGAGGGAGTATTCACTGTCAAGGTGAATATTTTCTTCCTGCTGTCTTCTTTCCTTCTTGTTTTGGGAATCAGTGCATCAATGCGGGTTCTTAGCCCAAGCCATCACAGCTCCTCACGGTGTGAATGAGACATAATTTATTTAATTTCATAAGTGTTTAATTTGAAATGGCTTAGTGTAACACATACAATATGCACTGCCATATACTGTTAACAATTTGTGCATTTATGTACTATATTTTAGATACTGAACATTTTGAATTGATTGCTGTAAATAAGCAAAATAATAGCCGCATCTCCAGTGGAACCTGTAGGGAAGAATGTGTTAATATAATGAGTTAAAATGTTATACCCTGTAGAGAAAAATGTATTAATGTAAATTAATGTAATGAGTTAAAATCTACCTGTTACCTGCAAAAGAGAAAAAAAGGGTCAAAGTAATTAAAGAAAATGCCAGAATGCTGCCAGACTCTAATTGCTGTTGTGTGTCATTATTCTACAATTAAGATCTAACCCTTCTCTGTTTGAGACCGGTAACATTTAGGTATTTTGGTTAGCTTAAGCTGTGCTCTGAGTCTTTTATGTGTCTAATTTAACCATAAATAATAGGGAGATCAAGAAGAAGCAAAAAGACTTTATTTGTCACCTGTACATTAAAGCACTGTGAAATTATTTTCTTCGCATATCCCAGCTTGTTATGAAGTGACGAAACGCCTTGAGAAAAAAACAACAACAACAAAAAAACTTGAGTTGCCCTGAAAGGACATGAAAAAGCTCCATACTTCCTTTTGTGTGGTTTTGTAAAGCGATGAATACTGTATATACAGACTGTATACAGACCCTAATACACATGAAACTTCTCATTCCTGAAGATGCAAATTCTTTTATATTGGACATTCATTGTACAATATACCTTCTAATTTTAGTACAATTGGTTTTATTTATTTATTTATTTATTTAAAAAATATGGATTTCAGTTTTTATCCCCCAAACCTCAAATAAAATATATGATATAAAAAATAATTTAATTTAGCACTCTACACAAGTAATGTAATGTGGTGTAATATTGCACTTCTAGTGAATCTTACATCCTCCATTTTATTATTGTAGTTCTTCTGTAAGACTTTTGTGCAACTTCATCCCACTGTCCTGAATCCATACTGTACCCTAATACTGCATTGCATCAGATATCCTGTAAAGTAGACGACTAATGTTTGTATCCTACATAGTTGTGTGACAAATAAAATTTGAATTTGTTTTTGTATTAATTTTTTATTTATTGCTCTGTATTTAATATTTGTTTAATATGCTATATCCAATAAAAAATGGAAGCTTATGGACAGTTTGAGTTTAAATAATTTTAATCAGGAATATGCAACTTTAGGGAATCATTAAGAAAAAGAAATAACTTTAAGGATTCAGTTTAATATCTTTATTAAAATTTCAGTTTTAAAAGAAATGTGTTTAATTGTTCATCTTGGCCCTATTTTCCCTATATATATATATATATATATATATATATACAGTGCAGAAAAAAGTATTTGATCCCCTGCTGATTTTGTACGTTTGCCCACTGACAAAGAAATGAACAGTCTATAATTTTAATGGTAGGTGTATTTTAACAGTGAGAGACAGAATAACAACAAAAAAATCCAGAAAAACACATTTCAAAAAAGTTATAAATTGATTTGCATTTTAATGAGGGAAATAAATATTTGATCCCCTATAAATCAGCAAGATTTCTGGCTCCCAGGTGTCTTTTACACAGGTAATGACCCAGCAAAAGGCCAATATGGATGGAACAGCATTAAACAATATCGAAGTCAATAAAATAATTTCTGACAGCTTTCAAACATGATCGACCCAGTGCAGTGCTCTGCTCTCACTCTCTATTAGTGATGGGTCGCTCGCAAATGAGTCGGCTCTGTGAGTCGGCTCCTTTAAGTGAACGATGGGAGCCACCTCCCATCTGAGAGCCGATTTCTTTTTTTGTAAATTAATACAAGACAGAATAATAGGATGGTCTTTTCGCCACACTGCTCAGCCACGCGCACTCCATGCACTGACTGAATGTTGTGTTGACGTATATGTGCGTGCGACCAATCATGTGTGAAAACATTCTCCATTTTAATAGGTTAAAAGGTTTTTATGCCAAGTGGCAGTGACAGATATGTTGTCACAAATGTGCAGTTTAATTAATTTGTGTAAAAAGTGAAACCATTTGTTAAATACTTTTTGTTTTACGAATTTCTTAAATTTTCTTCATGCAGCAAGACAAATAGTAATAGCCTACTGACTACAAGCCTGTACAATGCACATTTTCACAGTCAAAATAAAGAAGTTGTTTGTAGTTAATTAAAATGTGTCTGAATGGTCTCATTTAATATATTTAATAATAGTCCTGAAAGCATTTGATCCCAAATCATAGTATGGACAAGTATGTTTGTTACTGTGCTGTACTAGAGAACCAATAAATGACAATATCTATCCGGACCTTTCCCACTTAGGAAATTTGTGTGACTGGATCTTCTCAAATTGCATTTGAATACCCCTGATATATACAGTACAGTGATTAAATACAGTGTGGGGAAAAAAGTATTGCAAAACATACAAAATCAGCAGGGGATCAAATACTTTTTTCCCCCACTGTATACACACAATGGCCAAGTTGAAGGGAAACCAAGCTCAAAGTCAAAAACAGGCACAAGTCAAAACAGAGAACTCTAACAACCACAAGAGTAAGCATAAGAAACAAAACACTGTCTCCTATCACACAACCACACGAAAACCACTTCCACCCTCATCCTCCTCTCTTCTCATTTTCCAACCGTTTCCAAGATCACGGTGTAGCGAATCAGCTTTAAAAATGAAAGAAAAGCGCACGCTTGGATTCAAAGCACCGTTTTAAAGGAGACAAGAGTTTTAAAGTGTGCCCGCAAAATATGTAGTGGAAATTAGCTGTTTGGGTTAATTTGATATATTCTCCACCATTTTACGTAAGTAAAAATTAGTTGTTAAATCGAGCTATCTTTATTCTCCTCCAAAGATGTCAGAGAGATTAACAGATCAGCTCGAAAAGGGAAATTTGACTAATTTAGTATTACTGATCAACTATTCGTCCAGCGATAAGTTGAAACTAGTGTATTCATCAATTATGCATTAGATATTACCTCCGTGGCCACCGGCAATAATATCCTAAACATAGTGACACATTACTCTAAGAGCATGTAGCAGAATCGCAATTCAAGGCAATAGACACTTGTAAGCAAAAAGAACATGCATTTAAGAACAGACGAGACTTTATTGAACTATTCTATGACACAGAAACTAATCTAATATATAAAACACACGCACACACACACACACACACAAACGGGTGATGATGAAGGTTGAATGAAGTTCCGAGTCTCTAGCGTTGCATGCTATTTCACAGACCATGATCTGAACGAACCATCAACTTATTTAGTTATCTTCACTTCGTTTAGAAGGGCTCAATTTATTATAGACACCAGATTAGCTAGATTCTGGGGTATTGCGCTTGCCTTAGCTGTGTTGAAGGGATTTCCTCGTTACGTCAGCGGCGGTCTGGTCGGTGAGAGGCGTCTCGGAAGACCAATCGGAATGCTGAGTGGAATGAAGGCGGGAGGCTTGAAAAGCAGGCGGCGGCTCTCGCTGGGTCCCCAGGCTGAGGTAAACGTGTTCTGATCTCTCCGACGTTGATTGGCTCTGGAGACCCTCCACCGACCCCATCCTTCGAAACGTGCCAAGAAGCAAGAGACACGAAAGAGAGCGAAGCAAGTGACGACCCAAAACTTGTGTTCTTAGGATTTTAACACTTCCTGGGCTAGTCCAGCCCAGAGTGCTTCCTCCAATCAATATTGTCTTTGGGCAGGGTGTTAGCCAGATTCTCCACCTATTATGCTAATCAGCCCCTTGTCCATGTGGATGAGTGGTTCCACACTCTTCAATGATGAGTGGATTATTAAACTTTGTCCTGAAACTTGCATGTACATATCAGAACAATCTACACAAATTTCCTTACTCTTATGATTTAGGAAATCACTCAATGAACACATACATACCAAACAAGACGTGTTTGACTATATTTAAAGTACATTACTAATATTTAAAACACAATGATCCTCCTAGGGCTACTACACTAATACATGATTAAATGAAATAATTAGTGGCAACTTAAAGGTGATACACGAAGAAAATAGAACAACACATGGTAGGACATAGGTGATTGCAGTTGTTCAAAGATGTATTAATTCCCACAGTCGTTGTTCCTGGTAGGCGCCGATTGTGGAATGTGCAAGTCCTTGTGTGGAATTGTGGAATGTGTAATCTTTGTGACTGAGCGAAAAGGTCTCTCCTTTCTTCCACAATTTATTGGCCTTACTGGTCTGGCCCAAAAAGGCCTAAATCACTGCATTTGAGAGCAGTTTCTGTGGTCGAGAGGGTTCAGCCCTGGGTCAAGGAGGCCTTTAACGCTTGCCGTGTTGGTTGAGATAAGGCAGATGCACATGCTGGATTTAAGTGGCTCCTGGGTGTCTGGGGTGGATTCCTTGTTTTATGGCTCTCTGAGTGGACACATTTTGGTCCAGAGTTTCTTGTGGGTTCTCTGGCTGAGAAGGCCCATTGTTTTATTTCTTCTGGTTATAATTGTGTGAATTATATGATGCTGCTTGTGCTGAGGCATTACAACGGGCTGCAACAAATCTAATTAAATTGTATATGTTAAATAAAATCTATATTCACAGTATACCCACTTTATTTGTGTTAAAAATGTTAGATTGTTGCAGTTACATCCCAGGATACTTCTTTGAGGTATGGCAGGAACATGCAGATTTTTTTTTACACATGAAATCTCTGAAACTCAATAAAATATGTGTGTAACTTTAACAGTGCACAAACTGTTTTCACTCTGGCCTACAGAATACAAATATGCACCAAAAAAATATCGGTGTATATAAAGTTTATTTCAACTTTGCAAAGTAGAGGGACACCACCTACTTGTACTTTATTTTGTACTTTGGGGGAAAAAAGTATTTGATCCCCTGCTGATTTTGTACGTTTGCCCACTGACAAAGAAATGATCAGTCTATAATTTTAATGGTAGGTGTATTTTAACAGTGAGAGACAGAATAACAACAAAAAAATCCAGAAAAACGCATTTCAAAAAAGTTATAAATTGATTTGCATTTTAATGAGTGAAATAAGTATTTGAAGATTTCTGGCTCTCAGGTGTCTTTTACACAGGTAATGAGCTGAGATTAGGAGCACTCTCTTAAAGGGAGTGCTCCTAATCTCAGTTTGTTACCTGTAAAAAGACACCTGTCCACAGAAGCAATCAATCAATCAGATTCCAAACTCTCCACCATGGCCAAGACCAAAGAGCTGTCCAAGGATGTCAGGGACAAGATTGTAGACCTACACAAGGCTGGAATGGGCTACAAGACCATCGCCAAGCAGCTTGGTGAGAAGGTGACAACAGTTGGTGCGATTATTCGCAAATAGAAGAAACTGTCAGTCTCCCTCAGTCTGGGGCTCCATGCAAGATCTCACCTCATGGAGTTTCAATGATCATGAGAACGGTGAGGAATCAGCCCAGAACTACACGGGAGGATCTTGTTAATGATCTCAAGGCAGCTGGGACCATAGTCACCAAGAAAACAATTGGTAACACACTACGCCATGAAGGACTGAAATCCTGCAGCGCCTGCAAGGTCCCCCTGCTCAAGAAAGCACATGTACAGGCCTGTCTGAAGTTTGCCTGAATGATTCAGAGGAGAACTGGGTGAAAGTGTTGTGGTCAGGTGTGGTCAGATCTCTTTGGCATCAACTCAACTCGCCGTGTTTGGAGGAGGAGGAATGCTGCCTCTGACCCCAAGTCATAACACCATCCCCACCATCAGTCATGGAGGTGGGAACATTATGCTTTGGGGGTGTTTTCTGCTAAGGGGACAGGACAACTGCACCACATCAAAGGGACGATTGACAGGGCCATGTACCGTCAAATCTTGGGTGAGAACCTCCTTCCCTCAGCCAGCGCATTGAAAATGACCTTAATGACTTGGAGAGGATCTGCAAAGAGGAGTGGGACAAAATCCCTCCTGAGATGTGTGCAAACCTGGTGGCCAACTATAAGACATGTCTGACCTCTGTTATTGCCAACAAGGGTTGTGCCACCAAGTACTATGTCGAAGGGGTCAAATACTTATTTCCCTCATTAAAATGCAAATCAATTTATAACTTTTTTGGAATGCATTTTTCTGGATTTTTTTGTTATTATTCTGTCTCTCACTGTTAAAATACACCTACCATTAAAATTATAGACTGATCATTTCTTTGTCAGTGGGCAAACGTACAAAATCAGCAGGGGATCAAATACTTTTTCCCCCACTGTATGACCCTCATACAAAATGAAATCCTGACTGTGTGATAATATTTAATCTCCCATCAAACAATCCTGTCGTGTTGTCACCTTGGAATTATAAGGTTCTATCTGACATTTTTGTCAAAATTGAGTTATTCACATATTCTTATTCTGTGACAACTTATTTACATTATGTGATTTTTTTTAAGTTGTGTACATTTTGGGACGTTTGTTTAGAAAACAAAAAGGCTCTATCTACAAAGTCGAACTCTAACTTGGCTCTATAAGGTTGTATTTGTGATCCAATCAGCACTTTGAATGCACACAAGAGGACCAATCAGGATCAGCTTTCTTTGTCATGTTGCCATGACTGAACAATGTCATGCAACACGATGTTTATAAGAAACCTAATGATCGATTATTTTATTGATGATCTCAGCAAGGACAGCAGCACAAATTCCAGGCAAGCTCAGTCTTTTTTGTTGTTGTTGTTGTTTTTAGTCTTGCTGAGGAGTTTATTTTCATAGTTAGATACCACACTAGCCAGCAGCACTAGCTTCCTTATTAGGTTTTTAATCGATTTCCCGGACGAGCCCCCATAAAACTGTTAGGTTTTAAAAATATTGAATCTCCGGGTTACAATTCCTAAGAAGAGAGAAAGTGAGAGTACACAAGAAAGATGGCGCCCTTGCCCCAATACACACTTTCTGCACCAAGGCGTTGGGAGAGTTTGCCAAAGAGACAAGGGGTTATCTATTGATTGGTTAGGTGGAGGGTGTATTCGCATAAAACAGGAAGCCTATTGATTTTAGACAGGAACACCACCATATGGTTTCTAGGAAGTAATAACAGGACAAAAGATGTTGTTCGCAAATGGTATTCGGGGAGACAGAGGAATACACAAATGGTGAGGGGCTTCCTCTGTCCACACCTAAGTCGACAGAGAAACAAAGATGAGAGGTGCCAACACGGGAACAGAGAAGGGAGGGGGTGTTCACAGAGAAGACAGAGGGGAAAGTGTTAATACGGAGACAGAGAAGGAAAAAGGTTAATAAGATTAATACTAAGCAGAGTGTTCACATTAAACTCTATCATTCCTAATTCCAAACATTAAGAGGCGAGGTTATATTTTAACCTTGATCCATCCTGTGTACTTGTTTTGAGCTGTATGTAGTCAGTGAAACATTTTTCAATGTTTATTAAAAACAACTTTGCTGAAGCATTGTCTGTTTTCTTGCAGTTTTTAAAGTCTTAAAATGTCTTAGATTTTACAATATTAAGCCTTAAATGTCAGATAGTCAACATTTTAATTGATGGGGTCTTAAGTACAACAATAAATGTTAGCATGTTATTTCAGCCATACTGATCTCTAGAGAGAAAGCCATTTTACCTGTCCCACTTTCTGTGGAATAAAGTCCTATGTAACGCTTTCTGTCTAAACCAAAGGATACTTAAACTAATGGTTCCTGCAATAATGTGTTTAATTACCAACCATATTCCTACCTAAAATTAACATCTGCACTAGACAAAATATTTATCACTGCCTTTTATGCAATGCTTTTGAACAAGAAAAAAAAAAGATTTGTGCTAAAATATTAAATAAATATCATAGAAAGCATTAAATTTAACTTTCTCATATATGTAGACACATTGTTACAACACTAATTTTATGTTTAAAAACAAATTATAAGTTCACTGTTTGTGTTCCTTGAAAATTATTGCTACAATTAATGTTTAGCATGATAGATAATTCCAAGCGGAAAGTGATTTTTTTTTTTTTTTTTTTTTTTAGAATTACAAGGTATCTGTCTGCATGTGACCTGTTCCAAAAATCCCCATTTACAATTTTGAGAGGATTTTGATATTGTAAATTTAGAATACATTTAGGGTCTCTGTCAATTTCATGTGTGAAAGAGATTTGTTCCCCATATCATTTTTGCTATATGGAATGCAAAAACTTTGAAGCTCAGTATCTCAAAACTGCTCAGGACGCAGATAGAACCTTATAATACCAAGGTGGCGATATTAATAACGTCGCCATAAATTACCTTTATGACAGTTCTACTGAAAATGATTCAAATAACATGTCACTAAGAGTTGAACTGTATGCCTATGAATCCTGATACTGATACTCACCTTTTTTTTGCATGCGCGGTTGCACTTTTGGATGTGTAAGCGCGAGGGGGAAATACCTGACAAGACTACATCCCCTCGGAGCTTACAAAACAACACAACACTGACACCCTTAGCTTATAGCTGTATATGGCCAAAAATCAATAAATTAATAAAATAAAATATTAAATTAATGAAATAATTAGTTGCATTTACATGTCTACAGAATAGCACCGAGCTACAAGAACACTATTCCACTGTCCTTGTCGATGACTGTGTAGAAATTAAAATAAACTGTGAACAAAGCATATAGCAGGGAGCCTGCAATTCTTCATTATGATACAAATATTGTATTTAATTGGAAAGCAGGATTGCAAAAGACTCCCACTGGATATTTTGAGTGCGCCGCCAAATCTGGCCCTGAACCTCACTATCAAAATATTGAGTCAAAATATCTATCACTCACACACGCTTCCCTTTCTCAAAAGATGATGAGAATAGGCTTAATAATGTTATTATATTAAATTATATCATATGCAATTATGGGGCATCATCTGATTTTTGCAAGCAGTGGGGAGTGTTAAAAGTCATAATATTATGTTTATGTAAAGAATTGTATTTGTTCCAGTTGCATAATATGCATACTATTCCACAATGGAAAAATCTTTAACAGGCAGCACTGTACAGCTCCTCTAACAGCCAGTGACAGAGCAGTAGTACACAGGTCTGAAAGTCCATGCTGTTATATGAGTTAGGAGCTCTAATTAGACAGATTAGAGAAAAAACTTGCAAGCTACTCATGAACCATGTCTTTAGGTAACTGCCATATTTATATTTATTTATTGTTTTGGAAGTGGGTACTTGTGTATTTCTCTCTCTGCACCTCTGCGACGAGGCTTAGAACTTCTTCTAATGCAGCTGCTGTCGGAAAATAAGTAGGGCTCAGAAGAGGAGTCTCCCCCCGAGCTCCGACATCCAGGGTGGAGTTGTGTTCCCTCTTTGCTGTTTTGATCCTTTCAAACTCTTAATTTATTCAAACTACTATCAATAAATTGAAACTCTTCAAACTCGGATGAGAAAGAGCAAGCACTGTTTTAATACAGTCCACAAACATGAAAGTCCTTTGAGCTCAAGGAGAACAATACTCACAATACAAAACACATTTCTATGTTATTGTAAGCAAGTACACCAGCATACACTGCATCCTCAGTGTCCTCTGTGTTCTCCAAATCCCCCTAGAAAATTCCCCTCTATTTATGCCGAGGCGCTGTATAGCGCCTCCTTTTCTACTTTGCATATGCCCCGGCGAATTCCCCTTATTTTCCAGTATGGCCCTTTTGGCCCCTCCTATCTTCATTTGCGTTCTTTGCCAAATTCCCCTTATTTTCCTCTTTTCTGAGAAATTCCCCTTCATGCGTCATTTTTTGACTCGCATCCTGTTCTTTGAATTTCCCCTTAGTTCCAGTTTTACTTCTTTCCTTGCGCCTTTTTTGGTATTTCCGTCTTTTGGATTTCCCCTTATTTTCGGCCTTCGCCGTCATTTGTTATTAAAAAAACTGTCTGTATTTAACCTACACTTCCTAGTTTTCGATATATTCAGCTGTGGACTATCGTGCTACTCAACACTTTACCGTTATTCTCCCTTCAGGATGCCCAAAATGTGTAAGTCATATTTTTACTCTTCCCGTTTTGTTATTTTATGTCCTTGCCCCTACTACGTGTCTACTATTTTCTGTTCTTTGTGCTTAATGCTGTTTTTGTGAGACTTTAATGCTATGGTTACAGTTAGTTTTGGTGAGCTGTGTCTCTAGATTTCTTGCAAGCTGTTTAGGTAGGACGTTTCTTATACATAACTACTACTATTGTCTGGCTATTTAGCTTACCTACCTGGCTATTTAGCTTATCTACCTTAAGGCAAGAGTGTGTGATTTTTTTTCCCAAGTTTTCTTTTCCTGACCCATCTATGTTCTTCTCCTCCTAGCCCGCCCTCGTGGTTCTCTCCCACTCTCCTCTGGGACAGCCGAGGTCACCCTCTATCGTCGTTATCAGTTGACACATCTAGCCACTGGCATTTCCGAGTATCTGGAGCAGCTTTATAGCACTCCTCTGCCCTCCGCTCCTTTGTTCCCGGTCCGAATTTCGCAAGGGGTCAGACTGGAGTCTGTGTCAACTCAGACACCCATGCCTTTCACCCACTCCCGTTTCACTCAGACCCCCACGCTTTTGGCGATGACCACTTCCCAGTCTACGCAGACCGAGTGCTGCCCACACGTGGATGGTTGCCCATGGGACTCTAGAAGTCCCCTTTCCCCCAGTGTTCTCCAGAACTTGGATGAGTCAACTTTGTCTACTCCTGTCTCTCCCACCGACTATTCCCCAACGAGTCCAGCTACTCCTCCCTCTATTATTCCTCTTTCACCTCCTACTACTGCTATCCGTCCCAGCGTGAGGCGGGCTCTCCTCTTTCCAGATTAATCTGTATCAACCCTCTTCTTCAATAAACATGGTTGTTTATCCCCCACTCTTGCCTCCTGGTTTTTATTATTCCTAGGTGCTACATACATATTCCTAGGTGCTACCTACATATTCCTAGGTGCTACATACATAAGGTCTAAGCGCTACTTGGTTACTTACTATTCACTAAATATGGTCTTACCTCTCTTTTTTTCTCAGCATCACTGCTGTTTTGGATTTTTCCTTACAGAGATGCAGGGTGCAAATTTAATGGCATAAATAACAGAGGATCAAAGTCCTACAGAAAACATAAGTGATAAACATTTACTTTAAAGGTGTAATGATGGTTTCTTTCTATCTTTAAAGCTATTGTGTAGTCTATTCCTTAAGTTTTTCAGGGACACTTTTGGCCCTTTGACTCTGGGTGCTTTAATAAGAGTGACTTTACACAGAGACTCTGACTTTGGGGCCCTCTGACTCCTTGGGTCCCGAACCTGTGCCATGTAGGTCTGTTTAGTAATGTAGCGAATCTAGCTCAAATGAGTGAAATATATCTATATCTCTAATCAAAGCGTGTTCTGATTAGTTATGGATATAAATCGACCATGACAGGGAATTAATTACTGACTTACTGTAGTCTAGCTTTAGAATTAAATGCGAAGCAGCTTGATCTGTTTGTCCACCAAACTTACCAGGGCAATCTTCGTATTACTCTAAAAGAAGAAATTATTCTTCTGGCCACAAAGTATAGTTTATTCTAAGTTAAAAGAAATACAGCGTGCATCGAAGAGCAACGTTAAAAGTGAACCTTGCCATGAGTAAAAACAGAGACGATCCAGCGTGATAACCATGGATTTTAATAACTACGTAAAAACTGCTGATATACACAACTAGGTATAAACAAATAATACATATATACAGGGAAAGTGAAAGAAACAAAAGGAAAAATTATGAAAATAACAGAATGGCAGAACACACAACAGTTTAACCTCGAGAATCAGCAACGAATTGAATTCACCTTCAACAGGGGCACTGGCTTAAAAGGACACCTCTATGGATCAATTAAAATTTATTTTAAACGGCATTAGTTTTATGCCGTTCACGAGGGTCCTTGGTTTGTAGATTTAGCGAGGAGTTTGCTGAATCTTCCACGTCGGTAGAGTTGGGGTAAACGGAGTTGGGTCTCACCAAAGTAGAAAGAAGAAAGAAAGCGGTAATTGCCACGTGGTTAGCCGAGAAAAAGGAGAGTCTGGAGGAGTACCGGAAAAAGAGGGCGGAAGAGAGCAAGTCTGCGAGAGAGAGAGAGAAAAGTGAAGCCAAAAGGTTAAGTTAAAGATGAAATCAAAAGATAAAGAGAAAAAAAAGAAGAGGGAGTAAAGAAAGTGAAATAAAAGTTAAAAGGAAAGTAAAAAGGAACACGTGTCGCTGTCTTTTATGGATAAAGCCAACGTACACACCTCTCTGAGCTGCTGGCGAATCCAGAGAGAGGAGAAAGTTCTGGGGGGGAGAACTTTCTTTGTCTGTTCCAGAGCGGGTCGCATGTCAAGGCGGGGTTTGTATTAAGTTTGGATTAGAATGAAATATGGAAAAGTATAGAATGATACATAGAATAGAATGATCATTAATTGGCATATTACGAAACAATGATTTTGATACCAAACTCAAGGGGGTTATGATACCTTGGACAGTGAAGGATCATTAGACATGGTTACAGACAACTTAAAATTAGCTTCTTTCTCAAACTATCTAAAATCACTATAGTTAGGTAACCTAAACACATAACACATGCATATATGAATACATTATAACTATCCTAGACATATGATTACATGTTACATTCAAGAGACATTTTCACTGTGTGTGCGTGAGTGTGTGTATGTCCAGAAGAGGGGGCTGGTGTTCTTCTAATGTCCCTCCGGTCTTAGGTCACCTCAGGGTGAGGTTGGAGGTCATCGTGGCTTTGGGACAGTGTGCATCCCAGTGTGCATCTCTCTCTCTCTCTCTCTCTCTCTCTCTATATATATATATATGTATATATATATATATATATATATATATATATATATATATATATATATATATATATATATATATATATATATATAGAGAGAGAGAGAGAGAGAGAGAGAGAGAGTGGGATTTGATAGCTCACCAGGAAGAAGTACTGAACCTGCTTTTATACAATCTGTATACATATTTTCACTGAGACATTTGTGGTCACAGCAGTGACGTCACTTCCTCCTGCAGTTCATCCCAGCAGAGTGTGCATGTGCAGCTTGGCGCAGTTTCGTGTATGTTTCCTCTGCATCTGGAACAACAGAGTGTCTGATGATGCAGAGCAGAGGAAGAAGAGAAAGAAGAAGAAGAAGAAGGTGTGATCTGCTTTTCTTTTGCTCTTTCTCTCCTGTCCACTTCTGAGCTTCCCAAGTCTGGACATGGAGAGCGAGAGACAGACAGACAGAGAGACAGATAGATGACTCCACTCCAAGACTGCACGCATAGTTACTAAAAGCTGGTTATGTGGCTAATAAACGTGTGTAGGTCAGACTCTTATGAACAATTTTAATTAGCCTATTAACTACTTATTTAAATTAATTTACTTAATAATTAATTATTGTGTTAATTTATTTAAGCTAAAACATCACAAAAAGCTGCTAAATCTAATCTAAATCTGCTGCTAAATTAATAAGGGGCCTAATACTACTAATCAGAACACTCACACGCCATCTACTGGCCAAAATGTAAAATTGCAGAACAGGTGAAATATATTCAAGAAGAGCAGTAATACACAGAACTTAAATCAGGAATGTATACAACATTTCATTGGCTGTGCAGATCCTGCATTCCTACTAGTAAAGATGGATCCCACAAACCTAGCGTCACCTGATAAATAATGTATTTTGTGTGTTAAAAGTGTATTTTTGTGTGGAAAGCTAAATTCATGAAGCTGTTTTTCTCTATCAGTTTCCTGTTGTAGATGATCTGTTCTTCTGGTGTAGAAGAGACAGGCAGTGTCAGTGTCAGCACCAGGAGAGAGAGAGATACAGTAGTCCTCAGACACTTCAGGATGTGTACAGGATGTGAGAGATCAGGTAAAAGCAGTGTTAGGGTTTAATTTTGTGTTATGGATGCTTTGACAATTACAATGTTGGTGAAGTGTGTGTTTAAATCTTTTAGTTGAGGAATCAAGCAATCCAACAGTCATTAGCTATGTTTCCATCCACGTATTTTCATGCAAATTTTGGGATACTGCATTAAAAAACGCTGGATGGAAACACCAAATGCGAATAAAATCTTCAAATTGTGCATAAAAACCTATGTGTAAAAAAAAAAAAAAAAAAAAAAAAAAAGACATGCGCATGAACTACAATGGAAACACATTTATCGAATAAATTCCTCAATGTGCATCAAAAAAGTCATGGGACTTTGCCTCAACAAATCAGGTGATTGGATAATTGGCTCCAAAAAGTACAAATGGCAGAGAGAGAGTTTGGATAGACAACTTTGGGCCAGTTTCCCCGGAAGTGATGATTTTGTTCTCTGGAACACATGGGATGGAAACGGTGCTTTATTTGCAAATGTTTTATGCAATATTCCAATTTTTCACATAAGTTAAATTCGCAACTTGGGTGGAAACATAGCTAGAGATACATACAGTAGCTCTCACAATTCCAAATTAGCAAGAGATGCAAAAAGTGACAAAGGGAAAACAAAACAAAGAACCATAATTACAAAACACACAACACAGAACAACTGTCTCCATACCATCCTCGCCTCCTTAGGGACTTAAGTCATGATACATTAATGGGAAGTAAATGTTAGATGTTAGACGTTAGCTTTTCCATTTCTTCCAGCCACAGTTTAACAGATGGGATCTCAGTCTTTTTCCAAAACCTTAATATAAGTCAACTGTTGTTGACATTTTTGAAGTGAGTTCAGTTTATCTGAGATTCCAAATATCACCCGAAGTGGATCGGGCTCTAATACAGTATATAACCTACAGTACTATATTCTATACAACATAAAAAAATCACACCCAAGCTCACTGATCAGGCCACACAGCTACTAGTCCTGGCTCTTGTTATCTCAAAACTGGACTACTGCAATGCACTACTTTTGGGCCTCCCAGCTAGCTCCATAAAACCCCTTCAGATGATTCAGAATGCAGCAGAACACCTTGTTTTCAACCAGTCCAAAAGGACCCTGTCACACCCCTCTTCATTTCCCTCCACTGGCTTCCTAGAACCGCCCGAATCAAATTCAAGGCCCTGATGCTCCGTATAAGACCTTGTCTGGAACATCACCTCCCTACCTGAACATCCTTGAGGTTTATGTTCCCTCACGCAACCTGCGATCGACCAATGCTTGGTAGTGCCTACTCAGTGAGGCATGAGGTCCCTATCCTTCAAACTGACTGTTCCTCAGTGGTGGAATGAACTTCCGACCCCAATCCAGACAGCAGAATCTTCAAAAACACTATCTTCAAAAAAATGGCTCAAAAAACCCCACCTCTTTCATGAACAAATCCTTAAAACTAATCGTTAACTTGTCCCCCACTCAAATAAATAAATAAATAATAAATAATAATAATCTGCACTTACTCCTGCTCTTACACCTCTACTCTGTGCACTTTGCTCCTCTAGAACTCAATTAAAAGTCTTGTATGGTAGCACTACATGTATTGTTCTCTGCTTGATATACTGCTCTGCTTGTATTTCCTCATTTTTAAGTCACTTTGGATAAAAGCATCTGCTAAATGAATAAAATGTAAAAAATATATAATGTAACATTTCTGATAGAATTTTGAAGTATATTCAACTTCAGTTAAGTGTGGATGTGAGGGACACAGTTACTTACTCACCCTCACTTCTAAAATGGCTGCCACAAATTCATCTATGACAAAGAACAAGCCATTTAAAAAGCCTCATATAGGCGTGTCAGTTCTTTAAAAAGAAGTTTTCAAAAAAAGAGTTTGACTCTCCACTACTAGCTAGGTTTTGTTTAGCCAATACACCATTATTAAATTGCCTTATCTGATTTATCCTCACAGAACATATTTTCTTTTTTTCATTTACATTCTATAGTTCTACATCTTTATCATAATTAATTTCCACAGACTATAAAATAGATGAATTTGCCTCAGGTGTGTGTGAGCAAGGATTCAGTATCAGAGTCCTGATTTTCTCTGTCCTCATTCAAAGACAGGAACTCAGACTGGAGGACACACACGCATATAGTTAATTCCTTAGATTTATATCTTGCTTATATATGCTTTTCTACAGTAGACATAGCGCTTTACAATGTATGGGGGGAAATCTTCGCAAACCACTGCCAGTGTGTGTCATCCAGGATGCCATAGTGCACCACAATGTGCAGCACACACCAGCTACTTGTGGAGAGGAGAGTGATGTAGCCAATTCAGGGATGGAGATTATTAAGGGGCCAACGGGGGAATTTCAGCACTTTACGAGAAGTGTCCTGGGATTTTTAATGACCATAGAGAGTCATGTCAAAAGATGCTGTTGTTACAGTATAGTGTCCCCATCACTATACTGGGGCATTAGGACCCACACAGACCACCTGCCAGCCTCCCTAATACCACTTCCAGCAGCAACCTTAGTTTTCACCAGGAGGTCTCCCATCCAGGTACTGGCTAGGCTTAACCCTGCATAGTTTCAGTAGGAAATCAGGTGAGAGCTGCAGGGTGATATGGTTCTGGCTAGTTGTGGGCTCTTAATTTACAGTTGGATTTAAAAGCAGTGTTGCAAGCTCTTTTTAGAGGAAAGTAGCTAATACACACTTAGAAAGTGTAGATGATGTCATAGATTTATTTGCATATTCATTGCTTTTGTCATGGTCATTTGGATATCAAAACATGCAGAAGGAAGATTTTGATTACGGCACCACAAACTCACTTCACATTAATGCACTGGTTCTAACCCGTTTCTATAGTAACAACACGTTCAGAGAGACTTGAAGTTTTCTGTAAGGAGACATTTATTTAACATTCAGAGTTAAAGCTTGAGAAAGAGGAAAGAGAGGCTGGTGAGGGAACAACTGTTCA
Organism: Cranoglanis bouderius; assembly: GCA_023630585.1. Taxonomy (NCBI): domain Eukaryota; kingdom Metazoa; phylum Chordata; class Actinopteri; order Siluriformes; family Cranoglanididae; genus Cranoglanis; species Cranoglanis bouderius. The sequence goes on along the minus strand of CM042538.1, from coordinate 11,107,918 downwards.
TAGCTGCTGTAATGTAAGTGTGTGTTTGTTTACTACCTTCTGCTGTGTGAGTTGTTCCTGCAGTGTGTTTCTCTCCTGTGTGGTGTGTGTGAGTGTGTCAGTGAGCTCAACTTTCTCATCCTCATACTCCTCCAGGTGAGACTGCAGCTCCTCACACTGCTGCAATATTGATAAGTTGAGGATTATGGGCCTAGCAGGAGCAAATTGGTGGTGCTGGGATTTGAACTCACAACCTTCCAATCAGTAGTCCAACATCTTAAACACTGAGCTACCACTGCTTACATGATGTGTTATTTATTTTCATTTTGAAGATAGGATTATTTTTTTCAATTAGTTATATAAATTGTTTATACACATAATATATTATTATATTATTATAATACGATGTTTTAAATAAAGGTACAGGGAATTATAATGCAAATAACAAGACAAGATATAACTATAACTATATATAACTAAGTGATATTGTGAGATTATATTATTGGGGAAAAAGAGTAAATAATAATAATAATAATAATAATAATAATAATAATAATAATAATAATAATAATAATAATAGTTGAAAGTAAATAATAAATTATGCTAAAGTTGTCTGGTGTTGAAATTCCTAGTCTTGTTTCTTCCATTGTTCTTGTTACATTTTTGTATATTCTGTTTGCTGAGTATTGCCCATGTTCTCAATTTTGTAGTGATGGCAAAATGAAGCAAAATGCTTTCCTCCCAAAACTATGGGAGTTTTATTATTCAAAACTTTTCAATGACTGTATATACAATGGATATAAAAAGTCAACACAGCCCTGTTAAAATTGTGATGTAAATAAAATGAAAGCTAGATAAATTATATCAGATCCTTTTCCACCTTTTATTTGATACAGCAACGAACAACATTCAAGTAAAATACAAATAGAAAGGTTTTTAAAGAAAAAGGGGGAGAAATGATCTGTTTTTAAAGCACATATCTATCTATTTTTTAAGCAATCTATTTTGGCACAAAGCCTGCAGACGTTGTCATGCTGAAGCAGACAGGTAAAATGAATAAAATTGCTTGAAGTGCTCAGTGCTCACTGGAACATACTAGGTCTTCTGTCCATGCATATATATATATATATATATATATAGTGTACTGGCTTTACAAAAATCATTACATGAAAGGCGATGAAATAAAACGATTCAAAAAAGCACTTCCATTTTTAAGGCTAGCAAGTCGGAATCCTCTTAGCCATTTAGCAAAGTGTTTTCTCTGTATCCCAATATCTAGCTTGTCCAATGGATGTGTTTCTCTAAGACGTGAAACATCTTTTATATACAGCACCGCTCGGCTCCTCTGATGCTGCATTCTACTTCAGCGTCTGCACTAATGTCTGTGCGTTCATGGTCACGTGCACGGGTGTCAAGCACGTTCCCGTGCGAACATTTGCTGAACAGCGACCCCTGGTCACAGTTTTCGATAGATCACTGATTTCGGCACAACACCGGTTTTTAGAACTGACCAAAGGAAAATGGTACATCTCACTGACAAACTACTTCCTAGATAAAGCAAAATTCATCAAATCCACACAACATGCAACAAAAAATGAAAACTTGAATGTGCTCTCACCACAGAGAGGTTTCAGATTGAGAAAATGGACATCAGCTGCAAGAAATCCTTTAATATACACATGACTGTGGTCTTTCATACAGGGTTCGCAAATATAATGTCGGTGTCACGGATGAACAAGGCCGTCATCGTATTGGTTAAAGATAAGGCACTGGTTGATCAACTAATTGAGCATGGAATCTCGTTAAGTGGAGAATTTTTTCTGTTTTCACCGCTGGCCTCCATAACTAGCCGAGTTACAATCTCAAACGTCCCACCATTTATAGCCAACGAGGATATAGAGCTCAAGCATTCTCGTTTTGGAAAGTTCGCAAGCGGCATTAAAATTGTGTCACTAAACTGTAAACACCCTGAGCTGAAGCATGTCATGCGGCACATGCTGATGTTATTGAAGGAACCCTCATTAGAGATCTCCTTCAGAATCATACATGAAAGTAAATCCTACATCTTGTATGCAAGCACCGGGAACATGAAATGCTCTGAATGTGGAGACATCGGGCACAAGAGGCTTATCTGCACACACAAAGCACAGGTTAGTGAGGAGCGGGGCCGAGTGGTGTTAGGGTGAAGGAGAAGCAGGCAGCAAGGAGGGAGAACACCAGGCAGAGTGGGAGAAAGGAGGGAGAACACTGGGGTCAGTGCAGGGGGTGTGGCTACTGCTCCTGCTGCTGCTCCTGCTGCTGCTGAGAGTAGTGTTGAGGATAAACAGGCAGGAGAAAACAATGAACCTGAACCTGCGTGTGAAGCAGACGCTGCTCAGCTCCGGGACTTGCAGCTGGAGGACAGTGTAGTTGAGGAATGTTGGGGAGTGGAACACAGAGTGGTGACATGGTGGAGGGAAATGGAGTAGGTGCTATGCTAATGGAGAATAACAGTGTAGTGATAGAGAATGATGGTTTAAGCGCAGAAAATGCTGGCAGGGAATGCTGATGTGGTAATGAAGAGTGCTGGTACCATAAACAGCGGTAGTTTGATAATTGGGGAGGCTGGTTCAGGTACAGTTAGCAGAGGCATGACTTTGGAGAACGCTGTGGTGGTTGAGGAGAGCAGTGAAATGATTAGGGAGGATACTGAAAGTGTCACAGAGAAAGCTGGTGTGGTCAGTGGAACTGTTATGGGAATTGCTGATGTGGTTATGGAGGATTATGGAACTGTGACAGAGATTACTGATGTGGGTAAGGAGCATGGTGCTGTGGAGGCAGGGAGTAGCACAGGTGTTGCTGCTGTGATGAAGAAGAGTATTGCTGCTCATTTAATGTAATGTGAGATTAACAGTTTCTTAGATGAGACTTTTGGAAAGGTTGTGGACGTAGCTGATTTTTTTTCCAGATACAGATAAATTTTTAGTATCAGTGTCGAAGTTACAAAAAGATGCCATCTTGGAGGAACTGAGCCACCAAAAGAGATACCGCTACCGAAGATCTTTTAAAAGCTGAGTAAAAATCACATCACATGGGTCTGCTGTCCTCATCTGCTCTCTTCTCCTTCTCTTATTCCTTTTTATGGAGAAGCTGAGAGTAGGAACTCTTAATATTAATGGCGGCAGGGATAGGGAGAGTCAGAGAATTTATTAAATATAAAAACATTGATGTGTTTTTTCTACAACACATAGTGACAAAGAAAATGAGACAGAATGGGGGATGTGCTGGGAAGACCAATTCTTTCTTAGTCATGGGACTAATTTTAGTGCCAGAGTAGCCGTTTTATTTTCAAAATGTTTAAAAGCAATTATCACACAGCGTATTGAGCTAGAGCAGGGTCGACTTTTAATGGTACAAGCAGATATCAGAGGAACAGGGTTTTTATTTGTAAACGTATATGCCTCAAATATAGGCAGTGAGCGAGTGAAATGTTTAATAAATTAAGAAATGTACTGACACAATATGGCAGTAACCTAACTATAGTGATGGGTGGAGACTGGAACTGCACTACAAACTTCACAGTAGACAGGAATGCAGAAGAACCTCACATACAGTCCTCTGTGGTATTAGACGGAGTTATGCATGTGCACTTATAGATCCTTGGAGTGAAAAGAACTTGGGTGTAAAGCAATACACATGGCTAAAAACAATGGTTACATGAATAAGTGCTGCAAGACTAGACAGAATTTACATCACAAAAACTGATAGGAACAAAATTTTAAAGAGTTTTAAACCAGTGGTTTTTCAGACCACCACATGGTCACAGTAGATTTTATGTTCTCCAACACTACAAAGCCCAGATCTTACTGGTATTTTAACACAAAGTTACTTCAAGATCAAGATTTCTGTTCTAAATTTACATTATTACATGGAGAAACCCGTTTTACTGACACAAGAAAAGATGAACAGGAGCGTTGCATCACCATCAAATCCACTGCCATCTCCTTGTACTATGAGCTCATTGAGAATGGAGACAGAAGAATGGAGATTTGGCTTCCTTAGGCACATGGTGGAAGGTTGGGAAAACACAAATTCTACAAACATTGTATTTGACATGATTGAACTTTGTAAAATCAATTCTCAGGATCTGGGTTTTTTATCCATAGACCAAGAAAAAGCCTTTGACAGAGTAGATCATTCATATCTCTTCAACGGACTAGCTGCCTTTGGGATAGGTACAAGTTTTTTTTTTTTAATCATGGATTAAACTTTTATATTCTGAGGTTAGCATTATGCTCAAGGTTGGGGAAGGACTTAGCTGTCCCTTCAGAATGCAGTGGGGGATAAGACAAGGCTGTCCATTATCTGGGCAACTGTATAGTTTAGCCATTGAACCTCTATTGATTAAATTAAGAAGAAATATACAGGGCTTGTCTGTGTGTGGACTACAGGAGAAAGTTGTACTGTCAGCTTATGCAGATGACATAATGGTATTCATTACAGAGCAAGTGTTAGGTCGCGCGAAAAGCGCGACTTCAATTACCAGAACCCTCACTCACACACTCCACACTACATTTCCCAGCAAGCTCGGCGGCCTACAAACATGGCCTCCAGGGACTACAACACCCAAAACACCCACACACTACCACGGTCACAATCACTTTCCTTTTAATCCCGCACACCTGTCCTCAATCTGACCAGCACTGTATTTAAGGACTTTTGTGTTACTGGTTGGGCGCGAAGTATTGTTTGTTTTTCCCAAATCTTACCTTACTGAGCAACTGAATTCTGGACTGATTCTCACGGCATTGACCTTTAAGCTAAGTACCTTGGATTCCGACTTCCTCTCAAGCCCTCTTTCTATTTACACATCTCGGTGATAATTTTACGTGCATTTGTGTCTGATTATCTGTTAGCGCTGTGTAGTTAACACACTTTACGTAGTGACCACATTTTATGTGAAGGGTGTTTATTTCTGGATGCTGTTTTTCCGTTTTTCCTTGCTGTTGTTAAGTGTGTGTTTTTCTTACTGCTAGCGCTAACGATTTTGAGAGTGTGTATAAACTTTGCCACGATATCCCGCGAAGTCTTGAAGCCTTCTAAAAAGCTTTTGTGTTACCCTGTGTCCTTTCCACATGTGTGCTGAATAAAGTGACGAAGTTTTTGACCGCAACTGTGTCCAGCCTACTTCTGGTGATATAACAGCAAGAAGATGTTCAAGTTCTTAGTTGCAGTCTAGCTGTGTACCAAGGGGTGTCCTCTGCGTAAGTAAACTGGAGTAAGTTCGTAAGTTTTATTGCAGGACAGTGGTGAGAGAAAGAACTTCCAAAACTACCAGAAATTTACAGCGGGGAAAAAGAGGCATCAAATACAATCATCAAATGCCTTTTTAGGAGAAGAAGAGTACCTGCAAAAAAACTGGGAGGGAATGGTGGAGAAGGTAGGTACAAGGCTGTCTAAGTGGACTTGGGTCCTTCCCCAGTTGTCCTACAGGGGGAGGGTGCTGGTTGCCAACAATCTGACGGCCTCCACGCTGTGGCACAGGTTCACAGCCCTGGAGCCACCAGAGACACTAATTAAAGAGATCCAGAAGAGGATAGTGGACTTTTTCTGGAATAGACAGCACTGGACACAAGCCCCTGTCCTATAAGTGACCCATCAAAACTCTCTAGCTGGTGAGAAGGAGTCGAGGTGGTCGGACCTACTGGTGCCAGGCTCTTCCCCACAAGGCTGCTGGAAGTACCTCTACAAGCCCCTATAAACAAGCGTACAGCTGGTCTACAGTGGAGGGTTGTGCATGGGGCCGTGGCCACAAACAGACACGTGGCGCAGATCAACTCTACAATAGCTACAACGTGCCCTCTTTGTGATAGAGAGGAAACATTAGACCACCTTTTCTTAAGATGTGTCAGACTAGCAGCAATGTTTAATACACTACGATTTTGGATAGGGAGGTTGAGTCAAATACTAACAGAGAACCTGTTCATTTTTGTCCTATATAGTCAGCTGCACAGAAAGAAAAGGTCTGCATGGTCAATTTTATAATAGGTCAGGCCAAACTAGCTACCTGGCTCACACGAAAAAACAAAATGAAAGGCAGTGGAACACTGAACCCAGAACTGATGCTAAAAACCCTTTTGAAGGCCAGACTCAGAATTGAATTTGTTTACTCTAAAATGAAACACAGACTGCAGGACTTCTGTAAGGTTTGGCGGCAGGGTGAGGTTTTATGTTGTGCTGAAAATGAATCATTAATCTTAACCTTTTAACAGAAGCACTTACTCTTAAATAAAATGTTTTATAGGTAATATTTATGTCCTTCTGAGAAGCATATTGTACAAATAAAGTTTCAATTGACTTTTTAAACCAAATTATTATGGTGTGCCAATAATTATGTTTTTGTATTTATCTACCATTTTTATTTATGCTTTTAACTATTAAGTAGGTATTTAGAAATGCTATTTATTGGATGTAAAATGGTGGACACATCATAAATAGTTAAAATAAGGGACAGTCAGAGTCTCTCTCTCTCTCTGATTAAAGTTCATGGTCAGTCTGCTGTTTTCTGTTCAGCTTCAGCTGCTGAGTTTAATGTCACACACAACAGATGAGAGAAACTAAATATAACAGTATGATCATTTTTAATTACTTTGTTAATCAGAATAACCAGGTGATATTAAATCCTCATGTCATTCTGAATAATAAAATCATTTTACAAACACATCATCTTTAACGTAATTCAATTCTTAAACCAAGATAAAAATCAATTGATGAAGTGTGTCATTGTGTCTCTTTAATCTAGCCACAGGAGGTCACAAGCCAGTGTACTTTTTGTGCCGGTCCCAAGCCCGGATAAATAGAGAGGGTTGTGTCAGGAAGGGCATCCGACGTAAAACTTTTGCCAAATTCAATATGCGAATCACGAACATGACTTCCATACCGGATCGGTCGGGGCCTGGGTTAACAACGACCGCCATCGGCGCCATTGACCTACAGGGCACTGGTGGAAATTGGGCTACTGTTGGTCGAAGAAGGAGAGGAGGAAGGTGTGTTAAAGGAGGAAGGCGTGTCCGTAGGCAGAGAGAGAAGAGGAAAGGCAGGAGTTTAGGACTGAAAGTAGGGACTTTGAATGTTGGTATGATGACAGATAAAGGCAGAGACCTGGTAGATATGATGCGGAGGAGGAAAGTTGACATTCTGTGTGTCCAGGAGACCAGGTGGAAAGGGACTAAGGCTAGAAGCATTGGAGCAGGGTTTAAACTGTTTTATCATGGGGTGGACAGGAAGAGAAATGGAGTAGGAGTGATCCTGAAGGAGGAGTTTGTGAAGAATGTTCTGGAGGTAAGGAGAGTGTCAGATAGGTTGATGAGTCTGAAGCTGGAAATTGAAGGTGTGATGTTGAATGTTGTTAGTGCTTACGCTCCACAAGTAGGTTGTGAGCAAGAGGAGAAAGACAGATTCTGGAGCAAGCTTGAGTAAGTGATGCAGAGTGTTCCCAGATGTGAGAGAGTGGTGATAGGGGCAGACTTTAATGGACATGTTGGTGAAGGGAATAGTGGGCATGAGGAAGTGATGGGCAGGTTTGGTTTTCAGGTAAGGAACCCAGAAGGACAGAGGTTGGTAGACTTTGCTAAAAGTATGGAGATGGCTGTGGTGAACACGTACTTTCAGAAGAGGCAGGAACACAGGGTGACATATAAGAGTGGTGGCAGGAGCACACAGGTGGACTATATCTTATGTAGACACTACATAGTGGTAGGAGAGAGTGTAGCTAGACAGCATAGGATGGTGGTGTGTAAGATGACTCTGGTAGTGAGGAAGATGAAGAGAGCAAAGGCAGAGCAGAAGACAAAGTGGTGTAAGTTGGAAAAGGAAGAGTGCTGTGCGGTTTTCAGGGAGGAGTTGAGACAGGCTTTAGGTGGTCAGGAGGTGCTTCCAGATGACTGGACTACTACAGCCAAAGTGATCAGGGAGACAGGTAGGAAGGTGCTAGGTGTGTCATATGGAAGGAGGAAAGAAGACAAGGAGACTTGGTGGTGGAATGAGGAAGTTCAGGAGAGTATCCAGAAGAAGAGTTTAGCTAGGAAGAAGTGGGACAGTGAGAGGACAGAGGAAAGTAGACAGGAATATAGGGAGATGCAGCGTGAGGTTAAGATAGAGGTGGCAAAGGCCAAACAGAAAGCTTATGAGGACATGTATGCAAGGTTAGATAGTAAGGAAGGTGAGAGGGATTTGTATCGGTTGGCGAGGCAGAGGGATAGAGATGGTAAGGATGTGCAGCAGGTTAGAGTGATTAAAGATAGAGATGGAAATGTGTTGACAGGTGACAGGAGGGTGAGGGAAAGATGGAAGGAGTACTTTGAGGAACTGATGAATGAGGAAAATGACAGAGAGAGAAGAGTAGTAGAGGCAAATATTGTTGAGCAGGAAGTAGAAAGGATTAGCAAGGGTGAAGTTAGGAGAGCTTTGAAGAGGATGCAGAGAGGAAAGGTGGTTGGTCCTGATGACATACCAGTGGAGGTATGGAAGTGTCTAGGAGAGATGGCAGTAGAGTTTTTAACTAAGTTGTTCAACGATGTCTTAGAGAGTGAGAGGATGCCTGAGGAATGGAGGAGAAGTGTTTTGGTGCCGATTTTTAAGAACAAGGGAGATGTGGAGAGTTGTGGAAACTACAGAGGTATTAAGCTGATGAGCCATACAATGAAGTTGTGGGAAAGAGTAGTGGAAGAAAGGCTAAGGGGAGAAGTGAGCATTTGTGAGCAGCAGTATGGTTTCATGCCAAGAAAGAGCACTACAGATGCAATATTTGCTTTGAGAATGTTGATGGAGAAGTACAGAGAGGCTCAGAAAGAGCTGCATTGTGTCTTTGTAGATTTAGAGAAAGCGTATGAAAGGGTGCCAAGAGAGGAGCTGTGGTATTGTATGAGGAGGTCTGGAGTGGCAGAGAAGTATGTTAGAGTGGTGCAGGATATGTATGAGAGCAGTAGGACAGTGGTAAGGTGTGCGGTAGGTGTGACAGAGGAGTTCACAGTGAAGGTGGGACTGCATCAAGGATCGGCTCTGAGCCCCTTCTTGTTTGCGGTGGTGATGGACAGACTGACAGATGAGGTTAGACAGGAATCTCCATGGACTATGATGTTTGCAGATGACATCGTGATCTGTAGTGAGAGCAGGGAGCAGTTGGAGAAAACTCTAGAGAGGTGGAGGTTTGCTCTGGAGAGAAGAGGAATGAAGGTTAGTCGCAGCTAGACAGAATACATGTGTGTGAATGAGAGGGATCCAAGTGGAACAGTGAGGTTACAGGGAGAAGAGATAAAGAAGGTGCAGGATTTTAACTACTTAGGGTCAACAGTCCAGAGCAACGGGGAGTGTGGAAAAGAGGTGAAGAAGCGTGTGCAGGCAGGTTGGAATGGGTGGAGAAAAGTGTCAGGTCTGTTGTGTGATAAAAGAGTACCAGCAAGAATGAAAGGAAAGGTGTACAGGACAGTAGTGAGACCAGCGATGTTGTATGGTTTGGAGACAGTTGCACTGAGGAAAAGGCAGGAGGAAGAGTTAGAGGTAACAGAGCTGAAGATGTTGAGGTTCTCTTTGGGAGTGACGAGGATGGATAGGATCAGGGGGACAGCACATGTGAGATGTTTTGGAGACAAAGTTAGAGAGGCCAGGTTGAGATGGTTTGGACATGTTCAGAGGAGGGAGAGTGAATACATAGGTAAAATGCATTACCAGCTGAGGTTAGAGCTGTCAGGCAGGAGGCCGAGAGGAAGACCAAAGAGGAGGTTTATGGATGTAGTGAAGGAGGACATGAAGGTAGTCGGTCTGAGAGAAGAGGATGCAGGGGATAGGGATGGAGGCAGATGATTCGCTGTGGCGACCCCTGAAGGGAACAGCTGAAAGGAAAAGAAGAAGTCATTGTATCTCTTTACAGGTTGCATGATTGTGGTGTCTCAGACGAAGGCTGTGCTGCTCTGACTTCAGCTCTGAGATCAAACCCCTCACACCTGAGAGAACTGGATTTGTCCTCTGATAAACTAGGAGACTTAGGAGTGAAGAGTTTCTCTGCTGTACTGGTGAATCCTCACTGTAAACTGGAGAAACTGGGGTAAGATCATCTCTCTGAGAGTCATAAATTAAATAAATAGGGGGAAATGGATTTTTAAATGCTCTCTCTGAGCGGAAGTTGAGTGAGTGAATGTGAGATTGGAAGTGTGGCATGAGTGTGAGATTGGAAGTGTGGTGTGAGTGTTTTTTCTCTCTGTTTTTTTTTTTTTGTTGCTTTAGTTAAGATATTTGTTATTTTTAGTGGTGTAATTTAAGTGTTTTAGTTTTTTTTGGTGGCAGCAACAACGGGTATAACCAGGAGTCATGCCGGTTCGCGGAGTTGGAGGGGTGGGGCTGGAAACACTCACACGCCAACATGCATTTATCCGAATTTGTCCGAATATAGATTGTTCTGTGGAGGATTGCGCTTTGGCAGTCAGAGGAATTGTTGGATACGATAGCGTTAAATCCGCATCTAGGATGAACAATGGAGTTGTGATTTTTGTGGTTAGCTTTGATAAAGTTGCAACAATTGTTGAGCAAGGCGTAATAATTAGAGATGTCTTTGTTAAAGCGGTGCCGCTCGTTAATCCGGCAAAAAAGATCATTTTGTTGCAAGTACCTCTGTTCATTAGTAATGAAATGTTAGAAAGAGAACTTTCGAGACATGGACAGCTAATGTCGCCGATTAAATTAATTTCACTTGGCTGTAAATCTCCGCACTTGAGACATGTTGTTTCTTTTAGAAGGCAAGTCTTTATGATTCTAAAGAACAATAATGAAGAAGTAAACTTAGTGTTCAAGTTCAGAGTGAATGATTATGACTATACCGTTTATGTAACCTCAGAGAAGATGAAATGTTTTGGATGTGGAACGGATGGTCACCTTATACGATCATGCCCAGAAAAATTCCCTGCTGAAATTAAGACCTTAGAACAGGATGAGTCAAGCAAATCTCAGAAGCAAAATGAATCAAATGAATCTCAGGGACATATACTGGACAAAAACAAATTACAAGGACAAAGACAGAATGTACTAAATGATCCTCAGGGAGTAAAACAGGGTAAGTTAAGTGAATCTAAGAGGCAAAAACAGAGTGAATCAAATGAAACTCAGGGACAAAAACAGAGGGATTCAGATGAAATTCAGGGACAAAAACAGAGGGAATCGAATGAAATTCAGGGACAAAAACAGAGGGAATCGAATGAAACTCAGGGACAAAAACAGAGTGATTCAGACGAAATTAAGGGACAAAAACAGAGTGAATCGAATGAAACTCAGGGACAAAAATTGGATGAATCAAATAAATCTCAAAGACAAAAACAAAATGAACCAAAAGATTCTCAGGGACAAAAACAAAATGAGTGGAATGAATCCCAGGGACAAAAACAGAATGAATGAATCAGATAGAATAAAACCCAATGAATCAGATGGAATAAAACTGAAACAATCACACAAAGCTCAAAGGATTGAACAAAATAAAAGATCAACACAGGAGACTAAAGAGTTTTTTCAGGCTCCCTCTCCAGTTGTTCAAAAGGACTTAGTTGAGAACAATCAACAGCGTAATATTGAAGAGGAGGCCAGTACTAGCACTCGGAAGGAAGTGGAAGGAGGTAGAATGTTCTGTGGATGAAGAAAGTGAGATGCTGGTAGAAGATAAGTTCGTCAAAGATAATGTTAAGAAAAGAAAAAATAGAGATGATTTTCAAACCTGAGAAAGTTTCCTCTTAATGGTTGCTCTCAGACTTATGATAGTGATGTTGAGGTAGACTCTGATGCAGATTCTGTAACTTTCTCACAGAAATCGGCTACTCTTTGTTGAACATTAAGAAGTTTCTTAAGAGTACTAAAGGAGCTAGGAATGTGAAAATTGAGAATGTGTTTCCTGCTCTTCAACTTTTCATTGATTCAGTTAAGAATTTTCAAAAAAGTTATGAAAGTTCAGGGGAGAAAGTTTTCACTGATCAAGAGATTTATCATTTAAAGAAACTTGTTTTGAAAGTTAAAAGACAGCTAGAAGATGGCGAGTATGTTTAGTAATCTTTGTAATTTGGTTTTCTTTTATTTTTTGTTTTTGTTTTGTTCTTCTGCTTTATGAGTGACTTAAAAATAGGCAGTTTGAATTTAAATGGAGCTAGAGATGAAAAAAAAAGTGTTTTGGAGACTGTAAATGATGTTATTAGAGGTTGTAATGATAAAGAATTTTTATTTATAAGTGGGGACTGGAATTGAGAGTAGACTTGATAGAAATCATGTAGAGCCTCATCCGGCCTCTCACACCCATCTGATTCAATTGTTAGAGACCCATGAGCTATATGATGTGTGAAGAGGGTTGCATGTGAATCAAAGTCAGTATACCTGGACTCATTGTAAAGACAATTTATTGTCTATGGCCAGACTTGATCGTTTGTATTGTTTTAAATATCATTCTAATGTTGTTAAAAACAGTTTTATTAGCCCTGTTGGGTTTTCTGATCACTCACTTGTTGTGATTTGTGTCTTTCTGAAATGTGTAAAGCCTAGTAGTGTCTATTGGCATTTTAATACAGCTTTACTAGAAGATAAACATTTTAAAGACATCTTTGTATCTGTAACACACTTAATGTTCGGGTACAGGAGGAACCAGAAGGGAGGCAGGCTTAATCCACTTGCACGCTTTTATTTTTCCTTTTCCTTTCAGTTTGTGGGTTTTTTTATTTCTTACACACATACACGCACACACGCACACATGTGGCTCTGTGCCGGCGTCTCTTTCCCTCTCTCTCGAGGCGCGTGTCTCTCCTCCATTTCTCTTCTTCCCCTCATTGCAACACAGAACACTCGTTAGTCTCATTTCCTACAGGTGTGTAAACCTTACCACTCGCTTTCTCCAGCTGCGCCCTCCATTCACAAACTGGTGCTCGACCACACCCCCGCCTCCACAGTATCCTTTTGGAAAAATCATCAAAATACAAAAAATGAATTTATGTCTTTACAACAGTGGTGGGACTTCGGAAAAGTTCAAATAAAACAGTTGTGTCAGCAATATAATTGTAGCTGAGGTCACAAAGGATCAACGTTATTTTGAAGCTCTTGAGGCTAAAAAGTCTGTGTTAAATAACCTGCTTGGGGTATCAGCACAAGGGGCTCTGATTAGGTCCCGTTTTAAGAATGTAGTAGAAATGGCTGTTCCATCACACTTTTTTTTTTTTTTTTGGATTGGAGCTTTAAAAATGGTCAAAAAAGATTTATTCGTAGTTTAAAGTCTGACTCTGGACATGATATCTGATCATGCTGCCATTCGTAAGCATGCTGTCAGTTTTTACAGTGATTTGTATAAATGTGAGCACCAAGAAAAGCAGGTGATAGCTCAGAGTTTTTATACTGGTCTTCCCCAGGTCAAACAAAAGAGTAATGCTATATTGGAAGCAGATATTTTGATGGGTGAACTTTATGCAGCTTTGCAGAGCATGCAGAGCAGAAAACTCCTGGATTAGATGGACTGCCAGTTGATTTTTATAAATTTTTTTGGTTTGTAATTGGAGAAGATCTTTTGGCAGTACTAAAGGATAGCCTAGTCAATGACCGTTTGCCTTTAAGTTGCAGAAGGGCAGTTCTTACCCTTCTGCCAAAAAAAGGTGACTTACAGCTCATAAAAACTGGAGACCTGTGTCCCTGCTTTGCACTGATTATAAGCTACTCTCTAAAGTATTGGCAAGTAGACTCAGTAAAGTGATGGAACAAGTTGTTTATCCTGATCAGACCTACTGTATTCCTGGCAGGTTGATTTCTGATTTTATTGTTCTCATTCAAGACTTGTTAGAAATCTCTAAGCTTTTTGCTCTTAAAATGGGAATTATTTCTATTGATCAGGAAAAAGCCTTTGACCATGTTGAACACAAATATTTATGGCAAACAATGTTTGCTTTTGGGTTTACTCCTGGTTTTATCAATAAAATCAACACTTTGTACTGTTATGTTCAGAGTGTTTTAAAGATTAATGGTGTTTTGAGCGCTCCTTTTCAGGGCCAGCGGGGAATTAGACAGGGTTGTGCCCTGGCTGGTATGTTATATTCTCTGGCTTTTGAACCTTTATTACATAAACTTAGAGCTGTTTTACAAGGTGTGATTTTACCAGGGTGCAACATACCTTTAAAGTTATCTGCGTATGCAGATGACTTAGTCATCATGGTTGACAATCAGCAAGGTATTGATATGCTAACAAATATTGTAGCTCAATATGGCATAATTTCTTCAGCAAAAGTAAATTGGAGCAAAAGTGAAGCTCTCACCATAGGGGGAGTGATGGAAAAAAAAGTTTAAATTGCCTGTGGTATTGAATTGGAAAACAGAGGGGGGGTTAAAATATTTAGATGTGTTTTTGGGTGAAGAAACTTTTGTCCTTAAAAACTGGGATAATGTTCTTGAGAAGACTAAAGGTCGTATTGCCAGATGGAAGTGGATTTTACCAAAAATGTCTTATACTGTAGAGGTCGAGTTCTTGTTATTAACAATCTGATTTCGTCCACTTTATGGCATCGCCTATCCTGCGTTGATCCTCCTCCAGATTTGCTGTCAAAGATTCAGGCGCTTCATGTTGACTTCTTTTGGGACCGCCTGCACTGGACTCCTCAAAGTGTATTATTTTTGCTGAAAGAAGAAGGAGGACAAGGCCTAATTAATCTGAACAGTAGAGGGGCAACTTTTCGTTTCCAGTTTGTTCAGAGGTTTCTGTGGGGTCCCACAGATCTGGTGTGGAGACCGCTGGCATGTACAATTTTGAACCAGCTAGGTGGACTCGGCCTGAACAAAACATTATTTCTGATGGATCTAAAGCAACTTAACACTAGTGGATTACCAAGTTTTTACTGTGGACTGTTCAAAGTTTGGAACTTGTTTAAAGCAGAGAGGGCAGAACATCACAGTTCATTGTACTGGCTTCTCCAAGAACCAGTTGTATATGGGACCAGATTGGGTGCAACCTGTCAAATAGGTCCCAGTCTACTCAGACGGTTCTGTGTGTCTAATCTAGTAATGCTGGGACATGTAATTCAGTTTACAGGTGCGAACATGGACAATGCTCCTCTCCTTGCCTCTCATTTAAAGGTGCACTCTATCCGTATAATCACCTTGTTGCTCAAAAAGTGGAAAGAAGCCTTAACAGATTCTGAATGTACATTGTTGCATTTTTATTGTGATGGTTCTGTTCAACCCAGTGTTGATGATATTTTTCCTTTGGTGAAGGTTCTCCCAGATTTTATGGACTGTACAGGATTTTTTTTTAGAAACTGATAATTCTTGTGTGTCTGTACGTGACGCTGATAAGAAATTGTTATACAGATTGATTGTTAAAATTCTGAACAAAGATAAATTAAATGGTAGAATTGACACTCCATGGAGAGCTCCCTTAGCTTTGAATGATGGTGTTGGACCTGAATGGAGAGCGCTGTACAAACCACCATTGTTGAAGTGTGCTGATTTGCAATGGAGGGTTTTACATATAGCCGTGGCTGTTAATGCTTTTATCTCAGTTTTAAACTCTGATATTAAACATGACTGCCCTTTTTGCACTCTTCGTGAGACAGTTTTTCATTGTTTTATGGACTGTTGTTGTCTTTTGTCACTGTTCTCTATGTTGGAAGATCTTTTTAAATTGTTTGGTATAGTTTTTTCCAAACAGTTGTTTATTTTAGGTTACACGTATTCCCAAAAAAAGAGGGCAGTGTCAACTCTTTAATTATATTTTGGGAAGAGCTGTGTATATCTTCTTTTCCTTTCGGCTCTTCCCTTCAGGGGTCGCCACAGCGAATCATCTGCCTCCATCTAGCCCTATCCCCTGCATCCTCTTCTCTCAGACCGACTACCTTCATGTCCTCCTTCACTACATCCATAAACCTCCTCTTTGGTCTTCCTCTCGGCCTCCTGCCTGGCAGCTCTAACCTCAGCATCCTTTTACCGATATATTCACTCTCCCTCCTCTGAACATGTCCAAACCATCTCAACCTGGCCTCTCTAACTTTGTCTCCAAAACATCTCACATGTGCTGTCCCTCTGATGTACTCATTCCTGATCCTATCCATCCTCGTCACTCCCAAAAAGAACCTCAACATCTTCAGCTCTGCTACCTCTAACTCTTCCTCCTGTCTTTTCCTCAGTGCAACTGTCTCCAAACCATACAACATCGCTGGTCTCACTACTGTCCTGTACACCTTTCCTTTCATTCTTGCTGGTACTCTTTTATCACACAACAGACCTGACACTTTTCTCCACCCATTCCAACCTGCCTGCACACGCTTCTTCACCTCTTTTCCACACTCCCCGTTGCTCTGGACTGTTGACCCTAAGTACTTAAAATCCTGCACCTTCTTTATCTCTTCTCCCTGTAGCCTCACTGTTCCACTTGGATCCCTCTCATTAACACACATGTATTCTGTCTAGCTGCGACTAACCTTCATTCCTCTTCTCTCCAGAGCAAACCTCCACCTCTCTAGAGTTTCCTCCACCTGCTCCCTGCTCGCACTACAGATCACAATGTCATCCGCAAACATCATATGAGTAGACGAAATAATGTGGAAGGATCTGCAGATGATGATGCTGTTTTTGTATTTGTCAAAATGTTGAAAGCTAGTTTATAAATAGATTTTAATTACTATAGTTTGATGAACGATCTAGAAAAATTTTCCAATATATGGTGTTATAAAGATGTGCTCTGCTCTGTTGTAGAGAATAATTTAATTTTCAAGAGTGTGTTGATGTAATGTGACATTATGTTAGAATACACACAGAGGGCTGGATGCAGGTGCGGAGCAAAATCGTCACTTTATTAGGTGTAGTTCAGAAGTTTCGGAACAGTTCAAAATCGTTATGCAGGAGAATGGTCAGAAACAGGCAGAGTTCATAAACATGGGCAAACAGAAGTATCGAAGGCTAGGCAATAGTCCAGAATCAAAAACATAAGCAAAAGTTCAACACGGTCAAAACAGTAATCCCAAAGGCAAGAGCAATAATCCAATATCCAGAAAACGTAAGCAAGGTTCAAAAAGCCAGAATAAACAGTCCATAGAAATTGCTTGGTAAGTGTATGAGCAAAAGGAGCGTACAAATACTTCGCGCCGAGCGCGACAAACAAAAGTCCTTAAATAGTGCATCAGTGAATGAACGTGGAAATTAACAACAGGTGTGTGCTTAAAATGAAGGTGACTGTGAGCGTGGGAGTGAGGGAGTGTCATGGGGAGTGTAGTCCGTGGCGGACATGTTTGTAGGCCGCTGTGGTTGTCGGGAAATGGATTCGTGCTCGTGGCGCGACCTAACACATTATTTGATTGTTGTGGGGTTTTTTTTTACAATTGTCTTAATAAAGTATTTGTAAAAATCAAAAATCTCTCTCTCTCTGATTAAAGTTCATGGTCAGTCTGCTGTTCTCGGCTCAACTTCTGATAGTTTAATATCACATACAACAGATGAGAGAAACTAAATATAACACTCAGTGTGATCATTTTTACAGGTGTATCTCAAAAAATTAGAATATCGTGGAAAAGTTCAGGGTTTTTTTTGTAATTTAATTCAAAAAGTTGAACTTTTATATATTCTAGATTCATTACACATAAAGTGAAATATTTCAAGACTTTTTTTGTTTTAATCTTGATGATTACACCTTACAGCTCATGCAAATCAAAAATCCAGTCTCTCAAAATATTAGAATAAAGAGTTTATAATACAGCAATGTCAACCTGAGGAGAGCTCTTATCAGCTAATTAACTCAAAACACCTTTTTAATGCTTTTTTTGCTCAGTGGTCCAAAGTCCTCTTTTCAGATGAAAGTAAACTTTGCATTTCATTTGGAAATCAAGGTCCCAGAGACTGGAGGAAGAGTGGAGAGGCACAGAATCCAAGTTGCTTGAAGTCCAGTGTGAAGTTTCTACAGTCAGTGATGATTTGGGGTGCCATGTCATCTGCTGGTGTTGGTCCACTGTGTTTTTTCAAGTCGAGAGTCAATGCAGCCGTCTACCAGGAGATTTTAGAGCACTTCATGCCTCCATCTGCTGACAAGCTTTATGGAGATGCTGATTTCCTTTTGCAGCAGGACTTGGCACCTGCCCACAGTGCCAAAACTACTAGTAACTGGTTTGCTGACCAAGACATTACTGTGCTTGATTGGCCAGCCAACTCGCCTGACCTGAATTTTGTAAAGAGGAAGAAGAGAGACACCAGACACAACAATACAGACGAGCTGAAGGCAGCTATCAAAGCAACCTGGGCTTCCATAACACCTCAGCAGTGCCACAGGCTGATTGCCTCCATGCCATGCTGCATTGATCCAGTAATTCATGCAAAAGGAGCCCTGACCAAGTATTGACTGCATAAATTAACATACTTTTCAGTAGGTTGATATTTCTGTATTATAAATTCTTTAATTTATTATATTCTGGATTTTTGATTTCCATGAGCTGTAAGCTGTAATCATCAAGATTAAGACAAAAAAAGGCTTGAAATATTTCACTTTATGTGTAATGAATCTAGAATATATGAAAGTTCCACTTTTTGAATTAAATTATGGAGAAAAACTAACTTTTCCATGATTGTGTGGCGAAATTACAAAAGGGGCATTATTATGCATTATTCTTTTCTACCAGAATAATGAAATGGATCAACTTTAAACGTGAAACGAGACAGAAGCGCACGCTTGGATTCAACGCACCTTTTTAAAGGAGACGAGTTTTAAAGCGTGCCCGCATTATCTACAGGAATGTGTAGTAACTCGGATGAATCTGCAACGTTTAAAATAATATTCTCCACCAGTTACAATTCATGTAACAAAAAAAAAAGATGTTTAACACGTTTAAATGTATTCTCCAATTTATGTAAGGAATTAGCTCGACTGGCGTGAAATATATCTATATATCTAATCAACGCGTGTTGTGACCAGTTATAAATATACATCAGCCATGAAAGGGAATTTATATAGGTGCACATATACATATAGATAATTAACTACAACGGATTATAATTAATTATGACTATGTATGTGGCCTAGATCAGCTTTATGAACTCTAAAGAGTGAGTTTATCCTTCTGGCCAGGAAGAATTAACTCACGAAGTTTGTTATTAAAGATAGAGCCGGTAATCAGATCTTATGCAGTATTTAATTTACTCATCCCCTCAACAAAACAGAGAAAATCAAGCGTGGGATAATAGATTTTAATAGCTATATGTGACTATGGATACACACGACTAACTCTAAGCAGAACATACATTTTATACACATCTATATACAGGGAGAGAAAAGGGCTAGAGAGAAAGTAATGAAAGAAAGGGAAGCAGACAAAAACACAACTATTTAACCTTTTTCAGAACCAGCACGAACTTAATTCTCCTGTAACACAGGGGTACAATCTTAAACGCAGATATAGATCATTAACTATACTTGCATAGCCTCAAGGTTGAGAGTTTGCACGAGGTCGTGTAGTTAGCTGGTTCGTTGTTGCTTGGAAAGGCGTGAGCCCGGAGGTAGTTGCGTCTTGTGTCCGGAGAGAGAGAGATCCTGGCTTCCTCTTCCCGGGGCACGTGGCCCCGGGGGAGAGGAACCGGAAGAAGTGAAGTTGAGAAGTGAAGTCAAACTCTGAAGTCTAACTCTCAAATCCGACTGAAGTGAGCGTGGTGTTGTTTTAAAAACAACACCAACGCACATACCTCTTTGGGCTATGGGCCAATCAGGAAGTTGGGTTTGCATGTCTGGATGACTCTCTTTGTCTGGTCTCGGACCCTAATTTAAATGTCGAGGGAGGAGCCGGTCTATACCGTGTTATAAATTAAATTAAAGGAAAAACATGAAATGATGGATCCCATTGCAATGTGATATGCATAATCAATCTGGGTATCTCGAGACGATTAACTACATAACAAATTCAATGGATTTGTAAAGAATATTACAAATAAAACCTGGTTACAGACATTTAAAATGATATGCTAAATTAAAACTATTTAAAGTCATTAAGGTTAGTTAAACACACAATATATGTAAATAAAATACCATCACACTATTTAGACATGGAATAATTACATATAATTACACGTTACATTGAAGAGAGAGGGATTTCTCCATTGTGTGTGTAAGGTAAGTGTGTGTGTGTGTGTGTGTGTGTGTGTGTGTGTGTGTGTGTGTGTGTGTGTGTGTAAGGTAAGTGTGTGTGTGTGTGTGTGTGTGTGTGTGTGTGTGTGTGTGGTGGATCCCTGCTGACGAACTAATCATGAAGTTTCCCAGACGTTTAGTCATCAAAGGTTTCTTTTATTGCAGGGGTAAGTCCTGTGTGGGTCCCAGAGAGACTTTTTGCATTCCAAAGGGCATCTGGTCAAAGGAGGCCTCTCGGGGTTACTCTGGCTCGCCTACGTGGTGAAATTTTCTATGTTTAGTTTGAGCATAGTCATACACTACAATTGTTAGAGTCATCCTCACTTTCGCATTCCCCTCTCTCCCATTCATAAACCCGGTTGGACTTTCCCCATTCACAGACTCTCATTTTGTTTATTTCTCCATGTGCTGCTTTGTTTTGGTTAACGTCATGTCTCCGCCCCTGTTTGCTCATTGGTTCTCTGTTTTATGTTTCATTATTAGTTTCAGGTGTTTTGTGTTTCCCCTTGTTTGATTCTCCTTATTTAAACCCCTTTGTTTCTCCGCCTTGACGTGGAGTATTGAACTGAAATGTATTGAATTGTTTTTGCACTGCCCTCGCGTTTCCTGGACCGTGGACTCTTGCCTCGATATTGTTTAGATTAATGCCTCATTCTTTTGTGGATTTATGCCTCGTTATTCTATGGATTCTTGCCTCGCTATTTTTGTGTGTTAATGCCTCGTTATTTTGTGGATTTCCTGCCTTGCTCCTCTGTGGATTATGACCTTGCATTTTTGTGGATTTATGGCTCGCTACCCTGTGGATTATTGCTTTGCCATTTATTGTGGATTATTATTTTTTGGGACCCTGCTTTTGTGTTGTGTTTTTCCCCTGTTACGTTATTTTTGGTTATACCTAATAAAGTGACTTTTTCCCCAGCACTTGCATCCAGCCCTTCCATGTGATCCGTAACAATAATATTCAAATTTTTTGGGATGCACCTGTAATTACAGTGTTAATTAGAATAAACAGGTGATATTAAATCCTCATGTCATTCTGAATAATAAAATCATTTTACAAACACATCATCTTTAAAGTAAGTCTTAAACCAAGATAAAAATTTGTTGATGAAGAGTGTCATTGCGTCTCTCTACAGGTTTTGTAATTGTGGTGTCTCAGATGAAGGCTGTGCTGATCTGACTTCAGCTCTGAGATCAAACCCCTCACACCTGAGAGAACTGAATCTGTCCTGTAATAAACTAGGAGACTCAGGAGTGAAGAGTCTCTCTGCTGTACTGGAGAATCCTCATGGTAAACTGGAGAAACTGAGGTAAGATCATCTCTCTGAGAGTCACATGACCTGCTCCTCAGTTAAAACACATTATCTAATAGTGAGACTGAAGCAGAAGTTTTAGGTTCAGTCATCAATGTCCTGAGGAGGAAGATTGTTTCTTTTCACTGCACACTGATGATAATCTTCTATGCCACAAATATTTGATTTCTTCTAGCACCCTACCTCCACACTGTGTCTTCTGTCATTCCTGTGCTTCTTCTTAAAGTCTGCACTTACAGCGGGTATAGAAAAGAATCACCCCCTTTAAAATAATCACATTTTTCAGCCTGCTTTTCAGCCTGAAATGAAGACGGACACAGTTTTTGTTTTATCCAGCTGAATTTACTCAGTAGTGCAACTTATAACATCCAAGTGAAAGATATAACACCAATATGTCAGAAAAAAAGAAAAAGATTAAAAAACAGAATCACTGAGTTGGAAAAAGGATCACCCCCTTGCTTTAATTTGCCTTAATTTTTTAATTACAGCCTTTAATCTGTTGGGATATGTCTCTACTAACTTTGCACATCTAGACTTTGCAATATTTGCCCACTCTTCTTTGCAGAACTGCTCAAGTTCAGTTAAATTTGATGGTGACTGTTTGTGGACTGCAGTCTTCAAGTCATTCCACAGATTTTCAATGGGGTTTAAGTCTGGGCTCTGACTAGGAATTGCAAGGACATTCACCTTTTTCTCCTTCAACCACTGTGTGGTCAGTTTTGCTGTGTGCATTGGGTCGTTGTCATGTTGGAAGGTAAACCTTCTTCCCATTGACAACTTTCTGGGAGAGGGCAGCAGATTTTCCTCAATAATTTGACGGTATTTTGCCCCATCCATTTCCTTCTATCCTGACAAGTGCTCTAGTCCCTGCTGCAGAGAAACACCCCCATAACAGGATATTACCACCTCCATGCTTTACTGTAGGAATGGTGTTATTTGGATGGTGAGCTGTATTGGATTTCTGCCAGACAGGTGATATCATTTGGTGTTGAGGCCAGATAATTCAAATTTAGTCTCATCTGACCATAACACCTTTTTCCATGTGGCCTCAGAATCTTCAAGGTGCGTTCATGTGACTTTCTTGAGGAGTGGCTTTTTTCTTGCAACCCTCCCAAGCAAGTCCCATTTGTGGAGAATTTGATATTGTTGTCACATGCACACAATGACCACTCACTGTCATAAAATCCTGCAACTACTCCTCTTGGTAGCCTCTCTGATCAGTTTCCTCCTGGCTCTTTCATCCAGTTTGGAGCGACGTCCTGATCCAGGGAGGGTCTGTGTTGTACCAAATACCTTCCACTTCTTAATAATAGACTTCACTGTGCTTCTAGGCATTGAAAAGCCTGAAATTTTTTTGTATGCATTTCCTGACTTGTGCCTGTCTACAACTTTATCCCGGAGATCTTTTGACAGTGCCTTGCCACCCATAGTTGATTGTTTGCTTCAGTTGCACTACAAAATGCTCAGGGAAAGCTCTTTTCATGCTGAGCTAATCAAAATGACCACAGCTGATCACAGTTGAAAGTCAGATGGTTTTGTATGCCATTGAGAAGGTGATTAGCGTCTCCTTATTGAGTTTACAAATCATTTTAGGAGGGGTGTGATCCTTTTTCCAACTCAGTGATTCTGTTTTTTTATTTTATTTTTTTTTTCTGACATGTTGGTGTTATATCTTTCACTTGGATGTTATAAGTTGCACTGAGTAAATACAGCTGGATAAAACAAAAACTGTGTCTGCCTTCATTTCAGGCTGAAAAGTAACAAAATGTGATTATTTTAAAGGGGGGTGATTCTTTTCTATACCCACTGTAAATATAAATGTAGAATAAGGGCTAAATGACACAGTAGTGTTCATTATTTGAAAAAGCTCTAAAGCCTGTGATTGGATAAGAGCAGTGATGTGATGGGTAAATATCTGCTCATTTTCCAATTAGAACTTGTCTAAGTTCTCATTTGTCCTAGGTAAATGTTATAGCACAGATATAACACAGTAAGAATTAAGAAATGTTGAATTATTAACAGGAGATGATGATGTTTCTCTTGGAGCAGAGACAATTGCATACTGTTGATCATGAAGTACCACAGTCCAGTTTGTGGTTATTAATTCACATGTTTTTCTTTTATATTCAGTGTGAGATTAACATCTCTGTGTGCGTGTGTGTGTGCCTGTGTGTGTGTGTGTGTGTGTGTGTGTGTGTGTGTGTGATGAAGACTCCGGTGTTCCTGCATTTCCATGTTGGGGAATAGAGAACACGTTTATAAACACAGCACTCATTTAGTTATAACAGAGTGGCAGTGGTAGCTCAGTGGTTAAGACGTTGTATGACTTATCAGAAGATCGTGAGTTCAAACCCCACCACTGCCAAGTTGCCATTAGGGGCCCTTAACCCTCAACTGCTCAGTTGTATAAATTACATAAAATGTAAGTTGCCCTGGATAAGGGTGTCTGCCAAATGCCACATTAAACAGTGTGTTCATCGTGCACAGTGAATCAGACTGCAAACATTTCTACACTGAGTGTATAACAACCTCTGACCCCTGGATAAAATTCCCCGGACCTAGGGTTAGTGGAATTCACACCTGACAGGATTGGCATCTGAGGGAGACTCACTACAAGTCACATTCATCACTTTGCCCTTTGTTAATAAATGTACCAGTGCTGTTATACTAAATATCTTCCAATGCCGCTTGTCCAATCAAATTAGTGGACCAGAACTAACTGTTGTATAATATAGCTTTGATGGTTTATGTGATTTTTTTGGTTTATGTAATTAGTATTTGTTTAATATTGTAATAAGCTTAAAAAACATTTTTACACATGCATACTGTAGCTGTTTTGCTTGTCATGTCAACACACACACACCATGCTCAATGTCAAGTTCACAGTCATATGATTACTGAACGCACACACCTGGATCTAATCACCACCAAACACTATAAATTCAGCACTGGTTCAGCTCTGTATTCACACCTGACACGCCCAACCTTTGTTCTCTTTTTGTTTGTTTTTTTTTGGATTCTGGACTGTTTCTCTCATTTTGTGATTTTTCCTTGATCTCTGACTGAACCTTGTGCCTATCTCTCAACCTTGAATTACAGCTAGTGTTTTGGTTGCCAGTATTTCAATACAAGGCATTGTTAGGAAGCAAATTCATAATCCACAAGGGCAAGGCATTAAATACACAAAAAGAGCAGGGCAGTAATCCAAAATAATAATGAGGCAGTAATCCAAATAATGACAAGGCATGAATCCACAAACGGAACAAAACAAAAACACATAACGAGGCGATGGTCTATGGACTATAGTCTATAAACAAAGAGAGTGCAAACGCGCAGCACATGCATAAACTTACTCTATATACTTTAAATACTCCGCACTGAAGTGAACAAAAGAAGAGTATAAATAATGAAAAACAAACAAGACACACCTGAAACTAATAAGGAAACCATAAACGGAAAACCAATGAATGAACAAGGGCGGAGACATGACGTAAACCAAAGAACAGAGAACCAATGAACATAAGGAGGCGGAGACATGACATGAACCAAAACAAAAGCACATGGCAAAGTAAACAACATGAGAGTCATTGATGAATCAGTCCAGCAGAGTTTGTGAATGAATGGAGTGGAATGCGGAAGTACGCTACTCACTAGCCTTCGCTAGCAGCGTAGCGAGAGGGAGGAGAACTCTAACAGAGCCCCCCCCCCCCCCAAAGGCGCTTCTCCCGAAGTGCTGAAAGTTCCAACCACTCTGGCGGACCTGGGCCCCTGGGCAGGATACCAATATCTGCCCCCCAGGACCCGAGGCTGGCATAGTCCACAGTTCCGAGGCCTGAGCAGAGCATGTCTGGCCATCCTATTGGCCATGGATGAGCACTTGGACGAGCACTTGGACAAGAACTTGGACGAGAACATGGACTGGAAACTGGCTTGGTACTTGACCTGGTACTTGGCTTGGAACTTGGCTTGGAGCTTGGCTTGGTGCATAGCTTGGAGCTTGGCTTGGAGCTTGGCTTGGCACTTGGCTTGGTAACTGGACTGGAACCTGGACTGGAACCTGGACTGGAACCAGACTTGGAAACAGGACTGGAAACTGGACTGGAAACCGGACTTGAAACCAGACTGGAAACCAACTTGGCACCTGGACTGGGAACAGGACTGGAAACAGGACTGGAACCCGACCTGGCACTTAAACTGGAAACAGACTTGGCACCTGGACTGGGAACAGACTTGGCACCTGGACTGGAAACAGACTTGGAAACAGGACTGAAAACTAAACTGAAAACTGGACTGGGTTTTGGATTGGAAACTGGATCTGATCTGGATCTGGACCTGAAATTGGACTGCAAACTGGACTGGAACCTAAGCTAGAAACTGAGCCGGAAATGAAACTAGAAACCTGACTAGAAACAGAGCAGGAATCTGAACTAGGAACTGGACTGGGAACAAGACTGGAACCAGGACTGGGAACTAAACTAGAAACCGGACTCAAAACTGGACTGGGACCTGAACTGGAAACAGGACTGGATTCTGAACTGGATTCTGGACTGGGAACAGGACTGAGAACAGGACTGGAAACAGGACTGGGAATGGACTCTGGATGTGACTTTGGGCCTGAACTGAGGCATGGGCTAAGGCATGGGTTGGAACATGACTCTAGATTAGGACATGGACCTGGACTGGGACATGGACTTGGATATAGGTTAGGACAGAAACCTGGACCTAGACATGGACTTGGACTGGAACATGGACTTGGATTAGAACATGGAAAGGGACTAGGGTAGGAACCTGGACATGGACTTGGACATAGATTTGGACTAAGACATGGGCTAGGACTTGGACATGAACTAGGACTTGGAAAGGAGGTCTCCCCATGGACCTCCAGCATGGACTTGGCTTGGGAGGAGGTCATCCCGTGGACCTCCGACATGGACTTGGCTTGGGAGGAGGTCATCCCATGGACCTCCGACATGGACTTGGCTTGGGAGGAGGTCATCCCGTGGACCTCTGACATGGACTTGGCTTCGGAGGAGGTCATCCCGTGGACCTCCGACATGGATTGGCTTGGGCGGAGGTCCTCTCGTGGACCTCCAGCAGGAGCAGGATAGGAGCGGAGGTCTCCTTGTGGACCCCTAATAGGAAGAAGGCTGAAGCAGAGGTCTCCTTGTGGACCCCTGGCAGGAGCAGGACAGAAGTGGAGGTCTCCTCGTGGACACCCAACAGGAACAGGAGAGGAGCAGAGGTCTCCTCGTGGACCTCTGACAGGAACAGGGCTGGAGCGGAGGTCCCCTCGTGGACCTCCATTGGGTGCTCCGCTGGGGAGACCTCCTGCTGGGTCTCCGGCTGGAGCTCGGGGCTGGAGGTTGCCACGTTAACCTACAGAGGGCATGCTGCTGAGGAGACCTCCTGCTTGGTCTCCGGTTGGAGCTTGGGGCTGGCGGTTGGCATGTTAATCTGGCGTTGCGTGAGCTACACGCTGTGGGAAGCACCTCCGCACATGATCGTTATCCGAAGTCTGTGTAAGATCACATCTATTTATAGACCTGCTGTGGCAATTAAACACGTTGCGTGATATAAAAACGGCACCTGTGAACCACACCGTCAGCCTCTATTATCTGAAGTGAAGAAGCAATTCACATAATCCCCCAATATGACAAAGCTATGCAATGTTTCATTCCCTTCTCAGGGAACAGGGTTACATGCCTAACCCAGACATTCCCTTTCTATGGGAGCTCAACGTTGCATGAGCTTCATGCTTTGGGAATGAGTATACCTTCATGCTGAGGGCATGGCCTGTCACAGAGGCTCCATCTGTAAGGGCATGGCTGGCTGAAATGTCAGCCACGTAGACCCTAATTGTAGAAGAAGGCAACTTTACTGAGAAACTTTCCTGTAAGAATTCCAGGACTGTAGCCACTGCACAGTTCACTGGGTCACAATGATGTTCCTAGTGTTTAACATGGTCTCTACAACCTCGGTTGAGAGACCGGAATCTATGAGATGGTGCCCCTCAGGGGCCAGACCACAGTTTCCATAGTTCTGGCCAAGGGTGATAAATCACTCCTAAGACTTGAGACAATAGATCCCTGCAAACAGAAATCTCCCAGCAGAGATATTATGTCCGAGAACCATATATGTTTGGCCAATAAGGCCAAACTGTAATACCGAATGAATTTGTGCGACATAGACCACCCCGCCACAGCACACACATCCTGCAAGGGTATCCCTTTGGATAAAGCCTTCGAGGAGGCTACTGCCCTTGTGAAATGAGCCCTTATGCCCAGATGCGTAGAGAGACTTAGGCAGCAGATGTAGGCACTTTGGGAATATAATCCGGCCTAGGATATAGTCCAGGGGCAAAGTCAAGGCAGGAAGGGGCAACAGAAAGTGTTTGTAGATCTCCTACTTGCTTGAGAGATGTCAGGGCCAGCAGAAGAGCTACCTTTAGAGTCAGTAGCTTCTCAGAGACTGACTCTAAGGGCTCAAATGGGGCACCTGACAGACCAGAAAGGTCCCTGTAAGGTGTGCGTGGTCTGCATATGGGCCTCAGCCGCCTGACACCATGCATAAACCTCGAAGTTAGAGGAGGTTGCCTCACAGAGGCTCCATCAATAGGGGTATGGCTGGCCGAAATGGCTGCCACGTAGATCCTAATTGTAGAAGGAGCCAACACTGCTGAGAAACATTCCTGTAAGAACTCCAGGACTGTAGCTATTGCACAGTTTACTGGGTCTAATTGATGTTCCTCACACCACGAGACAAAAAGTCACCACTTGAGCGCATATAATTTTCTTGTGGATGGTGCTGTAGCATTCAGCATTGTATCTACAACCTCGGTTGAGAGACCAGAATTGATGAGCTGGTGCCCCTCAGGGGCCAGACCACAGTTTCCATAGCTCTGGCCGAGGGTGAGAAATCATCCCTCTGGCTTGAAACAGAAGATCCCTGCGAACGGAAATCTCCCAGGGAGTGCCGTCCAGCAGAGATATCTCCAAGAACCAAATTCAAGCTGGCCAACCCGGTGCCACTAGCAGCAGACGTAGCACGATCTTGGCAAACTCTCACTAGAGCCTGTGGGCACAGAGCAATCGAGGGAAAGGTGTATAGACGTGACCTCGGCCAGGTATGTATCATGGCGTCCAGCCCTAATGGTGCGGGAGGGGTGAGGGTGAACCACAGCAGGTGGTGTGTCATCTCCTTGGAGGTGAACACATCCAGCTCTGCTTGGCCGAACCTCCGCCATATGGACTCCACCACTTGTGGATGGAGCCTCCAATCACCGGGCCTCAGCCCCTGCCTCGACAGGATGTCTGCCCCCACATTCAGGTTGCCCAGAATGTACATTGCACTCACTGACAAAAACTTTCCTTCCACCCAGAGAAGTAGTAGTTGCACCTGCCTGAACAGGGGATGCCAACGTAACCCTCCCTGGTGGCTGATATATGAGAAGACCGCTGTATTGTCTGTCACAACTAACACATGGTGACCTCTCAACTGAGGAAGAATTTCAGTGCTAGGAATACAGCCCGCATTTCTAGGTGATTTATATACCACTCTAGATGAGGGCCGCCCCAGAGACCATGAGCTGGATGGCCGTCTAAGACTGTGCCCCAGCCCGTGAGGCAGGTGTCTGTCATTACCGTCTTGCGATGAGGAGATGCCCCTAGAGTCTGACCTGATGCTAGAAACTGGGGACACCTCCAAATTCTATGAGCATGTAGGCATCACCGCGTGACAGTGATTATTCTTAGGGCTTTCGTCCTTCAATGAAACCCCTGACTTTTCATCCACCACTGAAATGGTCTCGTGCAATAGCCCCAATGGTATGATGTTGGCTGCTGCTGCCATAAGCCCCAACAGCCTCTCGTAGAGACTGGACCGGATTCCCAGACCCAGCTTTATCTTGCTCAGTGTTGATAGGATTGACCCTATGTGTGTTGGGGATAGATATGGCCTCATCATAGTGGAATCCCATAATGCCTAGAAAAGTCATTCTCTGCACTGGAGAAAGCATGCTTTTCTTGGGGTTCAACCTGAGCCCCAAGCTCCTCATGTGGGAAAGAACAATATCTCGATGTTGGAATTGCCAACTCCCTGAATTGCACTAGAATTAACCAGTTGTCCAGGTAGTTTAGTACACAGATGCCCTGGAGTCACAAGGGAGCCTGAGTGGCATCCATGCACTTTGTGAAGTTGCGAGGGGATAAAGCTAGACTGAAGGGAAGAACCCGATATTGGTATGCATTGCCTCCAAACACGAACCCCAGGAACTTCCTGTGACTGGGCAATATTTCTATGTGGAAATATGAGTCTTTTAGATCTACCATCACAAACCAGTCCTTGAACTGAATTTGTGGAATGATAAGTTTGAGCGTCAACATCTTGAACCTCTATGTCCGAAGAGTATGGTTCAGATGACACAGATCTAAAATTGGCTGCATACTCCCATCTCCTTTGTGGACCAGGAAATAATGGCTGTTAAAAACCTCCCTCCCTCATAGGAAGGGGTACATGTTCTAAGGCCCCTTTGTCCAAGAGGGATCTTACTTTCTGCTATAATGTGCTGACTACTGTGGTGAGCACACCTCTGAACCGGGAGGGTCGAGCTCTGAACTGGACCCGGTAACCCTTTTCTATGGTGGACAGAACCCATGGAGACACATTTGGCAGTAGTTTCCACGCTGCCAGACGGTCTCTTATTGACGTTAACTTTTCCACATTGTGTCAGAGGGAGAGGCCCATCAGGACCGCTCCTTCTTTGCCTGTTTGGCATTAATGATCATTCTTACATCAGGCCTACTAGCAGGCTGCGACTGGGCCACCACACTCGCCTTCTGTGCCTCCCTCGACCCAACGAGTGCCTTTCGAAACCTGACAGCGATGGTGTTAAATGAGTCGTCGAACAGGCCGGAATGTCGAACTCATTCAGCAGGTCTGCTTTTACGATGTCACAACGAGATGGTTGTTCTCTTGCAGAGATGGTTGTTCTCTTGTTCTCTTGCAGAGATGGTTGCTCTCTTGCAGAGCTACAGCCAGAAGCGACCTCATCTCCTGAGCTCCAGCCTGAGACCCATGAGATAGTCACAAGCGCCTCCTCCACCTTGGCATAGCCAAATACCCATACTGTTCATTCCCCACGATGGCCGAATAATTGGATGTCACGGGGTTATAAATACAGCTGGTGTATGGTTTTTCCCGGAAGCGATATTTTGTAATGCACTTCTGGAAAAAAAAGGGGGGGGGGGTTAATTTCACTGGGGAAAAAGCACTTGTTCTGCCTGCTACGAGCCGCTTATTGTCCCCGGGCCAGTCTAAATTAAACTTTTCTACAGCCCTAGTGATCACTTCAAGCAGCTCTTTATATTATTGAGAGTTGCTCTCCATTTTTGGTGCACTGACGCCCCCCTCTGGCTACTTGACGTCAGAGAGGGAGGGTTGACTCTCCATACCGGAAGGAGGAGTCGCAACACGATCGCCAAACCCGGAAGCGAAGAGTCGGCTCCGGAGGACAGAACAAGAGCTAGAGCAGTGCTCATCTCCGGTTCCTCTTCCAGAGCCATACGGGATCCCCAGGACCCGAGCCAGCTGGCTGCCTCAGCAGCAGCTGGCCCAGAGCCGCGAGTCTCTGCTGAGAGCAGAGCTGCCTACACGTAGTCAGAGCCTTTTTATTTTTCCGAGCGCCGCTGCAGCATGCTTCACCCCTAAACACTTCACATAGAAAGTGTGTCCGTCCCCGAAATAAAACCAGGCATGGAATAACACTTCCTTAAATCTCTCATACTCGCAAAAAGGTGAAGGACAGAAAAGTAAAGATATATATATACAGTATCTCACAAAAGTGAGTACACCCCTCACATTTTTGTAAATATTTTATTATATCTTTTCATGGAACACTGATGAAATGACACTTTGCTACAATGTAAAGTAGTGAGTGTACAGCTTGTATAACAGTATAAATTTGCTGTCCCCTCAAAATAACTCAACACACAGCCAATAATGTCTAAAGTCAAATATTTTGTCAAACGTTTTATTGTCATATGCACAGTGAGGAAAACAGGTTTCCCTGTACAATGAAATTATTTCTTTGCTGTCCACAATGAATGCCAGGACAAGTACAAACTATGTAGAATAAAAAAACAGACATACATACGCACACAAACATAATAAATAAAATAAAATTTAAAAAAAAGAAATATAAGAAATATAAGAATAAACTATGTAATATAAGATACAGACTATGGATGCATATATACATATTCATATATACATACATATATACACACACACACCCACACACACACACACACACACACATATATATATATGTGTGTGTGTGTGTGTGTGTGTGTGTGTGTGTGTGTGTGTGTGTATATATGTATGTGTGTATATATATATATATATATATATATATATATATATATATATATATATATATATATATATATATATATATATATACACACACATGCATACATACACATGCGTGCGGAATTGAATGCAACTACAAATAGCAGCAGTGACATTGATAGATGTGCAAACTGAGATAAGGCTCCTTAATAGTAGCATCAATAATATTATTAGAAATATGCAATGATAATAGCAGCAGTAGTATCTTAAATGTGCAAATTGACGCAACAGTTAATCCAACTGTTCTCTGAAATGGTTCAGACTGGTCTGTGTCCACTGGTTATCCGTTTAAGTGTCTGATAGCTGAGGGGTAGAAGGAGTTCCTTAATCTAGAAGTCCTGCATTTCACACTACTTTACCTCCGTCCTGAGGGTAGAAGTATGAACAGTCCATGCTGGGGGTGGGTGGGGTCCTTAAGGATGGCGGCAGCTCTCCTGTGGACTCTGCGATGGTAAATGGCCTGCAGAGAGGGCAGTGGAGTCCTGATGATCTTCTCAGCAGTCTTCACAATTCTCTGCAGACGTTTGTGTTCCCTCACAGTAGTGTTGCCATACCACACGGTGATGCAGCTGGTCAAGACACTCTCAACAACACAGCTGTAGAAGTTGTTGAGGATCTTAGTAGACATGCCAAACTTCCTCAGTCTTCTCAGGAAGTACAGCCGCTGTTGTGCTTTCTTAACCAGTTGGGTGGTGTTTAGTGTCCAGGTGAGGTCCTCGCTGATGTGGACCCCCAGGTATTTAAAACTACTCACCCTCTCGACTTCAAGCTCTTGGATAAGCAGTGGCTGATGCGTTCTCCTCTTTTTCCAGATGTCCACTATCATCTCCTTTGTCTTGTCCGTGTACTATGTAATCAGAAAACTTACTTCTAGCTGCATGTGGTCCTAGTATAAGTACTTCTGTCTTGTCAGAATTTAGTAAGAGGAATTTAATAACCATCCACTGTCTAATGTCCTTTACACATTCCTCGACTTTATTAAGCTGGTGTCTGTCATCGGGCTTTGCTGAAATATACAACTGTGTGTCATCAGCATAACAGTGGAAGCTAATTCACCATTTACGAACTGATAGCCTGATAGCGATCAGTCAAATAAGACCTGAGCCAAGAGAGGGCCGTTCCCTTAATGCTGACAACGTTTTCTAGTCTTTCAAGGAGAATAATATGTTAATAATACAAGTTAGCCTACTACAAGATACCTCTGAACATGTCGATCATGACTTTGAATCGGTCAAACTCTGTAAAGAGCACAGAGATTCGTGCCTTCCGGTTTAGGTTGACTTGTGTTCCCATTCGGGATGCTGTGGCTTGTTCTTGTTGAATTTCTACTCTGGTCTTTTCCTCAACTGTTAGTGCATATCTCGTCAGCACTTGGTTAAGAAGCCTTCTGTAGCACACACACAAACACACTCACATACACCTGCGCACACACATCACTGTGGCTATTTTCATTGCTGATTCCTACATAAAACCTAACCACACTCTAAACTAGCACATCACACTACATGCAATACAATACAATAAAAATGGTTAACTGCAGAGACAGCACATTAAAAATTACTTCAAGTTAATTTAAGACTACAAAATGATTAGCATTACCTGTATTTGTGTTCTTCATTTGGATCCAGCACATAGTAGTAATGCACCACCAGTACATCCATGAGTTCATTCAGCCTGGTGCACACCTCCAGCATCTGAAGAAATCTGTTGCTAATTGGTCTTATCAAGCTCTTGGAAGGAAGATTGAGCAGACTCTGAAACTCTGAGAAAATCTCCTTCTGTTTTGGTGACTTCTCAATATCATAATGGACATCGGAGCAGAAATGTTCAACTTCTGAGCTGAATGGACTCATGAGGGCCTTGGCAGCATTGGAAACCATGTGCACGGTGTCTCCAGATACGTCAAGGAGGTATGGGTTCTCCTTCCTTGCTTGGGTTTCAAGGCCAGTCTTTTTTCCTCTCATGACTGCACAGCTGTCACTTGTCTCCACTCAAGACCATTAGTCTGCAGGACATCTTTAAGTTCCAGCATAAGTGCTTGGGCATTGGCAATGTTGACTTTTCTGCTTGCCAGATGTTGTGTTATTACTCTGTTGCTTTCATTATCAAAAAAGCAAACAAGCACATTGAGTATTTTATCCATATTCAAGATTGTTGCTTCATCAACACTGAGTGAGAACATGCATTTTTTTAGCTTCTTAGACAAACATTTTTTGAACTGTAGTGCGATGCCATGAGTGTTCATGTAACTCGCATGTTGATTTGAAACCGATAGGCAAGTTAACGCTTTTTCGTCTTTTGCTAGTTTTCTACACAGGGTGACCAGTGGCTGCGAAATTGTGAATGACAAGTCATGTTCCGTGATAAATGTGCACAAACATATTTTTAAGTCGCAGACACGGTCAGTCATAGACAACGGTGTGTCAGCTGTAACAGTTGCTCCCCGCAACGTCGTGGTAAGTTTGAGTGCACGGGCAGTGGCTCAATGACCGGGGTCTAATTCATGACGAGCAAGCACTTTCTTACTGCTGCTGGCATATAGTAGCTTTCTCGAGCAAAACGTGCAGAAACAAGTACCAGGCTCTCTCAGTTTCTGGCACCAACTGCCAAAAGGCTCGCCGTCTCTACCTTTTTCTATAATCCACGCCCAGCACCATTTATTTTTGAGTTCTTTATCTATGGGTAGGACGACATCCACAGGCTTCATAAACTTGCGCTCCATGCTTTCACCGACAACGCTAACGTGACATATGGATCTCAATCACATGCTGTTGCCAGGACCCGCCCTGCTCTGCTTCTGATAGGCTTGTAATGTTAGTTAGCTCTGCGTTCCTCTCATATGAATGGTAGGTGAAATCAATTGACTCGAAAATATTAAACTGCATGCAAGTTCACAATTTTTTTTTTTTTCACCCTTCCCGTGGCTTGCCTCGAAAAAGTTCCACATACCGGCAGTGAATCCGCCTGAAGAGCTTTTCTGCAGCACTTAGTGGTGGCTCCCTGTAAATACAGCATTCGCACTGTAAAACTGATACTTCTATATCTTAAGTAACAGTAACTGTAAAACTTAAAAATCAAGTAAACTGTATTACATAAACAATGTATTGTTTATGATGTGTGTACTGATTTATTCACACTAATAAATCAATACACCATAGGATGCTACTCATTTCTGTTACCTATTACTCAGTCTTGTTATGGTTTATATGAGTAACAGGACTGAAGATAACTGAGTTTTTAGCGTAGAATTAGCAAATACATGAAATATAGCCACATGGCATACATGCTAATAGAATGAGGATACTGAGCAAATTCTAGTGATTTACCAAAAATGTGTATATTTAAAATAAACAAATAACATCTAAAAAAATAATTGAGATTGACCTTCTCAGACACTCTCTTAAAGGGAGTGCTCCTAATCCTGTTTGTTACCTGTAAAAAGACACCTGTCCACAGAAGCAGTCAATCAATCAGATTCCAAACTCTCCACCATGGCCAAGACCAAAGAGCTGTCCAAGGATGTCAGGGACAAGATTGTAGACCTACACAAGGCTGAAATGGGCTACAAGACCATCACCAAGCTGCTTGGTGAGAAGGTGACAACAGTTGGTGCGATTGGAAGCAAATGGAAGAAACTGTCAATCTCCCTCGGTCTCATGGGGCATCTCACCTCATGGAGTTTTAATGATCATGAGAACGGTGAGGAATCAGCCAGAACTACACGGGAGGATCTTGTTAATGATCTCAAGGCAGCTGGGACCATAGTCACCAAGAAAACAATTGGTAACACACTACGCCGTGAAGGACTGAAATCCTGCAGCGCTCACAAGGTCCCCCTGCTCAAGAAAGTACATGTACAGGCCCGTCTGAAGTTTGCCTGAATGATTCAGAGGAGAACTGGGTGAAAGTGTTGTGGTAAGGTGTGGTCAGATCTCTTTGGCATCAACTCAACTCGCCGTGTTTGGAGGAGGAGGAATGCTGCCTCTGACCCCAAGTCATAACACCATCCCCACCATCAAACATGGAGGTGGGAATATTATGCTTTGGGGGTGTTTTTCTGCTAAGGGGACAGGACAACTGCACCGCATCAAAGGGACGATGGACGGGGCCATGTACTGTCAAATCTTGGGTGAGAACCTCCTTCCCTCAGCCAGGGCATTGAAAATGACCTTAATGACTTGGAGAGGATCTGCAAAGAGGAGTGGAACAAAATCCCTCCTGAGATGTGTGCAAACCTGGTGGCCAACTACAAGAAACGTCTGACCTCTGTGATTGTCAGTCTTTTCTTGGACATTCTCCCAATTGTCATCGTTGTGAATTGGATAAAAAAGGTCAAAATTCTGCGGAATAACCCATTTGTATATAAACTATCTCTTGGCTCGAAAACTGCATGAGTGGCTGTGAGCATGGTAAGTGAGTGACAGGGCCCTGTGAGTGAGTGAGAAGAATTTTCTTTGTGTGTGTATCCCTGTGAGTGAGTGAGAACTTTTTTGAGTGCGTGCCTGCGTGTGTGTGTGTGTGTGCCTGCGAGTGTTTCCTTATCTGTGCCTATGTGTGTGTGGAACGTAGAGAGAAGGATTTTGTGTGTGTGTTCTAATCTGTGACTGTGTGTGTGTGCGCACATGCCAGTGTATGTTTATGTGAATGTGCATTTTAGATAAAAGTGAAAAATTATTTATGGAAAGTTGGAAAAGTGTTATTCCTGTGAGTAATACTAGAACAAAAAATATTACAAGATATTGATTTTGCAGATTGTTGGTCATTATTCTTTGTTGAGAAATTAATAAGCCAGGCGCTCAGAACGTGGAGAAGGGAGTCTATTTGGACCTTTCACCTATATCCCATACATACACAAGTGATAATAAAGAATTTTTTCTTTTCATGCCTCATAAGCACATAGATAAAAAGAAGCAAAAGTGCAGATCAACTAAAGAAGAGCAGTTAACATCTCTGTTTAACATTTTTTCATACAAGGAGGTTTTAGCCCAGATTATAGAACACATGGTCACATAGAGAATTTATGCATCCTTTTGGTGTTGTGGTGATTAGAACTAGAATTCGTGCAGTAGTAAAATATAGGGGAAATTGGTTTGCAAGTAACTTTAAAGTAACTGAGTTTCGTGTGGAAGTTAATAACAAATAATGAAATAATAAGCCCAGTATATCAGTTTGTGTTGATACTCTCAAAAGGGACATGCTCTTAGAGGAGCGCGACTTAATTTTTGCAGAAGTACTCTCTGAACTTATATGTAGTATATAGGGGAGGAGATCCATTTAAACCTATTTTTATCTTACCAATAGTAGGAGAAGTTTTGTATATTATGCCTTATATTGAACATTGGGCTTAAGGTCCGAGAAGGAAAACATTTGAAAAACACAAACGCAGATAACTGCACTAAAAATAACTCATTAGATGAACACAATTTAATTGAGCCCCAGCTAATAAAAAAACTGATTCATGCAATGGAATGTAACTGAGTTGGTCCAACTTAATTTGATCAAATACAGTTTAAGTGAAGTGGATACATTTATAAAGCGAATTTTTTTTAATGCTTGTCACAAATGGCACTCCCCAAATTAAGCTAATTTGTGTTAATCAAATTGAAATAAATCTCATAGATGATACATTTTATGTTAGACTAGTTAATTATATATACATATATATATATATATATATATATATATATATATATATATATATATATATATTTATTTATTTATTTATTTATTAAATATTTATTAAATATATATATATATATATATATATATATATATATATATATATACTTTTTTTTTTTTTTTTTTTTTTTTTTTTTTTTTTAAGTGAACAAAATTTAATGTCATATTTATGAAGGGCCTGAATAATTTTTTTTGAGTGTGGTATGGCTGGATAAGAGTTACACGATATAAGTTAATAAGGGAAAAAAGCGTGAAGAGAGTGAGTTGTATGCACTTCTACCCTTTGAACACAGTAAAGAACATAAATTCAGCAGATTGTTTTGAATAAAAGTTAATGGGATAGGAGAGAGACTAGGGAAATGTAATACATGTCTAGATCTCAACCTCATATATGTTATTTTTTAGTTCCATATTATTGGGATTATCACTTGTTAGCACAGATGGGATTTGAACATATTAGCTTAGTATACACCACAAATAGCCCTAGAGTAAAGGACTTTTTCAATTCACAAGAAGGATATTAAGAAAAGCTCTTCCAGAAGGGAGAAGAATTAATCTTTGCAGCTTGGATTTTTATTGTTGCAGACTTCAGACTAGAACTCATTTTGATAGATTAAGCAAACACTAGAGTAGAAGACATCACCTTTATGAGAGGTGTTATTCCTTTGATCATAGAAGTACATTAAAATAAGAATTAAAGAAGTGAATTGATGCAAAATTAAAATCAAATATTACAAGAAATACAAGGAGTTAGCAATCGCTTTTGAAAAGAGCAATTTTATATAGACAACTTTTGATAAAAGAAAGGAAAAAGAACAATTACATAGTACAGGTAACAAAAACATTAAACATAAGCAAGGCAGAAGATTAAAGATGAGGTGGCCTGATTATATGGTAGTTTATGTGAGTGTTGAGCGAGTAAGAGATTCAGAAGTTGAGTGGATAAAGATTGTACAACAAAGACAGCTGAAGGGGAAAGGAGAGGGTCAATAAGAAACAAACATCTGTATCCCCTACACTGAGTATTTATGATCCTAAATGCAGTGTATAGAAAAGTGGGTACTCAGGTCTATATTTAGACTTCCAGCAATAGATAGAAACTTACACAGAGCTGCAAGCTGACAAAGAAACAGTAGAAATATTTACGAAATATCCTGACTGTGCGTCAAATCACTCAAAACTCACCTTCTAATTTACTAGGCCTTGATCTGATGCATAAATTGAACACATTTAATGATGGGCTTTGCAGTTATGTCTTCCCAGTTGTCTGTCTCCAGTTTCAGAATCTGACAGCGATGGTGGCATTCCTCATCCTGAACTCGCTGACACACCTGACACATTATGGGCTACATAAGGTCGAAGTAGGACAGGTAACATGTATTAAGCTAAAGTGAAACATAACATCCCGTGTTTTGTAAACAATACCCTCTGTCCTCTGAAGAAGAGGAAGGGATTCTAGCATAATTACAGCAGGGTGTGATTGTGCCAACAGTTCCGTTATGTAACACATTAACCAATGTCTAAGGCTGGAGGAAGAGGATGGCATTTTACACAAAATTTGTCATTTGTAAAATTAATGAACTAGTTATCCCAGTAACTCCATTACTGCCTGATGTTCCTAATGTAACCTCTTCCATTCCACATGATAATCATTATTTTTCTGCTCTTGACATGTATCCAGGTTTTTTTCAAGTGTGAGAGCACGAGGCCATTACTCGCCTTAACGTTCCAAAATCAACAATACATCTGGGTGCGTCTCCCTCAGGGGTTCTGGACCACCCTGCAGTCTTCTAATCTGTGGTCAGAGACTCCCTCGAATTTCTCATGCTCCCAAGGCTGACAGGACATGATTGGGGTCCTCCACCGCCCCGTACCACACAAAAAATGTTAAGCCTCCTGGACATTATAAACTATTGTCGTCAGTGGATCACTGATTGCTCTTTTCATGACAAAATCCTGAGAGCTGGGTGTTCTGGGGAGGGGACCGGAGATTGTATGGACTTCTGACATGGTGAACTCTTTCCAAGCATTGAAGGCTACCTTATGCTCTGCACCTGTACTGCGGCTGTCTAACTACAACAAAGACTCTCACTCATAAGTGAATGAGGGAGGGGGAGCCGCTGCTGGGGGTCCTGGCTCAGGAGTATGGGGACGCTTCAGGCCTGTAGTTTATTTATCTACACAGAGATTGCCAGCAGTTTTGTGTGCCATGGCTGCAGCTGCTCTCTTAGTGCAGACCACTGGGAAAATTTGCCAATTTGAATAACATCCGCATGCAACACATGACAGCTCAGCGAAGACCAGGAAATGAGGTTATTCTTTGTGCCACTCAAAATTTAACTATCAAACCTTCTAGTGTGCCTAACACACCAACTGTAGTGTTGCTTTGCCTAATTAATTCAGCTGAACCAGTCACTGAGAACACTGACTATTGCCTAGCCGAAATTCACATTTCCTTGAACCTACGTTTGAACTTTTCATCTGAAAGTTTTTGTGTCTGAAGTTTCACAAACATTATGAGTACCCCTGTGCTGCCCAATTGGCTGAATTAAAAGCTCTCACTATATAGTGCCAACTGGTTAAGGCTAGAATTGCTAATATATATATATATATATATATATATATATATATATATATATATATATATATATATATATATATATATATATATATATATATATATATATATACTGACTCTGCTTATGCCCATGGAGTGTGCCACCTGTTTGGAGCTGTTAGGAAGCAAAGAGGTTTTAGAAAAAGTGATGGCCATTTTAACATGCTGAACAAATAGTTTAATTGATTTTAATTGACAATTATTAAATGTCAGGGGAAAAAATAAAAGGGCAATGACTTTGTCATTGAGGGTAATAACGTGCCTCAGGTTGCCAGGCAGCAGGATTAGCACTGATGGTTCTTATCCAGCCTGAACCTAACTTAGAAGATAATATGTATGTGTCCAATATCAGGCAAATGTTTCTGAATAAACAGAGAGTTGCTACTACAGAGGAAAATGGCATATGGCATTCACGTGAAGGACATACGATTGCATCTATTACACTTACCAATATTTTTATCTCAGATGAGCATGGTTTTGACCATTGCGCAAGGGAGAAGTGATAAGAAAAATATAACAACACATATATTGGTCTCCATATTTACAAGCAATGGTGGATAATGTTTTGTCTGAGTGTGAAGTTTATGCTCAGAACAATGTCAGAAAGGGAACATCAGCACCAATAGGGCACATAAAAGTACCAGAAGGACCATTTAAACACCTGGTGATAGATTATGTAGACATGGTGAGAAGTGTGAGAGGAAAAAGATGCGTTAGTGATAATTGACCGATTCAGTGGACGGGTTAAAGCAATACCAGGCCAAACGACCAGGCTTGCAGGAATGGTAATTACATTCTTGACCAGAGAAGTAACACCCAGATTTGGCATACCATCGCAAATAAGCTCTGATAATGGATCAGCTTTTTTTCAGAAAACAGTAAAATAGTGTTACAGCAGTTAAGAATAAAATAGAGATTGAGAGATGTGTATCACCAGTCACAAGGAATGGTGGAAAGGGTGAATGGCTCTTAAGGCTAAGCTTAATAAGATTTGTGCTGACACTAAACTTAATTGGGTAGATGCTCTACC
The DNA here is from genome assembly GCA_023630585.1 of Cranoglanis bouderius. Lineage (NCBI taxonomy): Eukaryota > Metazoa > Chordata > Actinopteri > Siluriformes > Cranoglanididae > Cranoglanis > Cranoglanis bouderius. Next base: position 11,066,762 of record CM042538.1, on the reverse strand, counting down.
TTTTGCACTAATGAGCTATTGCATGCAGACTAACAGAAATATGCATCTAACACCACATGAAATGCTTACGAGTCGACCCATGCCTGTGCCATATCTGAGAGGTCCTTATGAAGGACTGTTGCTGGAACAATTGCAAATGGAACTAAGAGCATATACGCAATAATTAACTGCTATATATGAAGCTATCTATTCACAGGAACAGAGCAGAGGACCGAGTGAGGAGACCGAAGTTCCTTGTCCAGTGACTCCTGGAGGACAGGTGTACCTAGGGGTGTTCGAGCCCAAAAGGGAAGGGCCATACAAGCTTGACCCCCTAAGCCAGATTGGATCCCAGAACAGAAATAGGATGAAACAGTTTCCAGTTCCTCAAGTGAGGACGAAGAAGAAGTTTGATGAGCCATGCCCTGGGTGTAAGTGCTAGCCTAACCTCTCCCCAAGGTTGACCCTCTACGATACGCAAAGTATCTGAGTTGAAGAATAACATCACTCACTGGCTATTTAAATGAGAGACTAGGCTGCTTTTATATATTTTATATATTTACTACTGAATTTTATATTTTCACTACTGATTGTAACTGAGCACACTGAATTAGTATTGAGACTGATGCTGATTATGTTTTAATGATTATTGGATTTGATTGTCATTGCAAATTATTTCTAGCAAATCACTGTTGTACTCTACACAACCGTGACAACCACGGGCAAGAGCTGAACCATACACATGCACATGCTTATAACACGATGTTGATTTTGAGTGTTAGGTTTAGGGAGACAGGATCTTTTACTCCTTCCTAGTCAAGTGTGGAGGGAGATGTTTAGGCTTGTTCTCGACAAGAGCGCAGTTTCAGGATTTGATCATTGCTAATCAGAAGGAGTGATCGAAAAGATCACTAATTAGTGTAAGCTGAGGGGATTGAATTGTGAGGCTGCTCTCTTGAAGTAGGTGGGACTTAGTAAGTCCCAAAGGACTTACTAAGCAAGTGTAAGTGCTAGCCTAACCTCTCCCCAAGGGTGACCCTCTACGATACGCAAAGTATCTGAGTTGAAGAATAACATCACTCATATATTGCTATTATTTTATTTAGTTTAAAAAATAGTTTTAGTTTATAGTGGATTCATAGTATATTTTCATATATTAAGCTAAGCAATCAAGACTAAGCAATCAAGACTAAGATTAAATCAGTTATGATGTAATCAATTATGTGTGATGTATAAATAATCATGTATAAGTAATAATGTAATGATTAATTAATATAAGGTAATGATAATGAAAAGATCATAAGGCCCAAATCATAAGGCCTAAAGGCCTAAAATCAAAAGTAGGTCAGTCAAGAGATTTTGTATGACTTCAGTCTGTGTGAAACTCACTACCTGTACACTCTCTACTCTCTCTAGTTACACTGTATTCTTTCGGATTCGATCGGCCTTGTGTGGACCTTTCAGGACACATCTCTGTTAAAATTGAAAATGTTCTGAATATTTCACAAGTTAAAATAACACATAGGCTAATATAAAAACTTAAATGACAAACATTTTAAAAATACACCTTACCTGCTGAGGTCCATGGTCACAAAGGTATTTAACTCTTCGCTGGATTTTCGGAGATGTGAAATCTCTTGGAAGTTTTCCGGAGTGGAAAACTTCTGGGAGTGTTAGCCTTTATATGGTGGTTCCCAACTTTTTGGCAGGAAACTTGGGTTATTAAATTGTGTGTGTGTGCTTTCATGTGTAAACAGCAGGAGCCGAAAGAGCGCACAAGAAACATCAGGAGTCAAAAGAGTGCACACGAAATAGCAGGAGCGCGCACATAAAACATCCGGAACCGAAGGAACGTACACGAAACAGCTGGAGCCGAAAGAGCGCGCACGAAACAGCGGGAGCGGAAAGAGTGCACTTGAAACAGCGAAAGCTGAAAGAGCTCACACGGAACAGCAGGAGACGAAAGCACACACACGAAACAGCTGGAGCCAAAAGAGCACACACGAAACAGCAGAAGCCAAAACAGCGCACAAGAAACAGCAAGAGCATAAAGCACGCACGCGAAACAGCTGGAGCAAAAAGAGCGAGCACAAAACAGCGGGGCCGAAAGAGCGCAAATGAAACAACAGGACCCGAAAGCGTGCACATGAAACAGCTGGAGCCAAAAGAGCGCACAAGAAACAGCTGGAGGTAAAACAACGGACACGAAACAGCAGGAGTTGAAACAGCCGGAGCGGAAAGAGCCAAAAGCGCGCGCACAAAACAGTAGGAGCAGAAAGAGCAAGCACTGACAGCTGGAGCGGAAATAACGTGCATGAAACAGCTGGAGACGAAAGAGCGCACACAAAACAGCTGGAGCCAAAAGAGCACACACAAACAGATGGAGCCGAAAGAGCATGCACGAAACAGCTGGACCCGAAAGAGGGCACACGAAACAGCAGGAGCCGAAAGAGACAGCAAGAGTCGAAAGGGCGCACACAAAACAGAAGGAGTCGAAAGAGCACACACGAAACAGCAGGACCCAAAAGAGGGCACACGAAACAGCAGGAGCCGAAAGAGACAGCAAGAGTCAAAAGGGCACACATGAAACAGCAGGACTCGAAAGAGCGCACACGAAACGACTAGAGCTGAAAGAGCGCAAACGAAAGAGCTGGACCCGAAAGAGCTCACACGAAACAGCAGGAGCTGAAAGAGCGCGACCGAAATAGCAGGAGCCGAAAGAGCATGCACGAGCTAGCAGGACCCAAAAGAGCTCACACGAAACAGCAGGAGCCGAAAGAGCGCGCACAGAAACAGCAGGAGCCGAAAGAGCGCACATCAAACAGCTGGAGACAAAAGAGCGCACACGAGCGCACGCAAAGCGCACAGACGAAAGCTGGAGCCGAAAGCGCACACATGAAACAGCAGGAGCGCGCACAAGAAACAGCAGGAGTCAAAAGAGAGCGCCAAACAGCTGGAGCAGAAAGAGCGCACACGAAACAGCTGAAGCCGAAAGAATGTACACAAACAGCTGAAGACGAAAGATCGCACACAAACAGCGGGAACTAAAAGAGTGCACACAAACAGCAGGAGCCGCACAGGAAACAGCTGGAGCCGAAAATGGCAGGAGTCGAAAGAGCGCACGAAACAGCTGGATCCGAAAGAGCGCACACAAAACAGCTGAAGCCGAAAGAGAGCACACTAGACAGCAGGAGCCGAAAGAGCACACACAAGACAGCTGGAGCCGAAAGAGCGCACACTAAACAGCTGGACAGCTGGAGCCGAAAGAGCGCACACAAAACAGCAGGAGCCAAAGTAGCGCACACGAAATAGCAGGAGCCGAAAGAGACAGCTGGAGCCGAAAGAGTGTGCACAAAACAGCAAGAGCCGAAAGAGCGCACACGACAAAAGAGGAGCCGAAAGAGTGCTCACAAAACAGCTGAAGACAAAAGAGCGCACACAAAACAGCAGGAGCCGAAAGAGCGCACAATAAACAGCTGGACATCTGGAACCGAAAGAGCGCACACGAAATAGCAGGAGCCGAAAGAGACAGCTTGAGCCAAAAGAGCATACGCAAATCAGCTGCAGGTTAAGAGTTTACTATATTTATACATTCATACTTAGGTGATGATTTAGTTAGGATAAGACAATTTGCACATTTCCTAAACTACCTGCTCCTTCGACATGACCTCTGTAGAAAGTATATAGACTACAGTACCGCTCTTTCCCTTCACAGACTTCCCTGTGCCTTTCTTTTTCAGAGGCTGAAACAGTAATATGTTATTAGTTTCGCCTTAACTCCACATCTAAAACTTAAACATACATTTAACAACAAAAGACTAGACTAGGCTCTAATGTTGTTTAGCTAACTAGCAGTTTGTAACATAGTAAGCAGTATTTGTTATCGAAAGGTAGCCTTTTAGCTATTAAAACATTTAACCCTTTAAATTGATCAAATATTTCATTTGTTCAAAGTATGTTTATATTTATCATGATGTTGTTTTAATTAGATAATCAGCTTTTTTTATTTGTTACAAAACAACACGGAATGGCTGGATGCAATCGCTGGGGAAACAGTCACTTTATTGGGGATAACCAAAAGTAAAGGAACGCAAAAGCATGGGAGGCAAACAGTCAAACAATAATCCATAAAATAGCAAAGCAAAAAATCCAGAACAAAGAAGGACATGGAGAAATAAACAAAACGAGAGTCTGTGAATGGGGAAAGTCCAACCGGGTTTATGAATGGGAGAGAGGGGAATGCGGAAGTGTGCTACTCTTTTGCGAGTAGCGCAGAGAGGACGACTCTAAGAGAGCCCCCCCCCCCCAAAGGCACTTTTCCCAAAGCGCCAAAAATTCTGTCCGCTCTGGCGGACCTGGGTCCCTGGGCAGGATCATAATGTCCACCCCCCCAGGTCCCCAGGCAGGCATAGTCCATAGTTCTGAGGCCAGAGTGGATCGTGTCTGGCTGTCCCGTCAGCCGCAGGTGTGAGCTGAGCGTGTCTGGCCATCCCGTCGGCCACAGGTGTGAGCTGGGGCGAGAACTTGGATGAGAACTTGGACGAGAACTTGGACGAGAACTTGTATGAGAACTTGGCTTGGCACTTGGAACGGCGCTTGACTGGGTGCTTGACTGGGTGCTTGGCTGGGAACCCGGACTGGAAACTGGACTGGAACCCGGACTTGAACCTGGATGAGAGTCTGGATTGGAACCCGTACTGGAACCTGGACTCGAACCCGGACTGGAAACAGGACTGGAAACTGGACTAGAACCTGGACTGAAACCTGGCCTGGGACGTGGCCTGGAACCCGGACGGGAGTCTGGACTGGAACCTGGCTTGGAAACTGGGCTGGAACCTGGACTGGAACCCAGAATGGAAACTGGGCTTGAACCTGGACTGGAAACTGTGCTGGAATGTGGACGAGAGTCCAGCTTGGCACCTGGACGGGAACTTGGACTGGAACCCGTCCTGGAACGTGGACTGGAACCCAGCCTGGAACGTGGACTGAAACCTGGACTGGAAACAGGACTGGAAAGAGGACTGGGACCTGGATGGGAACCTGGACTGGAACCTGGACTGGAACCTGGACTAACCTGGACTGGAACCTGGACTGGGACCTGGATTGGAAACTGGACTGGAAACTAGGCTGGCAACTGGACTGGCAACTGGACTGGAAACTAAACTGGGAACTGGACTGGAAACTGGACTGGGACCTGGACTGGCAACTGTACTGGAAACTAAACTGGGACCTGGACTGGAAACTGGATCAGGACTTGGACTGGAAATTGGACTGCAAACTAGACTGGAACTTGGGCTGGGAACTGGACTGGGAACTGGACTGGGGCATGGACTGAGGCATGGACTGAGGCATGGACTGGAACATGACTCTGGGCATGACCTGAGGCATGGGCTGAGGCATGGGCTGGAACATGACTCTGGGCATGACGTTGGGCCTGAATCTGGAACTGGACTGGGACATGGACAGGGACATGGACTAGGGCAGGAACCTGGAACTGGGCTTGCGCTTGGACATGGACTTGGGCATGGACTAGCAGGAACCTGAACATGGGCTAGGACTTGGCCATGGACTGGGACATGGACAGGGACATGGACAGGAACATGGACTAGGGCAGGAACCTGGACCTGAGCTTGGACTCGGACATGGACTTGGGCATGGACTAGAACTAAGGCAGGAACCTGAACATGGGCTATGACTTGGACATGGGCTAAGACCGGAACCTGGACCTGGACTAGGACTAGAAACCAAAGATTTTACAGCATACATGGAAAGAGAAAATTTACAGGTTAATTCCATAAATAAGTGATCAGACAGTCTGATCTGAGATCCAGATACAGTGGCCGTATCAGAATGTAATAGGACCCACTCATAATGGTGGTCACACTCTTGATCTTATATTAACATTATCTCATCTCGTGTAAATTGTGTATTGATCATAATACATGCACCTTACCTCACTACTGTGTCAAACGTATTCACTTCAGCTGCTGCATAGAGTTTTATCAATAACCCCTAGAGATATCAGCCATGATTCAATCACCGTCTGCTCCCAAAGAACTCGATCAGGTGACCGAATGCCAATGTTCTGCTACATGCTAGATAAAGTAGCTATACTCTCTACCTTAATTGAAGATAACAAAAATGAACCTAGATTCTTATTTAATACTGTAGCAAAATTAACTAGGAATATAACACAGAAACCACAGAAGAATGCACACAACAATTATGTAGCAGCGATGATTTCATGGATTTTTTTCATTGACAAAATTGAAAATATTAGACAAAAAATTCAGACAATTAACTTAAGTATTATAACTAACCCTCGAGATAATAATATAGCAATATCAGATCAACGATTATTATGTTTTACTCCCCTTAGAGAGACCGAACTAATTTCACTAATTTCTTCATCAGAATCATCAATATGATTTTGATCAGTATACTATATCCCTTAAATACATGTTTCCTCAAAAATATTATTCCAGAAATAATCAAACCCCTTCTAAAAATATTTCTTCCCTTAGCACTGGCTATGTACCTAAATCATTTAAACTAGCAGATATCAAACCGCTGATTAAAAAAACTGACCTCGACAAGTCAATTGTCCAGCTATAGGCCAATATCAAATCTCCCCTTTATCTCCAAGATCTTAGAAAAGATTGTAGCAAAGCAGCTATATGCATACCTAAATAGGAATAACAATCATGAAATATATCAGTCAGGATTTATGCCTCATCAAAGTACAGAGACAGCAGTGGTTAAAGTGGTAAATGACCTACTGCTGAAAGTCATTTTTCATCAAATGTCAGGTAACTAAGTTTTCTCATCAGTCCTCTAAGTGCATTCACATGGATGCGCTTCTGCCGCTGAATACGCTGAGCAGCGAATTTCAAGCCTCTGCGAGCAAAGGAAATGTTTTTATCTAACAAACGCATATTTTCACTTTAGTGATGTACTGTACAACAACATATTTCACTTATTCATAACAAAATATGATACTATGATATGTTACTCATATTTCTGACCTAAAATCACACGAAATATGATTGTTTACTCTAACATATGTAATGTGGTAATGAAGTATGAAAATGTGAAAAAAAAGTCATACTTAAAGTGAAGAAAGTCATTTTTCATCAAATGTGAGGTAACAATATGTTTTCTCATCAGTTCTCTATGTGCATTCACGTGGGTGCGCTACTGCTGCTGAATACGCTATACAGCGAATTTCAAGCCTCTGTGAGCAATGGAAAGGTGTTTTTCTAACAGCTTTGTGTGTGTGTGTGTGTGTGTGTGTGTGTGTGTGTGTGTGTGTGTGTGTGTGTGTGTGTGTCTGAAGAGGGGGGTCTTGGCCCCTGTAGCATTCCGATGGCATCTGGTCAGACACCAGAGGGGGGGTTACTGATAAGGATTCACAGCTCAAGGAAACTTCTTTGCTAAGTCCAGGCTGATTCAGAAATCAGTTTGATATGTTCAGACGTTACAGTCCCCCCTTTTTGGACAAGTATGTCCAGGTTTGGACATCGTTGGGCGACAGTCGTCATGGTGATCGGATGACAACTGGATCAAACTGATCGATCAGCGGGTGGCTCCTAAATGTCCTCAGCCTTTGCTTCCTCAGGACGACGGTCCATCTCAATGTGTTTGTTTGTGCGCCCTCTAGGGCCAGTTCAGAGACAGGATAAGTGGTTGGTTTCTTCCATGGCCTTTTCGGCAGCAGTCCTCTGCTTGGCGTAGGCCTTGTGGATTCTGCATGGTGACACATTGAGCAGTGGGCTTCCACCCCCCCTTTTGGAATTAGGGAGTGGTGGCTGGGAGGCTTGCGCCCAGTGGTCAAGGAAAACTCTGTGGTGAGCATTTACCTTCTCTGGTCACTTTGCAGCAGGTATGACCAGTTCAGTTCTCTGTGAAGGGTGTTAAGTCCATCTGTGAAAGTGTACCTTGGTTGTGCTGAAGTATGGATTTCAGCTCCAGTCGCCAGCAGGTGGTTTTGCAGGCCTTGACCTTAGCGCTCCTTTCTTTTCAGTTCACTTTCTGCTCTGGCTAGGAGAGCTTCACCTGTTGGAGTTTCCTGTTGAGTTCCTCTCTGGATTCTCTCTCCAACTGCTCTTGGTGCTCGTTCTCTGCATTTGTAGTTTTTCCACTGCCTCTCGGAGCTCTGGGTTCATTTCACCTTCTGTCGCATGCCGGTTCGGGGTCTCGAGGAGTATGCTGATCTAGACAGCTTTGAGTGTGGGCCTGGTTCCTTCAGGCCTCCTCATTTTGGAGCTTGAGCGTGCTGCTGCTTCTTGCTCCTGGTGGACGTTGCTCTTTTCGCTGAGTCGTGCCTGGGCGACGAGGTTGTGTGCAAGCCTCCCGATGATCTCTGCCCATCCTTTGGGGTTCTGGATCGGACTGAGGGCCGTCTGTCCACTCATGTCGTCATCCAGCCGCTCTCTGCTTAGGTGCCGTAGGTCACCAGCAGCTTGGAGCAGGAACACAGTCGTCATGACACACAGCCAGGTCTCGAGGTGGTCCCAGTTTGTGGCGGGACTGGATGATCGGGACACGGTGGCTCACTGTTGGTGAGAGAGAAAGAACACCAAAGGCCATACAAGTCCATGCAGAATTAATGAGCTACAGTGATACTGAATTTGGTACGCAAGGAGTATAAATTTGGCTAACTGGTGTAGACAGTTAGTGGTACGTAGGTCAGATACTTATGGTTTTTGGCTGTAAGTGGCCAGGGAGGGCCAATTTGTGTGGGTAAACGCCGGATCTAAATAGAGATTTGGACAGGCAGTAGCCTAGTGGGTCATCTTAAAGACACTGGCTGCCTGGGTCGTCAATCTAGCATTTAGCTTTCCTTGCTGGTTCTCATAGGCTCTGCCTGTATGTGAACTTTGAAGAGATAAGTCACAACAGAACAGCAGCTAACAAAAAGGAAAATAAAATTGAAACGATTAAAGGAGCGAAACATAAAATAAGATGCAAATGAAAACAGGTATAGATAGAGGAAAATAGAAGACTTAAGTTAGCTATCACGCATAGGGTTTATGACAGGCATGCCGGAGTGGGGGCGCCGTTGAGTCATAACCCCTATGGAGATGGTATGGCTTAAGAGAGCGAGAGCTGGGCCAAACACTGAGTCAACTGCAGTGTGACTCAGGGCCCCTCGCTTTCCCATACCACGGTGCGACCACTCAAACAGTTATGACCTTTAGCACAATTGGGTGGCGTTCAGGTGAGGCATGCGAACTGTCAGGCTGTGGAGCCAGAATTGGGTTTCCTCCTAAAACCCTTTTTGGGCCAGCTGCATCAGGGGCAAGCTGTGCCAGACGGGCAGGTCTGTCGGTACAGAGCCTTACTGTGGGTACGTAACCAAACTGCTCTGGTGGTCAGTTGGCCTCATCTGCCTTTTCACCTGGAGTGCTCAAGTGCTGATGTCACCTGCGTGCCACCTACCAATGGTACGAGGGCCGAGGCGTCCATCGTGTACAACCACAGCCAGCGTTGGGTCTGCCAGTCCAGGCGACTCCATTCACCGAATTCAACCTGGGGACAACCGTCGCTTCTCTGCATAGCACTAGGGGGAGCACTACCTGCAGGTATACAAATGGCTGAACAAATGTAACTTGATATTAATTTAAAATTTCAATTTAAACCTTATTTAAATTAAATCTAAATTAAAGCAGGTGTAGGATAAGAGATAAAGCTGATACCTATAGTAATCAGACTCACTCAATTAATGGGAAAGATAGAAATATAGAAATATGGAAATAATGAACCGTACAGGAAAATTAGAGGTACAAATCAAAGAGGAGAAAAGAGGAGGAAGCCTTCTCTATCTGTAAATGTCCAGAGGAGAAGTCCTTCTAAGAGGGAGGCACCAATGGACAACACAGAAGCTTGATTTAAATCTTACTTAAACTTGGTTTTAGTTCAAACTAAGCAAGCGTGCATCGTAAGAAAGGCTTGAGTGAAAGTGTTACAGAATGGTAATAAAAATGAAATAAAAGAAATGAAAGGAATGAAAATATAAAGAGGGAAAAACCCAGATAGTAGTCCAAAAGACTAAAAATAAAAATAAAAAAATAAAATAGCAAGAAGGAAGTTGAAATAAGAAAGTCAAATGAAATTAAAACAGGAGGAACTAGAGTAGACCTAACTACGAAGGACCACAAGGTGGCGGCAGTGGGCTTACGCCACCGTGACTAAGGAGGGGGTTAGGTTACCACGTGTTAAACGCTCAAGAGGGCGGCCCTCTGGTGGTCAGTCAGAGGTACTGCGCCCTACCTACCCTAAACTCAGACAGGAAGTGAAATTGGTGTGCGTCCCCTAGGAGATGGCTTTAATGGTGATTTCATGCCTTACCACGAGGTCAAAGAGAACTTTTGAGATCTCAGGGATCCTTTTGTGCTATTTATGCACAAGAAGTGTGGGCAGGATTTCTTCGCTGCCATGCACACAAAATCACAACGGGATTTCTTTGCCGTTGTTTAAATCTATACTTGATCAGAGTGTAGACTTACTTACTTAGACTTATATCCTCCTGCGCTGTTCGGCGCATTGGGCGGCAAGGTGTGTCCATCGAGATCGATCTGCTGCGGCAGCTTTGGCTTCGTCCAATGAAATTTCGAGGGCTTTCAAATCGTCATTGAAGGTCCGACGCCAGGTTATTCGGGGACGACCTTGCTTCCGTCTTCCTCTTGGTGGCGTCCATGTGATGGCAGCTTTTGGTAGGCGCATTGGTTGTTGGCGAAGAATGTGGCCTCCGAGTCGCATATGCCTCTCAGGCACGATGTCATTTAGAGGGCGGGTGGCAGCTCGGCGGTGAATCTCTTCGTTGGTAATGCAGTCTCGGTATGAGACTCGCAGGATCCGTCGCAGCCACCTCTGTTGTGCGACATTGAGCCTTCTTGCAATCTTTGCAGATGTCTTCCATGTTTCGCTGGCGTAAATTGCAGTCGGGACGATGATGGAGTTGAATAGGTGAACTTTCATCGTCACATCGATCTTCTGGGTCGACCAAATCGGCAACAGCCATTGGAAGACTGCGCCTGCTTTTGCAATCCGACAAGCTACATCATGGTCAGCATCTCCATCGCTCGCAAGGACGCTACCCAAGTATGTGAACTTGTCAACCTCCTCAAGTTGCTGTTGTCCAACCATAATGTGATTACTGGCTGCCGCATATCCAATCCTCATAATTTTGGTCTTGTTTCCGCTGATTCGTAAGCCAACCTTGGCCGCTTCTTGTTCCAAGCTTTTCGTCATAGCCGCCATGTTCTTCTTAATGTCTGCGAGGAGTACGATGTCATCGGCGAAGTCAAGGTCCGTTAGGCGTGCTGGTGCTCGCCACGGAATTCCAAACCCGTCCTGATCCATAGCAATCCTCATTACGAAGTCAATGGACAATAAAAAGAGGAAGGGGGATAATATACACCCTTGCCTCACACCGGTTTCGATGGCGAAGAAGTCCGTGTTTCCATCCTCCATACACAGCAGCTGGATCCAAGGTAGAGGTTTCGGAAGACCTCAACAAACCGCTCTGGGATGCCATATGACCTCACTACACTCCAAAGTGAGTCTCGATGGATACTGTCAAAGGCCTTGGTGAAGTCGACGAGGTTGATAGAAAGTCGCTGTTGGTATTCCAAGCTCTGCTCGATGATTGTTCTTAGGACAAAAATCTGCTCAGTGCACAATCTGCCACTGCGGAATCTGGCTTGTTCTTCTCTAAGCTTCTGATCCACAGCTTTTTGAAGTCTTCTGAGCAGGACGATGCTGAAAACCTTTCCAGGAACCGAGAGGAGTGTGATTCCATGCCAGTTGTTACAATCTGCCAAATTGCCTTTCTTTGGGAGCTTCACGATGACACCTCTTCGCCAATCTTCCGGTACTTGCGCTGTTGCCCAACAGGAATTTAGAAGGTCCGTCATTTCTTCGACGAGGCATTGTCCACCGTGCTTGAGCATTTCCGCAGACACCATATCCAGGCCAGGAGCTTTGCCATTTTTCAAGAGTCGATTCGCAGTCGAAGTCTCCGCTGTTGTGATTACATCTGTCCTCACGTCCAGGTCGTTTGCTCGATCCGCAGGAGCGAAGGTGAACGTGGTCCCGGGGGGGAGGCTGGTTCAAGGTTTTGATCAGAGTGTAGAGGGCTCCCTTATACATATCAATCAAATATTTGCCAGCAGTGATTTTGATTGGGTATGCATACGGTGCGCGTTTTGGGTAGCTACGCCAAGATTTTGCGCCGACGGGAGTGACATCACTTAGTCGAATAACATTGGTCCTACGCAATGAATCGAATCTAGCAAAATAATAAATAAGGCCTTTTAGAAAGATTAGAGGAACATTGCTCAAATCAGTCTTTTACTGCACTGGAAGAAGATTTCTTCGTTCTTAACAGGCGATTACATTATTAAAGCTGTGCTGTAATGCGATTTCATCGTCTTCAGACACAAATTTAATCTTAGGAACCACAGTTTTAACTTTAAGCACTTAACCGCGGCTAAATTTGTCAGACAAATATGGCGCTGTTAAAGTGCTGCACTGAAACAATGAGCTTAAAGCTTTTCAGTTATCAGCGGAGTGGGGGAGGGGAGCTCATCTCGCTGACTCGGTTCATTCGCTAACCTGGCTCATCTTGCTGAGCGCGCGAAAATACAACACATCTAATAAAACAAAAATCTAATAAAACACGCATAGATTTGAAACGGAATTGCTCACGAGATAAAGTTAAAACACCGCCCGCATTCTGCGCCAGAATAATGTAGCAAAAATTGCCCGCATTCTTTTCCACCAGAATAATGTAAGGAATCAGCTTTAAAAAAATGAATGAAACGAAACAGAAGCGCACGCTTGGATTCAAAGCACCATTTTAAAGGAGACGCGCTTTAAAGCGTGCCCACATTATCTACCAGAATATGTAGTAAATCAGATGATAGCTCGAATGGTGTGAAATATATCTATATATCTAATCAACGCATGTTGTGACCAGTTATAAATATACATCAGCCATGAAAGGGAATTCATGTATCTGCACATATACATATAGATAATTAACTACAACGGATTATAATTAATTATGACTATGTATGTGGTCTAGATCAGCTTTAAGGATTAGCGGTAGTCTAGTTTAGAATTATGAACTCTAAAGAGGGAGTTTATCCTTCTGGCCAAGAAGGATTTCCCGTTTCAAGAGTGGGTAGCAAGGTCTTGCAGTGTAGAAGTGACTCATCACGTGACCAAAACAGAGATAATCAAGCGTGGTGATAATAGATTTTAATAACTAGGTGTAACTACGGATACACACAACTAACTCTAAGCAATCCATACATATGTACATCTATATACAAGAAGAGAGGGAGATTAGAGAGAAAGTAATGAAATAAAAAGGGTAGCAGACAAAAACAACAATTAATTAGCCTTTTACAAAACCAGCAACGAACTTAAATCTCCTGTAAACAGGGGTACAATCTTAATGCATGTATTGATCCATTAACTATACTTGCATGGCTTGGGTGTTGTCGGTTTGAAAGTTCGTGCGAGGTCGTGTCGAGTTCACTGGTTCGTCGTGCCGTTTAAAAAGGCGTGGGCTGTGAAGCAGGTGCATCCCTTGTCCGGGAGAGAGACAGAGGGAGAGATTCCCTGTCCCCGGGGCACCTTGCCCCGGGGGAGGGAAACCTGAAGTGAACCTGAAGAGGGTCTGAAAAGAGTGTGAAGAAGTAAAAGTGAAGTTTTCAAAGCGTGGTGTTGTTTTAAAGACGACACCAATTCACATGCCTCTTTGGGCTATTGGCCAATCAGGAAGTTGGATTTATTGGTGGGATGAACTCTCTTTGTCTGGTCTCAGACCTGGATTTGCATGTCCTGGGAGGAGCCGGTTTAAACCGTATTATGTATGAGATTAAGAAAAAGCATGAAATAATGTATCCAATTGTAATGTGATATGCATAATCGATCGGGGTATCGTGAGACAATTAATTACATACCAAATTCGATGGACTTATGAAAATATTAACAGGTGAAACATGGTTACAGACATTTAAAATAATATCCTAAATTAAACTATCTAAAATCATTATAGTTATGTTACATAAACAAACAATATATGCAAATAGGAAAACATCACACTATTTGGACATCGAACAATTGCATATTACATGTTACATTCAAAAGAGATTCTTCCATTGTGTGTGTGTGTGGGCGCGTGTGTGTGCACGCACGTGAGCGTGTAGGTAAGCTTTGTGTGTGTGCGCATGTGTGTGCGCGCATGTGCGCGTGTAGGTAAGCTTTGTGTGTGTGTGTGTGTGTGTGTGTGTGTGTGTGTGTGTGTGTGTGTGCCTGTGTGTGTGTGTGTGTGTGTGTGTGTGTGTGTGTGTGTGTGTGTGTGTGTGTCTGAAGAGGGGGGTCGTGTCCCCTGTAGCATTCCGATGGCATCTGGTCAGACACCAGAGGGGGTTTACTGATAAGGATTCACAGCTCAAGAAAATTGAGAAACGTCTTTGCTAATTCCAGGCTGATTCAGAAATCAGTTTGATACATTCAGACGTTACAACACAAACATATATAATGTGGTAATGAAGTATGAAAATGTGAAACAAAAGTCAAACTTAAAGTGAAGAAAGTCATTTTACATCAAAATTGAGGTAACACTATGTTTTCTCATCAGTCCTCTATGTGCATTCACATGGATGCGCTATTGCCGCTGAATACGCTATACAGCGAATTTCAAGCCTATGCGAGCAAAGGAAACGTGTTTTCCTAACAAACACATACTATCACTTTAGTCATGTACTCTACTATAATATATTTCACTTCTTCATAACAAAATATGATACTATGATATTTTACTCATGTTTCTGACCTAAAATCACACGAAATATGATTGTTTACACAAACATATATAATGTGGTAATAAAGTATGAAAATGTGAAAAAATGTCAAACTTGAAGTGAAGAAAGTCATTTTTCATCAAATGTGAGGTAAGATTATTTTTTCTCATAAGTCCTCTACGTGCATCCACATGGGTGCGCTACTGCCGCTGAATACACTATACAGCGAATTTAAGCTTCTGTGAGCAGAGGATGGGTGTTTTTCTAACAAAGGCATATTTTCACTTTAGTGATGTACTCTACTTTAACATATTTCGCTTCTTCATAATAAAATATGATACTATGATATGTTTCTGACCTAAAATCACACGAAATATGATTGTTTACACTAACATATATAATGTGTTAAAGCGGTATGACAATGAGAAAAAAGTCAGACTTAAAATGACAAAAGTATTTGTCATCAAATGTGAGATACTATGTTTTCTCATCAGTCCTCCATGTCCATTCACATGGGTTCGCTACTGCCGCTGAATACGCTATACAGCGAATTTCAAGCAACTGCGAGCAAAGGAAAGGTGTTTTTCTAACGAACGCATATTTTCACTTTAGTGATGTAACATACTTCACTTCGTCATAACTTAATATGATACTATGATATATGTTAGACGTGTTTCTGACCTAAAATCACACGAAATATGATTGTTTACACTAACATATATATAATGTGTTAAAGCGGTATGACAATGAGAAAAAAGTCAGACTTAAAATGACAAAAGTATTTGTCATCAAATGTGAGGTAACACTATGTTTTCTCATCAGTCCTCTAGGTGCATGCATATGGGTGCGCTACTGCCGCTGAAAATGCTATACAGCGATTTTCAAGCATCTGCGAGCAAAGGAAAGCGGTTTTTCTAACAAACGCATATTTTCACTTTAGAGATGTACTCTACTACAACATATTTCACTTCTTCAAAATAAAATATGATATGTTACTCATGTTTCTGACAAAAATCACACGAAACATGATTGTTTACACTAACATATATAATGTGGTAAGAAGTATAAAAATGTGAAAAAAAGTAATACATAATATGAAGAAAGTGATTTTTCGTCAAAAGTGAGGTAACAATATATTTTCTCATCAGTCCTCTGTGTGCATTCTAGTCTGTGCACTATTGCAACTGTAATATGTTAAACAAGTTAATGGCATAAAATTACACGAGATATGATTATTTACACTAACATATATAACGTGGTAAAAGAATATGAAAATGTGAAAAAAATGTCAAACTTGAAGTGAAGAAAGTCAATTGTCATCAAATGTAAGGTAACACTATGTTTTCCCAGGACTCCTCTATGTGCATGTACATGGGATCGCTACTGCCGCTGAATACGCTATACAGTGAATATAATGCTTCTGCGAGTAAAAAAAAGGTTTTTCTAACAAACGCATATTTTCACCATAGTGATGCACTCTACTACAACATATTTCACTTCTTCAAAACAAAATATGATACTATAATATGATACTCATGTTTCTGACAAAAATCACACGAAATATGATTGTTTACAGTGACATATATAATGTGGAAAAGAAGTATGAAAATGTGAAAAAAGTCAGCTTTAAAATTATGAAAGTCATTTTACATCAAAAGTGATGTAACACTATGTTTTCTCATCAGTCCTCTATGTGCATTTACATGGGATCGCTACTGCCGGTGAATACGATAAACAGTGAATTCCAAGCCTCTGCGAACAAAGGATAGGTGTTTTTCTAACAAACGCATATTTTCACTTTAGGGATGTACTCTACTGTAACATACTTCAGTTCATCATAGCTTTGTAAGATACTGTGATATGTAAGACGTGTTTCTGACCTAAAATCACACGAAATATGATTGTTTACTCGAACATATATAATGTGGTAAAGATGTATGAAAATGTGAAAAAAGTCAGATTTAAAATGAAGCCTCTGCGAGCAAAGGAAAGGTGTTTTTCTAACAAACGCACATTTTCACAATAGTGATGCACTCTACTACAACATATTTCAGTTCTACAAAACAAAATATGATACTATGATATGTTAGTCATTTTTCTGACAAAAATCACACAAAAATATGATTGTTAACTCTAATATATATAATGGGTTAAAGTGGTATGACAATGTGAAAAAAAGTCAGTCATAAAATGACACAAGTAAGTTTACATCAAAATTGAGATAACACTATGTTTTTTCATCAGGCCGCTATGTGCAATCACATGGGATCGCTACTGCCGCTGAATTTCACGCCTCAGCGAGCAAAGGAAAGATGTTATTCTAACAAATGCACATTACATTAGTGATGTAGTCTTCCGTAACATA
Organism: Cranoglanis bouderius; assembly: GCA_023630585.1. Taxonomy (NCBI): domain Eukaryota; kingdom Metazoa; phylum Chordata; class Actinopteri; order Siluriformes; family Cranoglanididae; genus Cranoglanis; species Cranoglanis bouderius. The sequence continues at coordinate 11,049,599 of CM042538.1, read as the reverse complement.
CTTCAGTTCATCATAACTTTATATGATACAGTGATATGTAAGACATGTTTCTGCCATAAAATTACACGAGATATGCTTGTTTACACTAACATATATATATATATATATATATATATATATATATATATATATATATATATAATGTGGTAAAGAATGACAATAGTCAGTCTTAAAATGACAAAAGTCAGTTTACATCAAAAGTGAGATAACACTATGTTTCCTCATCAGTCCTCTATGTGCATTCACATGGGATCGCTCCTGCGCTGAATACGACAAACAGCGAATTTAAAGTCTCTGCGACCAAAGGAAAGGTGTTTTTCCAACAAATGTATATTTTCACTTTAGTGATGTACTCTACTGTAACATATTTCACTTCTTTAAAACTTAATATGATACTATGATATGTTATACATGTTTCTGCCATAAAATTACACGAGATATGATTGTTTACACTTACATATATAATGTGTATGAAAATGTGAAAAAAGTCAGATTTAAAATGAAGAAAGTCATTTTACATCAAAAGTGAGGTAACACTATGTTTCCTCATCAGTCCTCTATGTGCATTTACATGGGTGCGCTACTGCCGGTGAAAACGCTATACAGCTAATTTGAAGCCTCTGCGAGCAAAGGAAAGGTGTTTTTCTAACAAACGCATATTTTCACCATAGTGATGTACTCTACTGTAAAATTTTTCACTTCTTTATAACTTAATATGATACATGTTATACGTGTTTCTGACCTAAAAATCACACGAAATATGATTGTTTACACTAACATATATATAATGTGTTAAAGCGGTATGACAATGAGAAAAAAGTCAGACTTAAAATGACAAAAGTATTTGTCATCAAATGTGAGGTAACACTATGTTTTCTCATCAGTCCTCGAGGTGCATGTACATGGGTGCGGTACTGCAGCTGAAAACGCTATACAGCGAATTTGAAGCCTCTGCGAGCAAAGGAAAGGTGTTATTCTAACAAACGCACATTTCATTAGTGATGTACTCTTCTGTAACATACTTCAGTTCATCATAACTTTGTAAGATTCAGTGATATGTAAGACATGTTTCTGCCATAAAATTACACGAGATATACTTGATTACACTAACATATATATATATATATATATATATATATATATATATATATATATATATATATATATATATATATATATATATATATATATATATAATGTGGTAAAGAATGACAATTGTCAGTCTTAAAATGACAAAAGTCAGTTTACATCAAAAGTGAGATAACTGATTTTTCATCAGTCCTCTATGTGCATTCACATGGGATCGCTCCTGCGCTGAATACGATAAACAGCGAATTTCAAGCCTCTGCGACCAAAGGAAAGGTGTTTTTCTAACAAACACTTATTTTCACTTTACTGATGTACTCTACTGTAACATATATCACTTCTTTATGACTTAAAATGATACTATGATATGTTAGACGTGTTTCAGACTTAAAATCATACGAAATATGATTGTTTACTCTAACATATATAATGTGTTAAAGTGGTATGACAATGTGAAAAAAGTCAGATTTACAATGAAGAAAGTCATTTTACATCAAAAGTGAGGTAACACTATGTTTTCTCATCAGTCCTCGAGATGCATGTACATGGGTGCGGTACTGCCGCTGAAAACGATATACAGCGAATTTCAAGCCTCTGCGAGGAAAGGACAGGTGTTATTCTAACAAACGCACATTTGTTTAGTGATGTACTCTTCTGTAACATACTTCAGTTCATCATAACTTTATAAGATTCAGTGATATGTAAGACATGTTTCTGCTATAAAATTACACGAGAGATGCTTGTTTACACTAACATATATATATATATATAATGTGGTAAAGAATGACAATAGTCAGTCATAAAATGACAAAAGTCATTTTACATCAAAATTGAGGTAAGACATGTTTCTGCCATAAAATCACACGAGATATGCTTGTTTACACTAACATATATATATAATGTGGTAAAGAATGACATTAGTCAGTCTTAAAATGACAAAAGTCAGTTTACATCAAAAGTGAGATAACACTATGTTTCTTCATCAGTCCTCTATGTGCATTCACATGGGATCGCTCCTGCGCTGAATACGATAAACAGCGAATTTCAAGCCTCTGCAACCAACGGAAAGGTGTTTTACTAACAAACGCATAATTTCACTTTAGTGATGTACTCTACTGTAACATATATCACTTCTTTATAACTTAAAATGATACGATGATATGTTAGACGTGTTTCAGACTTAAAATCACACGAAATATGATCGTTTACTCTAACATATATAATGTGGTAAAGTGGTATGACAATGTGAAAAAAGTCAGATTTGCAATGAAGAAAGTCATTTTACATCAAAAGTGAGGTAACACTATGTTTTCTCATCAGTCCTCGAGATGCATGTACATGGGTGCGGTACTGCAGCTGAAAACGATATACAGCGAATTTCAAGCCTCTGCGAGCATAGGAAAGGTGTTATTCTAACAAACACACATTTCATTAGTGATGTACTCTTCTGTAACATACTTCAGTTCATCATAAGATTCAGTGATATGTTAGACATGTTGCTGCCATAAAATTACACGAGATATGCTTGTTTACACTAACATATATATACATAATGTGGTAAAGAATGACAATAGTCAGTCTCAAAATGACAAAAGTCAGTTTACATCAAAAGTGAGATAACACTATGTTTTTTCATCAGTCCTCTATGTGCATTCACATGGGATCGCTCCTGCGCTGAATACGATAAACAGCTTATTTGAAGCCTCAGTGACCAAAGGAAAGGTATTTTTCTAACAAACGCATATTTTCTCTTTAGTGATGTCCTCTACTGTAACATATATCACTTCTTTATAACTTAAAATGATACTATGATATGTTAGAAGTGTTTCTGACTTAAAATCACACGAAATATGATTGTTTACTCTAACGTATATAATGTGTTAAAGTGGTATGACAAGGTGAAAAAAGTCAGATTTACAATGAAGAAAGTCATTTTACATCAAAAGTGAGGTTTTCTAATCAATCCTCGAGATGCATGTACATGGGTGCGGTACTGCAGCTGAAAACGATATACAGCGAATTTCAAGCCTCTGCGAGCAAAGGACAGGTGTTATTCTAACAAACGCACATTTCATTAGTGATGTACTATTCTGTAACATACTTCAGTTCATCATAACTTTATTAGATTCAGTGATATGTAAGACATGTTTCTGCCATAAAATTACACGAGATGTGCTTGTTTACACTAACATATAAATATATATATAATGTGGTAAAGAATTACAATATTCAGTCTTAAAATGACAAAAGTCAGTTTACATCAAAAGAGAGATAACACTGTGTTTTTTCATCAGTCCTCTATATGCATTCACATGGGATAGCTCCTGCGCTGAATACGATAAACAGCGTATTTCAAGCCTCTGCGACCAAAGGAAAGCTGTTTTTCTAACAAACGCATATTTTCACTTTAGTGATGTCCTTTACTGTAACATATATCTCTTGTTTATAACTTAAAATGATACTAAGATATGGCAGACGTGTTTCAGACTTAAAATCACACGGAATATGATTGTTTACTCTAACATATATAATGTGTTAAAGTGGTATGACAATGTGAAAAAAGTCAGATTTACAATAAAAAAGTCATTTTACATCAAAAGTGAGGTAACACTATGTTTTCTCATCAGTCCTCGAGATGCATGTACATGGGTGCGGTACTGCAGCTGAAAACGATATACAGCGAATTTCAAGCCTCTGCGAGCATAGGAAAGGTGTTATTCTAACAAACGCCCATTTCATTAGTGATGTACTCTTCTGTAACATACGTCAGTTCATCATAACTTTATAAGATTCAGTGATATGTAAGACATGTTTCTGCTCTAAAATTACACGAGATATGCTTGTTTACACTAACATATATATATATATATATATATATATATATATATATATATATATATATATATATATATATAATGTGGTAAAGAATGACAATAGTCAGTCATAAAATGACAAAAGTCATTTTACATCAAAATTGAGGTAAGACATGTTTCTGCCATAAAATTACACGAGATATGCTTGTTTACACTAACATATATATATAATGTGGTAAAGAGTGACATTAGTCAGTCTTAAAATGACAAAAGTCAGTTTACATCAAAAGTGAGATAACACTATGTTTCTTCATCAGTCCTCTATGTGCATTCACATGGGATCGCTCCTGCGCTGAATACGATAAACAGCGAATTTCAAGCCTCTGCGACCAAAGAAAGGTGTTTTTCTAACAAACGCATATTTTCACTTTAGTGATGTGTCCTCTACTGTAACATATATCACATCTTTGTAACTTAAAATGATACTATGATATGTAAGACATGTTTCAGACTTAAAATCACACGAAATTTAATTGTTTACTCTAACATATATAATGAGTTAAAGTGGTATGACAATGTGAAAAAAAGTCAGTCTTAAAATGACAAAAGTCAGTTTACATCAACTGTGAGATAACACTATGTTTTCTCTTCAGACCGCAGAAGGCACACCTTCACATGGGATCGCTACTGCCGCTGAATACGATAGACAGCGAATGTCGGGCCTCTGCGAGCATAGGAAAGGTGTTATTCTAACAAACGGACATTTCATTAGTGATGTACTCTTCTGTAATATACTTCAGTTCATCATAACTTTATAAGATTCAGTGATATTTAAGACATGTTTCTGCCATAAAATTACACGAGATATGCTTGTTTACACTAACATAAATATATAATGTGGTAAAGAATGACATTAGTCAGTCTTAAAATGACAAAAGTCAGTTTACATCAAAAGTGAGGTAACACTATGTTATCTCATGAGTCATCGAGATGCATGTACATGGGTGCGGTACTGCAGCTGAAAACGATATACAACGAATTTCAAGCCTCTGCGAGCATAGGAAAGGTTTTATTCTAACAAACGCACATTTCATTAGTGATGTACTCTTCTGTAACATACATCATCATAACTTTATTAGATTCAGTGATATGTTAGACATGTTTCTGCCATAAAATTACATGAGATATGATTGTTTACACTAACATACATATATATATATAATGTGGTAAAGAATGACAATAGTCAGTCTGAAAATGACAAAAGTCAGTTTACATCAAAAGTGAGATAACACTATGTTTTTTCATCAGTCCTCTATGTGCATTCACATGGGATCGCTCCTGTGCTGAATACGATAAACAGCGAATTTCAAGCCTCTGCGACCAAAGAAAGGTGTTTTTCTAACAAAGGCATATTTTCACTTTAGTGATGTATTCTACTGTAACATATATCACTTCTTTATAACTTAAAATGATACTATGATATGTTAGACGTGTTTCTGACTTAAAATCACACGAAATATGATTGTTTACTCTAACGTATATAATGTGTTAAAGTGGTATGACAATGTGAAAAAAAGTTAGTCTTAAAATGACAAAAGCCAGTTTACATCAAAAGTGAGATAACACAATGTTTTCTCTTCAGACCGCTTTGTGCCTTCACAAGGGATCGCTACTGCCGCTGAATACGATAGACAGCGAATTTCAAGCCTCTGCGAGCAAAGGAAAGGTGTTATTCAAACAAACGCACATTTCATTAGTGATGTACTCTTCTGTAACATACTTCAGTTCATCATAACTTTATAAGATTCAGTGATATGATAGACATGTTTCTGCCATAAAATTACATGAGATATGATTGATTACACTAACATATATAATGTGGTAAAGAATGACAATAGTCAGTCATAAAATGACAACAGTCATTTTACATCAAAATTGAGGTAACACTATGTTTCCTCATCAGTCCTCTATGTGCATTTACATGGGTGCGCTACTGCCGGTGAAAACGCTATACAGCGAATTTGAAGCCTCTGCGGGCAAAGGAAAGGTGTTTTTCTAACAAACGCATATTTTCACCATAGTGATGTACTGTACTGAAACATATATCACTTCTTTATAACTTAAAATGATACTATGATATGGTAGACGTGTTTCAGACTTAAAATCACACGAAATATAATTGTTAACTCTAACATATAATGTGTTAAAGTGGTATGACAATGTGAAAAAACGTCAGTCTTAAAATGACAAAAGTCAGTTTACATCAAAAGTGAGATTACACTCACTTTTCTCATCAGACCGCTATGTGCCTTCAAAGGGGATCGCTACTACCGCTGAATACGATAGACAGCGAATTTCAAGGCTCTGCGAGCATAGGAAAGGTGTTATTCTAACAAACGCCCATTTCATTAGTGATGTACTCTTCTGTAACATACTTCAGTTCATCATAACTTTATAAGATTCAGTGATATATTAGACATGTTTCTGCCATAAAATTACATGAGATATGATTGTTAAACCTAACAAATATAATGTGGTAAAGAATGACAATAGTCAGTCATAAAATGACAAAGGTCATTTTACATCAAAATTGAGGTAACACTATGTTTCCTCATCAGTCCTCTATGTGCATTTACATGGGTGCGCTACTGCCGGTGAAAACGCTATACAGCGAATTTGAAGCCTCTGCGTGCAAAGGAATGTTGTTTTTCTAACAAACGCATATTTTCACCATAGTGATGTACTGTACTGAAACATATATCACTTCTTTATAACTTAAAATGATACTATGACATGTTTCAGACTTAAAATAACACGAAATTTAATTGTTTACTCTTACATATATAATGTGTTAAAGTGGTATGACAATGGGAAAAAAGTCAGATTTACAATGAAGAAAGTCATTTTACATCAAAAGTGAGGTTTTCTAATCAGTCCTCGAGATGCATGTACATGGGTGCGGTACTGCAGCTGAAAACGATATACAGCGAATTTCAAGCCTCTGCGAGCAAAGAACAGGTGTTATTCTAACAAACGCACATTTCATTAGTGATGTACTCTTCTGTAACATACTTTAGTTCATCATAACTTTATTAGATTCAGTGATATGTAAGACATGTTTCTGCCATAAAATTACACGAGATATGCTTGTTTACACTAACATATATATATATATAATGTGGTAAAGAATTACAATATTCAGTCTTAAAATGACAAAAGTCAGTTTACATCAAAAGTGAGATAACACTGTGTTTTTTCATAAGTCCTCTATATGCATTCACATGGGATAGCTCCTGCGCTGAATACGATAAACAGCGTATTTCAAGCCTCTGCGACCAAAGGAAAGCTGTTTTTCTAACAAACGCATATTTTCACTTTAGTGATGTCCTTTACTGTAACATATATCTCTTGTTTATAACTTAAAATGATACTATGATATGGCAGACGTGTTTCAGACTTAAAATCACACGGAATATGATTGTTTACTCTAACATATATAATGTGTTAAAGTGGTATGACAATGTGAAAAAAGTCAGATTTACAATAAAAAAGTCATTTTACATCAAAAGTGAGGTAACACTATGTTTTCTCATCAGTCCTCGAGATCCATGTACATGGGTGCGGTACTGCAGCTGAAAACGATATACAGCGAATTTCAAGCCTCTGCTAGCAAAGAACAGGTGTTATTCTAACAAACGCACATTTCATTAGTGATGTACTCTTCTGTAACATACTTTAGTTCATCATAACTTTATTAGATTCAGTGATATGTAAGACATGTTTCTGCCATAAAATTACACGAGATATGCTTGTTTACACTAATAAATATATATATATATATATATAAAATGTGGTAAAGAATGACAATAGTCAGTCATAAAATGACAAAAGTCATTTTACATCAAAATAGAGGTAAGACATGTTTCTGCCATAAAATTACACGAGATATGCTTGTTTACACTAACATATATATATAATGTGGTAAAGAATGACATTAGTCAGTCTTAAAATGACAAAAGTCAGTTTACATCAAAAGTGAGATAACACTGTGTTTCTTCATCAGTCCTCTATGTGCTTTCACATGGGATCGCTCCTGCGCTGAATACGATAAACAGCGAATTTCAAGCCTCTGCGACCAAAGAAAGGTGTTTTTCTAACAAACGCATATTTTCACTTTAGTGATGTGTCCTCTACTGTAACATATATCACATCTTTGTAACTTAAAATGATACTATGATATGTAAGACATGTTTCAGACTAAAAATCACACGAAATTTAATTGTTTACTCTAACATGTATAATGTGTTAAAGTGGTATGACAATGTGAAAAAAAGTCAGTCTTAAAATGACAAAAGTCGGTTTACATCAACTGTGAGATAACACTATGTTTTCTCTTCAGACCGCAGAAGGCACACCTTCACATGGGATCGCTACTGCCGCTGAATACGATAGACAGCGAATGTCGGGCCTCTGCGAGCATAGGAAAGGTGTTATTCTAACAAACGGACATTTCATTAGTGATGTACTCTTCTGTAACATACATCATCATAACTTTATTAGATTCAGTGATATGTTAGACATGTTTCTGCCATAAAATTACATGAGATATGATTGTTTACACTAACATACATATATATATATAATGTGGTAAAGAATGACAATAGTCAGTCTGAAAATGACAAAAGTCAGTTTACATCAAAAGTGAGATAACACTATGTTTTTTCATCAGTCCTCTATGTGCATTCACATGGGATCGCTCCTGTGCTGAATACGATAAACAGCGAATTTCAAGCCTCTGCGACCAAAGAAAGGTGTTTTTCTAACAAAGGCATATTTTCACTTTAGTGATGTATTCTACTGTAACATATATCACTTCTTTATAACTTAAAATGATACTATGATATGTTAGACGTGTTTCTGACTTAAAATCACACGGAATATGATTGTTTACTCTAACGTATATAATGTGTTAAAGTGGTATGACAATGTGAAAATAAGTTAGTCTTAAAATGACAAAAGCCAGTTTACATCAAAAGTGAGATAACACAATGTTTTCTCTTCAGACCGCTTTGTGCCTTCACAAGGGATCGCTACTGCTGCTGAATACGATAGACAGCGAATTTCAAGCCTCTGCGAGCAAAGGAAAGGTGTTATTCAAACAAACGCACATTTCATTAGTGATGTACTCTTCTGTAACATACTTCAGTTCATCATAACTTTATAAGATTCAGTGATATGATAGACATGTTTCTGCCATAAAATTACATGAGATATGATTGATTACACTAACATATATAATGTGGTAAAGAATGACAATAGTCAGTCATAAAATGACAACAGTCATTTTACATCAAAATTGAGGTAACACTATGTTTCCTCATCAGTCCTCTATGTGCATTTACATGGGTGCGCTACTGCCGGTGAAAACGCTATACAGCGAATTTGAAGCCTCTGCGGGCAAAGGAAAGGTGTTTTTCTAACAAACGCATATTTTCACCATAGTGATGTACTGTACTGAAACATATATCACTTCTTTATAACTTAAAATGATACTATGATATGGTAGACGTGTTTCAGACTTAAAATCACACGAAATATAATTGTTAACTCTAACATATAATGTGTTAAAGTGGTATGACAATGTGAAAAAACGTCAGTCTTAAAATGACAAAAGTCAGTTTACATCAAAAGTGAGATTACACTCACTTTTCTCATCAGACCGCTATGTGCCTTCAAAGGGGATCGCTACTACCGCTGAATACGATAGACAGCGAATTTCAAGGCTCTGCGAGCATAGGAAAGGTGTTATTCTAACAAACGCCCATTTCATTAGTGATGTACTCTTCTGTAACATACTTCAGTTCATCATAACTTTATAAGATTCAGTGATATATTAGACATGTTTCTGCCATAAAATTACATGAGATATGATTGTTAAACCTAACAAATATAATGTGGTAAAGAATGACAATAGTCAGTCATAAAATGACAAAGGTCATTTTACATCAAAATTGAGGTAACACTATGTTTCCTCATCAGTCCTCTATGTGCATTTACATGGGTGCGCTACTGCCGGTGAAAACGCTATACAGCGAATTTGAAGCCTCTGCGTGCAAAGGAATGTTGTTTTTCTAACAAACGCATATTTTCACCATAGTGATGTACTGTACTGAAACATATATCACTTCTTTATAACTTAAAATGATACTATGACATGTTTCAGACTTAAAATAACACGAAATATAATTGTTTACTCTAACATATATAATGTGTTAAATTGGTATGACAATGGGAAAAAAGTCAGATTTACAATGAAGAAAGTCATTTTACATCAAAAGTGAGGTTTTCTCTTCAGACCGCAGAAGGCACACCTTCACATGGGTGCGGTACTGCAGCTGAAAACGATATACAGCGAATTTCAAGCCTCTGCGAGCAAAGAACAGGTGTTATTCTAACAAACGCACATTTCATTAGTGATGTACTCTTCTGTAACATACTTTAGTTCATCATAACTTTATTAGATTCAGTGATATGTAAGACATGTTTCTGCCATAAAATTACACGAGATATGCTTGTTTACACTAACATATATAAATATATAATGTGGTAAAGAATGACAATAGTCAGTCTGAAAATGACAAAAGTCAGTTTACATCAAAAGTGAGATAACACTATGTTTTTTCATCAGTCCTCTATGTGCATTCACATGGGATCACTCCTGTGCTGAATACGATAAACAGCGAATTTCAAGCCTCTGCGACAAAGAAAGGTGTTTTTCTAACAAACGCATATTTTCACTTTAGTGATGTACTCTACTGTAACATATATCACTTCTTTATGACTTAAAATGATACTATGATATGTTAGACGTGTTTCTGACTTAAAATCACACGAAATATGATTGTTTACTCTAACGTATATAATGTGTTAAAGTGGTATGACAATGTGAAAAAAAGTCAGTCTTAAAATGACAAAAGTCAGTTTACATCAAAAGTGAGGTAACACTATGTTTTCTCATCAGTCATCGAGATGCATGTACATGGGTACGGTACTGCAGCTGAAAACGATATACAACGAATTTCAAGCCTCTGCGAGCATAGGAAAGGTTTTATTCTAACAAACGCACATTTCATTAGTGATGTACTCTTCTGTAACATACATCATCATAACTTTATTAGATTCAGTGATATATTAGACATGTTTCTGCCATAAAATTACATGAGATATGATTGATTACACTAACATATATAATGTGGTAAAGAATGACATTAGTCAGTCTTAAAATGACAAAAGTCAGTTTACATCAAAAGTGAGATAACACTATGTTTCCTCATCAGTCCTCTATGTGCATTCACATGGGATAGCTCCTGTGCTGAATACGATAAACAGCGAATTTCAAGCCTCTGCGACAAAGAAAGGTGTTTTTCTAACAAAGGCATATTTTCACTTTAGTGATGTGCTCTACTGTAACATATATCACTTCTTTATAACTTAAAATGATACTATGATATGGTAGACGTGTTTCAGACTTAAAATCACACGAAATATAATTGTTAACTCTAACATATAATGTGTTAAAGTGGTATGACAATGTGAAAAAAAGTCAGTCTTAAAATGACAAAAGTCAGTTTACATCAAAATTGAGATAACACTATGTTTTCTCTTCGACCGCAGAAGGCACACCTTCACATGGGATCGCTACTGCCGCTGAATACGATAGACAGCGAATGTCGGGCCTCTGCGAGCATAGGAAAGGTGTTATTCTAACAAACGGACATTTCATTAGTGATGTACTCTTCTGTAACATACTTCAGTTCATCATAACTTTATAAGATTCAGTGATATATTAGACATGTTTCTGCAATAAAATTACACGAGATATGCTTGTTTACACTAACATATATATATATATTGTTGTAAAGAATGACATTAGTCAGTCTTAAAATGACAAAAGTCAGTTTACATCAAAAGTGAGGTAACACTATGTTTTCTCATCAGTCATCGAGATGCATGTACATGGGTGCGGTACTGCAGCTGAAAACGATATACAACGAATTTCAAGCCTCTGCGAGCATAGGAAAGGTTTTATTCTAACAAACGCACATTTCATTAGTGATGTACTCTTCTGTAACATACATCATCATAACTTTATTAGATTCAGTGATATGTTAGACATGTTTCTGCCATAAAATTACATGAGATATGATTGTTTACACTAACATACATATATATATATATATATATATATATATATATATATATATATATATATATATATATATATAAAGTGGTAAAGAATGACAATAGTCAGTCTGAAAATGACAAAAGTCAGTTTACATCAAAAGTGAGATAACACTATGTTTTTTCATCAGTCCTCTATGTGCATTCACATGGGATCGCTCCTGTGCTGAATACGATAAACAGCTTATTTCAAGCCTTTGCGACCAAAGGAAAGGTGTTTCTCTAACAAACGCATATTTTCACTTTAATGTAACATATATCACTTCTTTATAACTTAAAATGATACTATGATATGGTAGACGTGTTTCTGACTTAAAATCACACGAAATATGCTTGTTTACTCTAACGTATATAATGTGTTAAAGTGGTATGACAATGTGAAAAAACGTCAGTCTTAAAATGACAAAAGTCAGTTTACATCAAAAGTGAGATTACACTCACTTTTCTCATCAGACCGCTATGTGCCTTCAAAGGGGATCGCTACTACCGCTGAATACGATAGACAGCGAATTTCAAGCCTCTGCGAGCATAGGAAAGGTGTTATTCTAACAAACGCCCATTTCATTAGTGATGTACTCTTCTGTAACATACTTCAGTTCATCATAACTTTATAAGATTCAGTGATATATTAGACATGTTTCTGCCAAAAAATCACATGAGATATGATTGTTAACCCTAACAAATATAATGTGGTAAAGAATGACAATAGTCAGTCATAAAATGACAAAAGTCATTTTACATCAAAATTGAGCTAACACTATGTTTCCTCATCAGTCCTCTATGTGCATTTACATGGGTGCGCTACTGCTGGTGAAAACGCTATTCAGCGAATTTGAAGCCTCTGCGTGCAAAGGAAAGGTGTTTTTCAAACAAACGCATATTTTCACCATAGTGATGTACGCTACTGAAATATATATCACTTCTTTATAACTTAAAATGATACTATGATATGAAAGACATGTTTCAGACTTAAAATCACACGAAATATGATTGTTTACTCTAACGTATATAATGTGTTAAAGTGGTATGACAATGTGAAAAAACGTCAGTCTTAAAATGACAAAAGTCAGTTTACATCAAAAGTGAGATAACACTATGTTTTCTCATCAGACCGCTATGTGCCTTCACAGGGGATCGCTACTGCCGCTGAATACGATAGACAGCGAATGTCGGGCCTATAGGAAAGCATAGGAAAGGTGTTATTCTAACAAAAGGACATTTCATTAGTGATGTACTCTTCTGTAACATACTTCAGTTCATCATAACTTTATAAGATTCAGTGATATTTAAGACATGTTTCTGCCATAAAATTACACGAGATATGCTTGTTCACACTAACATATATATATATATATATATAATGTGGTAAAGAATGACATTAGTCAGTCTTAAAATGACAAAAGTCAGTTTACATCAAAAGTGAGGTAACACTATGTTTTCTCATCAGTCATCGAGATGCATGTACATGGGTACGGTACTGCAGCTGAAAACGATATACAACGAATTTCAATCCTCTGCGAGCATAGGAAAGGTTTTATTCTAACAAACGCACATTTCATTAGTGATGTACTCTTCTGTAACATACATCATCATAACTTTATTAGATTCAGTGATATGTTAGACATGTTTCTGCCATAAAATTACATGAGATATGATTGTTTACACTAACATACATATATATATATATATATATAAAGTGGTAAAGAATGACAATAGTCAGTCATAAAATGACAACAGTCATTTTACATCAAAATTGAGGTAACACTATGTTTCCTCATCAGTCCTCTATGTGCATTCACATGGGATCGCTCCTGTGCTGAATACGATAAACAGCGAATTTCAAGCCTCTGCGACAAAGAAAGGTGTTTTTCTAACAAACGCATATTTTCACTTTAGTGATGTGCTCTACTGTAACATATATCACTTCTTTATAACTTAAAATGATACTATGATATGTTAGACGTGTTTCTGACTTAAAATCACACGAAATATGATTGTTTACTCTAACGTATATAATATGTTAAAGTGGTATGACAATGTCAAAAAAAGTTAGTCTTAAAATGACAAAAGCCAGTTTACATCAAAAGTGAGATAACACAATGTTTTCTCTTCAGACCGCTTTGTGCTAGGGATCGCTACTGCCGCTGAATACGATAGACAGCGAATTTCAAGCCTCTGCGAGCATAGGAAAGGTGTTATTCTAACAAACGCACATTTCATTAGTGATGTACTCTTCTGTAACATACTTCAGTTCATCATAACTTTATAAGATTCAGTGATATGATAGACATGTTTCTGCCATAAAATTACATGAGATATGATTGATTACACTAACATATATAATGTGGTAAAGAATGACAATAGTCAGTCATAAAATGACAACAGTCATTTTACATCAAAATTGAGGTAACACTATGTTTCCTCATCAGTCCTCTATGTGCATTTACATGGGTGCGCTACTGCCGGTGAAAACGCTATACAGCGAATTTGAAGCCTCTGCGGGCAAAGGAAAGGTGTTTTTCTAACAAACGCATATTTTCACCATAGTGATGTACTGTACTGAAACATATATCACTTCTTTATAACTTAAAATGATACTATGATATGGTAGACGTGTTTCAGACTTAAAATCACACGAAATATAATTGTTAACTCTAACATATAATGTGTTAAAGTGGTATGACAATGTGAAAAAAAGTCAGTCTTAAAATGACAAAAGTCAGTTTACATCAAAAGTGAGATAACACTATGTTTTCTCTTCAGACCGCAGAAGGCACACCTTCACATGGGATCGCTACTGCCGCTGAATACGATAGACAGCGAATGTCGGGCCTCTGCGAGCATAGGAAAGGTGTTATTCTAACAAACGGACATTTCATTAGTGATGTACTCTTCTGTAACATACTTCAGTTCATCATAACTTTATAAGATTCAGTGATATTTAAGACATGTTTCTGCAATAAAATTACACGAGATATGCTTGTTTACACTAACATATATATATATATATATATATATATATATATATATATATATATATATATATATATAAAATGTGGTAAAGAATGACATTAGTCAGTCTTAAAATGACAAAAGTCAGTTTACATCAAAAGTGAGGTAACACTATGTTTTCTCATCAGTCATCGAGATGCATGTACATGGGTGCGGTTCTGCAGCTAAAAACGATATACAACGCATTTCAATCCTCTGCGAGCATAGGAAAGGTTTTATTCTAACAAACGCACATTTCATTAGTGATGTACTCTTCTGTAACATACATCATCATAACTTTATTAGATTCAGTGATATGTTAGACATGTTTCTGCCATAAAATTACATGAGATATGATTGTTTACACTAACATACATATATATATAATGTGGTAAAGAATGACAATAGTCAGTCTTAAAATGACAAAAGTCAGTTTACATCAAAAGTGAGATAACTGTGTTTTTTCATCAGTCCTCTATGTGCATTCACATGGGATCGCTCCTGCGCTGAATACGATAAAAAGCGTATTTCAAGCCTCTGCGACCAAAGAAAGGTGTTTTTCTAACAAACGCATATTTTCACTTTAGTGATGTACTCTACTGTAACATATATCACTTCTTTATAACTTAAAATGATACTATGATATGTTAGACGTGTTTCTGACTTAAAATCACACGAAATTTAATTGTTTACTCTAACATATATAATGTGTTAAAGTGGTATGACAATGTGAAAAAAAGTCAGTCTTAAAATGACAAAAGTCAGTTTACATCAAAAGTGAGATAACACTATGTTTTCTCTTCAGACCGCAGAAGGCACACCTTCACATGGGATCGCTACTGCCGCTGAATACGATAGACAGCGAATGTCGGGCCTCTGCGAGCATAGGAAAGGTGTTATTCTAACAAACGGACATTTCATTAGTGATGTACTCTTCTGTAACATACTTCAGTTCATCATAACTTTATAAGATTCAGTGATATTTAAGACATGTTTCTGCCATAAAATTACACGAGATATGCTTGTTTACACTAACATATATATATATATAATGTGGTAAAGAATGACATTAGTCAGTCTTAAAATGACAAAAGTCAGTTTACATCAAAAGTGAGGTAACACTATGTTTTCTCATCAGTCATCGAGATGCATGTACATGGGTGCGGTACTGCAGCTGAAAACGATATACAACGAATTTCAATCCTCTGCGAGCATAGGAAAGGTTTTATTCTAACAAACGCACATTTCATTAGTGATGTACTCTTCTGTAACATACATCATCATAACTTTATTAGATTCAGTGATATGTTAGACATGTTTCTGCCATAAAATTACATGAGATATGATTGTTTACACTAACATACATATATATATATATATATATATATATATATATATATATATATATAAAGTGGTAAAGAATGACAATAGTCAGTCTGAAAATGACAAAAGTCAGTTTACATCAAAAGTGAGATAACACTATGTTTTTTCATCAGTCCTCTATGTGCATTCACATGGGATCGCTCCTGTGCTGAATACGATAAACAGCGAATTTCAAGCCTCTGCGACAAAGAAAGGTGTTTTTCTAACAAACGCATATTTTCACTTTAGTGATGTGCTCTACTGTAACATATATCACTTCTTTATGACTTAAAATGATACTATGATATGTTAGACGTGTTTCTGACTTAAAATCACACGAAATATGATTGTTTACTCTAACGTATATAATGTGTTAAAGTGGTATGACAATGTGAAAAAAAGTCAGTCTTAAAATGACAAAAGTCAGTTTACATCAAAAGTGAGGTAACACTAAGGTTTCTCATCAGACCGCAGATGCACACCTTCACATGGGATCGCTACTGCAGCTGAAAACGATATACAACGAATTTCAAGCCTCTGCGAGCATAGGAAAGGTTTTATTCTAACAAAGGCACATTTCATTAGTGATGTACTCTTCTGTAACATACATCATCATAACTTTATTAGATTCAGTGATATGTAATACATGTTTCTGCCATAAAATTACACGAAATATGCTTGTTTACACTATCATATATATATATATAATGTGGTAAAGAATGACAATATTCAGTCTTAAAATGACAAAAGTCAGTTTACATCAAAAGTGAGATAACTGTGTTTTTTCATCAGTCCTCTATATGCATTCACATGGGATCGCTCCTGCGCTGAATACGATAAAAAGCGTATTTCAAGCCTCTGCGACCAAAGAAAGGTGTTTCTCTAACAAACGCATATTTTCACTTTAATGTAACATATATCACTTCTTTATAACTTAAAATGAAACTATGATATGGTAGACGTGTTTCTGACTTAAAATCACACGAAATATGCTTGTTTACTCTAACGTATATAATGTGTTAAAGTGGTATGACAATGTGAAAAAACGTCAGTCTTAAAATGACAAAAGTCAGTTTACATCAAAAGTGAGATTACACTCACTTTTCTCATCAGACCGCTATGTGCCTTCAAAGGGGATCGCTACTACCGCTGAATACGATAGACAGCGAATTTCAAGCCTCTGCGAGCATAGGAAAGGTGTTATTCTAACAAACGCCCATTTCATTAGTGATGTACTCTTCTGTAACATACTTCAGTTCATCATAACTTTATAAGATTCAGTGATATTTAAGACATGTTTCTGCCATAAAATTACACGAGATATGCTTGTTTACACTAACATATATATATATAATGTGGTAAAGAATGACATTAGTCAGTCTTAAAATGACAAAAGTCAGTTTACATCAAAAGTGAGGTAACACTATGTTTTCTCATCAGTCATCGAGATGCATGTACATGGGTACGGTACTGCAGCTGAAAACGATATACAACGAATTTCAATCCTCTGCGAGCATAGGAAAGGTTTTATTCTAACAAACGCACATTTCATTAGTGATGTACTCTTCTGTAACATACATCATCATAACTTTATTAGATTCAGTGATATGTTAGACATGTTTCTGCCATAAAATTACATGAGATATGATTGTTTACACTAACATACATATATATATATATATATATATATATATATATATATAAAGTGGTAACGAATGACAATAGTCAGTCTGAAAATGACAAAAGTCAGTTTACATCAAAAGTGAGATAACACTATGTTTTTTCATCAGTCCTCTATGTGCATTCACATGGGATCGCTCCTGTGCTGAATACGATAAACAGCGAATTTCAAGAATCTGCGACAAAGAAAGGTGTTTTTCTAACAAACGCATATTTTCACTTTAGTGATGTGCTCTACTGTAACATATATCACTTCTTTATAACTTAAAATGATACTATGATATGTTAGACGTGTTTCTGACTTAAAAGCACACGAAATTTAATTGTTTACTCTAACATATATAATGTGTTAAAGTGGTATGACAATGTGAAAAAAAGTCAGTCTTAAAATGACAAAAGTCAGTTTACATCAAAAGTGAGATAACACTATGTTTTCTCTTCAGACCGCAGAAGGCACACCATCACATTGGATCGCTACTGCCGCTGAATACGATAGACTGCGAATGTCGGGCCTCTGCGAGCATAGGAAAGGTGTTATTCTAACAAACGGACATTTCATTAGTGATGTACTCTTCTGTAATATACTTCAGTTCATCATAACTTTATAAGATTCAGTGATATTTAAGACATGTTTCTGCCATAAAATTACACGAGATATGCTTGTTTACACTAACATAAACATATAATGTGGTAAAGAATGACATTAGTCAGTCTTAAAATGACAAAAGTCAGTTTACATCAAAAGTGAGATAACACTATGTTTTTTCATCAGTCCTCTATGTGCATTCACATGGGATCGCTCCTGTGCTGAATACGATAAAAAGCGAATTTCAAGCCTCTGCGACCAAAGAAAGGTGTTTTTCTAACAAAGGCATATTTTCACTTTAGTGATGTATTCTACTGTAACATATATCACTTCTTTATAACTTAAAATGATACTATGATATGTAAGACATGTTTCAAACTTAAAATCACACGAAATTTAATTGTTTACTCTAACATATATAATGTGTTAAAGTGGTATGACAATGTGAAAAAAAGTCAGTCTTAAAATGACAAAAGTCAGTTTACATCAAAAGTGAGACACTATGTTTTCTCGTCAGACCGCAGAAGGCACACCTTCACATGGGATCGCTACTGCCGCTGAATACGATAGACAGCGAATGTCGGGCCTCTGCGAGCATAGGAAAGGTGTTATTCTAACAAACGGACATTTCATTAGTGATGTACTCTTCTGTAACATACTTCAGTTCATCATAACTTTATAAGATTCAGTGATATTTAAGACATGTTTCTGCCATAAAATTACACGAGATATGCTTGTTTACACTAACATATATATATATAATGTGGTAAAGAATGACATTAGTCAGTCTTAAAATGACAAAAGTCAGTTTACATCAAAAGTGAGGTAACACTATGTTTTCTCATCAGTCATCGAGATGCATGTACATGGGTACGGTACTGCAGCTGAAAACGATATACAACGAATTTCAATCCTCTGCGAGCATAGGAAAGGTTTTATTCTAACAAACGCACATTTCATTAGTGATGTACTCTTCTGTAACATAAATCATCATAATTTTATTAGATTCAGTGATATGTTAGACATGTTTCTGCCATAAAATTACATGAGATATGATTGTTTACACTAACATACACATATATATATATATATATATATATAATGTGGTAAAGAATGACAATAGTCAGTCTGAAAATGACAAAAGTCAGTTTACATCAAAAGTGAGATAACACTATGTTTTTTCATCAGTCCTCTATGTGCATTCACATGGGATCGCTCCTGTGCTGAATACGATAAACAGCGAATTTCAAGCCTCTGCGACAAAGAAAGGTGTTTTTCTAACAAACGGACATTTCATTAGTGATGTACTCTTCTGTAATATACTTCAGTTCATCATAACTTTATAAGATTCAGTGATATGATAGACATGTTTCTGCCATAAAATTACATGAGATATGATTGATTACACTAACATATATAATGTGGTAAAGAATGACAATAGTCAGTCATAAAATGACAACAGTCATTTTACATCAAAATTGAGGTAACACTATGTTTCCTCATCAGTCCTCTATGTGCATTTACATGGGTGCGCTACTGCCGGTGAAAACGCTATACAGCGAATTTGAAGCCTCTGCGGGCAAAGGAAAGGTGTTTTTCTAACAAACGCATATTTTCACCATAGTGATGTACTGTACTGAAACATATATCACTTCTTTATAACTTAAAATGATACTATGATATGGTAGACGTGTTTCAGACTTAAAATCACACGAAATATAATTGTTAACTCTAACATATAATGTGTTAAAGTGGTATGACAATGTGAAAAAAAGTCAGTCTTAAAATGACAAAAGTCAGTTTACATCAAAAGTGAGATAACACTATGTTTTCTCTTCAGACCGCAGAAGGCACACCTTCACATGGGATCGCTACTGCCGCTGAATACGATAGACAGCGAATGTCGGGCCTCTGCGAGCATAGGAAAGGTGTTATTCTAACAAACGGACATTTCATTAGTGATGTACTCTTCTGTAACATACTTCAGTTCATCATAACTTTATAAGATTCAGTGATATATTAGACATGTTTCTGCCATAAAATTACATGAGATATGATTGATTACACTAATATATATAATGTGGTAAAGAATGACATTAGTCAGTCTTAAAATGACAAAAGTCA
This sequence comes from Cranoglanis bouderius, assembly GCA_023630585.1. Classification (NCBI taxonomy): domain Eukaryota; kingdom Metazoa; phylum Chordata; class Actinopteri; order Siluriformes; family Cranoglanididae; genus Cranoglanis; species Cranoglanis bouderius. Next base: position 11,028,716 of record CM042538.1, on the reverse strand, counting down.
GTTTACATCAAAAGTGAGATAACACTATGTTTCCTCATCAGTCCTCTATGTGCATTTACATGGGTGCGCTACTGCAGCTAAAAACGATATACAACGCATTTCAATCCTCTGCGGGCAAAGGAAAGGTGTTTTTCTAACAAACGCATATTTTCACCATAGTGATGTACTGTACTGAAACATATATCACTTCTTTATAACTTAAAATGATACTATGATATGGTAGACGTGTTTCAGACTTAAAATCACACGAAATATAATTGTTAACTCTAACGTATATAATGTGTTAAAGTGGTAAAGAATGACAATAGTCAGTCTGAAAATGACAAAAGTCAGTTTACATCAAAAGTGAGATAACACTATGTTTTTTCATCAGTCCTCTATGTGCATTCACATGGGATCGCTCCTGTGCTGAATACGATAAACAGCGAATTTCAAGCCTCTGCGACAAAGAAAGGTGTTGTTCTAACAAACGCATATTTTCACTTTAGTGATGTGCTCTGCTGTAACATATATCACTTCTTTATAACTTAAAATGATACTATGATATGTTAGACGTGTTTCTGACTTAAAATCACACGAAATTTAATTGTTTAATCTAACATATATAATGTGTTAAAGTGGTATGACAATGTGAAAAAAAGTCAGTCTTAAAATGACAAAAGTCAGTTTACATCAAAAGTGAGGTAACACTATGTTTTCTCATCAGTCATCGAGATGCATGTACATAGGTACGGTACTGCAGCTGAAAACGATATACAACGAATTTCAAGCCTCTGCGAGCATAGGAAAGGTTTTATTCTAACAAACGCACATTTCATTAGTGATGTACTCTTCTGTAACATACATCATCATAACTTTATTAGATTCAGTGATATGTTAGACATGTTTCTGCCATAAAATTACATGAGATATGATTGTTTACACTAACATATATAATGTGGTAAAGAATGACAATAGTCAGTCATAAAATGACAACCGTCATTTTACATCAAAATTGAGGTAACACTATGTTTCCTCATCAGTCCTCTATATGCATTTACATGGGTGCGCTACTGCTGATGAAAACGCTATTCAGCGAATTTCAAGCCTCTGCGTGCAAAGGAAATGTATTTTTCAAACTAACGCATATTTTCACCATAGTCATGTACTCTACTGAAACATATATCACTTCTTTATAACTTAAAATGATACTATGATATGGTAGACGTGTTTCAGACTTAAAATCACACGAAATATAATTGTTAACTCTAACATATAATGTGTTAAAGTGGTATGACAATGTGAAAAAAAGTCAGTCTTAAAATGACAAAAGTCAGTTTACAGCAAAAGTGAGATAACACTATGTTTTCTCTTCGACCGCAGAAGGCACACCTTCACATGGGATCGCTACTGCCGCTGAATACGATAGACAGCGAATGTCGGGCCTCTGCGAGCATAGGAAAGGTGTTATTCTAACAAACGGACATTTCATTAGTGATGTACTCTTCTGTAACATACTTCAGTTCATCATAACTTTATAAGATTCAGTGATATTTAAGACATGTTTCTGCAATAAAATTACACGAGATATGCTTGTTTACACTAACATATATATATATATATATATATTGTTGTAAAGAATGACATTAGTCAGTCTTAAAATGACAAAAGTCAGTTTACATCAAAAGTGAGGTAACACTATGTTTTCTCATCAGTCATCGAGATGCATGTACATGGGTGCGGTACTGCAGCTGAAAACGATATACAACGAATTTCAATCCTCTGCGAGCATAGGAAAGGTTTTATTCTAACAAACGCACATTTCATTAGTGATGTACTCTTCTGTAACATACATCATCATAACTTTTTTAGATTCAGTGATATGTTAGACATGTTTCTGCCTTAAAATTACATGAGATATGATTGTTTACACTAACATACATATATATATATATATATAAAGTGGTAAAGAATGACAATATTCAGTCTGAAAATGACAAAAGTCAGTTTACATCAAAAGTGAGATAACACTATGTTTTTTCATCAGTCCTCTATGTGCATTCACATGGGATCGCTCCTGTGCTGAATACGATAAACAGCGAATTTCAAGCCTCTGCGACCAAAGAAAGGTGTTTTTCTAACAAAGGCATATTTTCACTTTAGTGATGTATTCTACTGTAACATATATCAATCACTTCTTTATAACTTAAAATGATACTATGATATGTTAGACGTGTTTCTGACTTAAAATCACACGAAATTTAATTGTTTACTCTAACATATATAATGTGTTAAAGTGGTATGACAATGTGAAAAAAAGTCAGTCTTAAAATGACAAAAGTCAGTTTACATCAACTGTGAGATAACACTATGTTTTCTCTTCAGACCGCAGAAGGCACACCTTCACATTGGATCGCTACTGCCGCTGAATACGATAGACAGCGAATGTCGGGCCTCTGCGAGCATAGGAAAGGTGTTATTCTAACAAACGGACATTTCATTAGTGATGTACTCTTCTGTAATATACTTCAGTTCATCATAACTTTATAAGATTCAGTGATATTTAAGACATGTTTCTGCCATAAAATTACACGAGATATGCTTGTTTACACTAACATAAATATATAATGTGGTAAAGAATGACATTAGTCAGTCTTAAAATGACAAAAGTCAGTTTACATCAAAATTGAGGTAACACTATGTTTCCTCATCAGTCCTCTATGTGCATTTACATGGGTGCGCTACTGCCGGTGAAAACGCTATACAGCGAATTTGAAGCCTGTGCGGGCAAAGGAAAGGTGTTTATCTAACAAACGCATATTTTCACCATAGTGATGTACTGTACTGAAACATATATCACTTCTTTATAACTTAAAATGATACTATGATATGGTAGACGTGTTTCTGACTTAAAATCACACGAAATATAATTGTTAACTCTAACATATAATGTGTTAAAGTGGTATGACAATGTGAAAAAACGTCAGTCTTAAAATGATAAAAGTCAGTTTACATCAAAAGTGAGATAACAGTTTTCTCATCAGACCGCTATGTGCCTTCACAGGGGATCACTCCTGCGCTGAATACGATAAACAGCGTATTTCAAGCCTTTGCGACCAAAGGAAAGGTGTTTCTCTAACAAACGCATATTTTCACTTTAATGTAACATATATCACTTCTTTATAACTTAAAATGATACTATGATATGGTAGACGTGTTTCTGACTTAAAATCACACGAAATATGCTTGTTTACTCTAACGTATATAATGTGTTAAAGTGGTATGACAATGTGAAAAAACGTCAGTCTTAAAATGACAAAAGTCAGTTTACATCAAAAGTGAGATTACACTCACTTTTCTCATCAGACCGCTATGTGCCTTCAAAGGGGATCGCTACTACCGCTGAATACGATAGACAGCGAATTTCAAGCCTCTGCGAGCATAGGAAAGGTGTTTTTCTAACAAACGCATATTTTCACCATAGTGATGTACGCTACTGAAACATATATCACTTCTTTATAACTTAAAATAATACTATGATATGTAAGACATGTTTCAGACTTAAAATCACACGAAATTTAATTGTTTACTTTAACATATATAATGTGTTAAAGTGGTATGACAATGTGAAAAAAAGTCAGTCTTAAAATGACAAAAGTCAGTTTACATCAAAAGTGAGATAACAATATGTTTTCTCTTCAGACCGCAGAAGGCACACCTTCACATGGGATCGCTACTGCCGCTGAATACGATAGACAGCGAATGTCGGGCCTCTGCGAGCATAGGAAAGGTGTTATTCTAACAAACGGACATTTAATTAGTGATGTACTCTTCTGTAACATACTTCAGTTCATCATAACTTTATAAGATTCAGTGATATTTAAGACATGTTTCTGCCATAAAATTACACGAGATATGCTTGTTTACACTAACATATATATATATATATAATGTGGTAAAGAATAACATTAGTCAGTCTTAAAATGACAAAAGTCAGTTTACATCAAAAGTGAGGTAACACTATGTTTTCTCATCAGTCATCGAGATGCATGTACATGGGTGCGGTACTGCAGCTGAAAACGATATACAACGAATTTCAAGCCTCTGCGAGCATAGGAAAGGTTTTATTCTAACAAACGCACATTTCATTAGTGATGTACTCTTCTGTAACATACATCATAATAACTTTATTAGATTCAGTGATATGTTAGACATGTTTCTGCCATAAAATTACATGAGATATGATTGTTTACACTAACATATATAATGTGGTAAAGAATGACAATAGTCAGTCATAAAATGACAACAGTCATTTTACATCAAAATTGAGGTAACACTATGTTTCCTCATCAGTCCTCTATGTGCATTTACATGGGTGCGCTACTGCTGGTGAAAACGCTATTCAGCGAATTTCAAGCCTCTGCGTGCAAAGGAAAGGTATTTTTCAAACAAACGCATATTTTCACCATAGTGATGTACTCTACTGAAACATATATCACTTCTTTATAACTTAAAATGATACTATGATATGTAAGACATGTTTCAGACTTAAAATCACACGAAATATGTTTAGTCTAACATATATAATGTGTTAAAGTGGTATGACAATGTGAAAAAACGTCAGTCTTGAAATGCCAAAAGTCAGTTTACATCGAAAGTGAGATAACACAATGTTTTCTCATCAGACCGCTATGTGCCTTCACAGGGGATCGCTACTGCCGCTGAATACGATAGACAGCGAATGTCGGGCCTCTGCGAGCATAGGAAAGGTGTTATTCTAACAAACGGACATTTCATTAGTGATGTACTCTTCTGTAACATACTTCAGTTCATCATAACTTTATAAGATTCAGTGATATTTAAGACATGTTTCTGCCATAAAATTACACGAGATATGCTTGTTCACACTAACATATATATATATAATGTGGTAAAGAATGACATTAGTCAGTCTTAAGATGACAAAAGTCAGTTTACATCAAAAGTGAGGTAACACTATGTTTTCTCATCAGTCATCGAGATGCATGTACATGGGTACGGTACTGCAGCTGAAAACGATATACAACGAATTTCAAGCCTCTGCGAGCATAGGAAAGGTTTTATTCTAACAAACGCACATTTCATTAGTGATGTACTCTTCTGTAACATACATCATCATAACTTTGTTAGATTCAGTGATATGTTAGACATGTTTCTGCCATAAAATTACATGAGATATGATTGTTTACACTAACATACATATATATATATATATATATAAAGTGGTAAAGAATGACAATAGTCAGTCTGAAAATGACAAAAGTCAGTTTACATCAAAAGTGAGATAACACTATGTTTTTTCATCAGTCCTCTATGTGCATTCACATGGGATCGCTCCTGTGCTGAATAGGATAAACAGCGAATTTCAAGCCTCTGCGACAAAGAAAGGTGTTTTTCTAACAAACGCATATTTTCACTTTAGTGATGTCCTCTAATGTAACATATATCACTTCTTTGTAACTTAAAATGATACTATGATATGTTAGACGTGTTTCTGACTTAAAATCACATGAAATATGATTGTTTACTCTAACGTATATAATGTGTTAAAGTGGTATGACAATGTGAAAAAAAGTCAGTCTTAAAATGACAAAAGTCAGTTTACATCAAAAGTGAGGTAATACTATGTTTTCTCATCAGTCATCGAGATGCATGTACATGGGTACGGTACTGCAGCTGAAAACGATATACAACGAATTTCAAGTCTCTGCGAGCATAGGAAAGGTTTTATTCTAACAAACGCACATTTCATTAGTGATGTACTCTTCTGTAACATACATCATCATAACTTTATTAGATTCAGTGATATGTTAGACATGTTTCTGCCATAAAATTACATGTGATATGATTGTTTACACTAACATATATATATATATATATATATATATAAAATGTGGTAAAGAATGACAATATTCAGTCTTAAAATGACAAAAGTCAGTTTACATCAAAAGTGAGATAACACTGTGTTTTTTCATCAGTCCTCTATGTGCATTCACATGGGATCGCTCCTGTGCTGAATACGATAAACAGCGAATTTCAAGCCTCTGCGACAAAGAAAGGTGTTTTTCTAACAAACGCATATTTTCACTTTAGTGATGTCCTCTAATGTAACATATATCACTTCTTTGTAACTTAAAATGATACTATGATATGGTAGACGTGTTTCTGACTTAAAATCACACGAAATATGATTGTTTACTCTAACGTATATAATGTGTTAAAGAGGTATGACAATGTGAAAATACGTCAGTCTTAAAATGACAAAAGTCAGTTTACATCAAAAGTGAGATGACACTATGTTTTCTCATCAGACCGCTATGTGCCTTCACAGGGGATCGCTACTGCCGCTGAATACGATAGACAGCGAATTTCAAGGCTCTGCGAGCATAGGAAAGGTGTTATTCTAACAAACGCGAATTTCATTAGTGATGTACTCGTATGTAACATACTTCAGTTCATCATAACTTTATAAGATTCAGTGATATATTAGACATGTTTCTGCCATAAAATTACATGAGATATGATTGTTAAACCTAACAAATATAATATGGTAAAGAATGACAATAGTCAGTCATAAAATGACAAAGGTCATTTTACATCAAAATTGAGGTAACACTATGTTTCCTCATCAGTCCTCTATGTGCATTTACATGGGTGCGCTACTGCCGGTGAAAACGCTATACAGCGAATTTGAAGCCTCTGCGTGCAAAGGAATGTTGTTTTTCTAACAAACGCATATTTTCACCATAGTGATGTACTCTACTGAAACATATATCACTTCTTTATAACTTAAAATGATACTATGACATGTTTCAGACTTAAAATAACACGAAATTTAATTGTTTACTCTAACATATATAATGTGTTAAAGTGGTATGACAATGGGAAAAAAGTCAGATTTACAATGAAGAAAGTCATTTTACATCAAAAGTGAGGTTTTCTAATCAGTCCTCGAGATGCATGTACATGGGTGCGGTACTGCAGCTGAAAACGATATACAGCGAATTTCAAGCCTCTGCGAGCAAAGAACAGGTATTATTCTAACAAACGCACATTTCATTAGTGATGTACTCTTCTGTAACATACTTTAGTTCATCATAACTTTATTAGATTCAGTGATATGTAATACATGTTTCTGCCATAAAATTACACGAGATATGCTTGTTTACACTAACATATATATATTATGTGGTAAAGAATGACAATATTCAGGCTTAAAATGACAAAAGTCAGTTTACATCAAAAGTGAGATAACTGTGTTTTTTCATCAGTCCTCTATGTGCATTCACATGGGATCGCTCCTGCGCTGACTACGATAAACAGCGTATTTCAAGCCTCTGCGACCAAAGGAAAGTTGTTTTTCTAACAAACGCATATTTTCACTTTAGTGATGTCCTCTAATGTAACATATATCACTTCTTTATAACTTAAAATGATACTATGATATGGAAGACGTGTTTCTGACTTAAAATCACACGAAATTTAATTGTTTACTCTAACATATATAATGTGTTAAAGTGGTATGACAATGGGAAAAAAGTCAGATTTACAATGAAGAAAGTCATTTTACATCAAAAGTGAGGTTTTCTAATCAGTCCTCGAGATGCATGTACATGGGTGCGGTACTGCAGCTGAAAACGATATACAGCGAATTTCAAGCCTCTGCGAGCAAAGAGCAGGTGTTATTCTAACAAACGCACATTTCATTAGTGATGTACTCTTCTGTAACATACTTCAGTTCATCATAACTTTATAAGATTCAGTGATATTTAAGACATGTTTCTGCCATAAAATTACACGAGATATGCTTGTTCACACTAACATATATATATATATATATATATAATGTGGTAAAGAATGACATTAGTCAGTCTTAAAATGACAAAAGTCAGTTTACATCAAAATTGAGGTAACACTATGTTTCCTCATCAGTCCTCTATGTGCATTTACATGGGTGCGCTCCCGCCGGTGAAAACGCTATTCAGCGAATTTGAAGCCTCTGCGTGCAAAGGAAATGTATTTCCTTAAAATCACACGAAATATGTTTAGTCTAACATATATAATGTGTTAAAGTGGTATGACAATGTGAAAAAACGTCAGTCTTAAAATGACAAAAGTCAGTTTACATCAAAAGTGAGATAACACTATGTTTTCTCATCAGACCGCTATGTGCCTTCACAGGGGATCACTCCTGCGCTGAATACGATAAACAGCTTATTTCAAGCCTCTGCGACCAAAGGAAAGGTGTTTCTCTAACAAACGCATATTTTCACTTTAGTGATGTCCTCTAATGTAACATGTATCACTTCTTTATAACTTAAAATGATACTATGATATGGTAGACGTGTTTCAGACTTAAAATCACACGAATTTTAATTGTTTACTCTAACATATATAATGTGTTAAAGTGGTATGACAATGGGAAAAAAGTCAGATTTACAATGAAGAAAGTCATTTTACATAAAAGTGAGGTTTTCTAATCAGTCCTCGAGATGCATGTACATGGGTGCGCTACTGCCGGTGAAAACGCTATACAGCGAATTTGAAGCCTCTGCGTGCAAAGGAAAGGTGTTTTTCTAACAAACGCATATTTTCACCATAGTGATGTACTGTACTGAAACATATATCACTTCTTTATAACTTAAAATGATACTATGATATGGTAGACGTGTTTCAGACTTAAAATCACACGAAATATAATTGTTAACTCTAACATATAATGTGTTAAAGTGGTATGACAATGTGAAAAAACGTCAGTCTTAAAATGATAAAAGTCAGTTTACATCAAAAGTGAGATAACAGTTTTCTCATCAGACCGCTATGTGCCTTCACAGGGGATCACTCCTGCGCTGAATACGATAAACAGCGTATTTCAAGCCTTTGCGACCAAAGGAAAGGTGTTTCTCTAACAAACGCATATTTTCACTTTAATGTAACATATATCACTTCTTTATAACTTAAAATGATACTATGATATGGTAGACATGTTTCAGACTTAAAATCACACGAAATATGTTTAGTCTAACATATATAATGTGTTAAAGTGGTATGACAATGTGTAAAAACGTCAGTCTTAAAATGACAAAAGTCAGTTTACATCAAAAGTGAGATAACACAATGTTTTCTCATCAGACCGCTATGTGCCTTCACAGGGGATCGCTACTGCCGCTGAATACGATAGACAGCGAATGTCGGGCCTCTGCGAGCATAGGAAAGGTGTTATTCTAACAAACGGACATTTCATTAGTGATGTACTCTTCTGTAACATACTTCAGTTCATCATAACTTTATAAGATTCAGTGATATTTAAGACATGTTTCTGCCATAAAATTACACGAGATATGCTTGTTCACACTAACATATATATATATATATATATATATATATATATATAATGTGGGAAAGAATGACATTAGTCAGTCTTAAAATGACAAAAGTCAGTTTACATCAAAAGTGAGGTAACACTATGTTTTCTCATCAGTCATCGAGATGCATGTACATGGGTACGGTATTGCAGCTGAAAACGATATACAACGAATTTCAAGCCTCTGCGAGCATAGGAAAGGGTTTATTCTAACAAACGCACATTTCATTAGTGATGTACTCTTCTGTAACATACATCATCATAACTTTATTAGATTCAGTGATATGTTAGACATGTTTCTGCCATAAAATTACATGAGATATGATTGTTTACACTAACATACATATATATATATATATATATATATATATATATATATATATATATATATATATATATATATATATATATATATATATAAAATGTGGTAAAGAATGACAATATTCAGTCTTAAAATGACAAAAGTCAGTTTACATCAAAAGTGAGATAACACTGTGTTTTTTCATCAGTCCTCTATGTGCATTCACATGGGATCGCTCCTGTGCTGAATACGATAAACAGCGAATTTCAAGCCTCTGCGACAAAGAAAGGTGTTTTTCTAACAAACGCATATTTTCACTTTAGTGATGTGCTCTACTGTAACATATATCACTTCTTTATAACTTAAAATGATACTATGATATGTTAGACGTGTTTCTGACTTAAAATCACACAAAATTTAATTGTTTACTCTAACATATATAATGTGTTAAAGTGGTATGACAATGTGAAAAAAAGTCAGTCTTAAAATGACAAAAATCAGTTTACATCAACTGTGAGATAACACTATGTTTTCTCTTCAGACCGCAGAAGGCACACCTTCACATTGGATCGCTACTGCCGCTGAATACGATAGACAGCGAATGTCGGGCCTCTGCGAGCATAGGAAAGGTGTTATTCTAACAAACGGACATTTCATTAATGATGTACTCTTCTGTAATATACTTCAGTTCATCATAACTTTATAAGATTCAGTGATATTTAAGACATGTTTCTGCCATAAAATTACACGAGATATGCTTGTTTACACTAACATAAATATATAATGTGGTAAAGAATGACATTAGTCAGTCTTAAAATGACAAAAGTCAGTTTACATCAAAATTGAGGTAACACTATGTTTCCTCATCAGTCCTCTATGTGCATTTACATGGGTGCGCTACTGCCGGTGAAAACGCTATACAGCGAATTTGAAGCCTGTGCGGGCAAAGGAAAGGTGTTTATCTAACAAACGCATATTTTCACCATAGTGATGTACTGTACTGAAACATATATCACTTCTTTATAACTTAAAATGATACTATGATATGGTAGACGTGTTTCTGACTTAAAATCACACGAAATATAATTGTTAACTCTAACATATAATGTGTTAAAGTGGTATGACAATGTGAAAAAACGTCAGTCTTAAAATGATAAAAGTCAGTTTACATCAAAAGTGAGATAACAGTTTTCTCATCAGACCGCTATGTGCCTTCACAGGGGATCACTCCTGCGCTGAATACGATAAACAGCGTATTTCAAGCCTTTGCGACCAAAGGAAAGGTGTTTCTCTAACAAACGCATATTTTCACTTTAATGTAACATATATCACTTCTTTATAACTTAAAATGATACTATGATATGGTAGACGTGTTTCTGACTTAAAATCACACGAAATATGCTTGTTTACTCTAACGTATATAATGTGTTAAAGTGGTATGACAATGTGAAAAAACGTCAGTCTTAAAATGACAAAAGTCAGTTTACATCAAAAGTGAGATTACACTCACTTTTCTCATCAGACCGCTATGTGCCTTCAAAGGGGATCGCTACTACCGCTGAATACGATAGACAGCGAATTTCAAGCCTCTGCGAGCATAGGAAAGGTGTTATTCTAACAAACGCATATTTTCACCATAGTGATGTACGCTACTGAAACATATATCACTTCTTTATAACTTAAAATAATACTATGATATGTAAGACATGTTTCAGACTTAAAATCACACGAAATTTAATTGTTTACTTTAACATATATAATGTGTTAAAGTGGTATGACAATGTGAAAAAAAGTCAGTCTTAAAATGACAAAAGTCAGTTTACATCAAAAGTGAGATAACAATATGTTTTCTCTTCAGACCGCAGAAGGCACACCTTCACATGGGATCGCTACTGCCGCTGAATACGATAGACAGCGAATGTCGGGCCTCTGCGAGCATAGGAAAGGTGTTATTCTAACAAACGGACATTTAATTAGTGATGTACTCTTCTGTAACATACTTCAGTTCATCATAACTTTATAAGATTCAGTGATATTTAAGACATGTTTCTGCCATAAAATTACACGAGATATGCTTGTTTACACTAACATATATATATATATATAATGTGGTAAAGAATAACATTAGTCAGTCTTAAAATGACAAAAGTCAGTTTACATCAAAAGTGAGGTAACACTATGTTTTCTCATCAGTCATCGAGATGCATGTACATGGGTGCGGTACTGCAGCTGAAAACGATATACAACGAATTTCAAGCCTCTGCGAGCATAGGAAAGGTTTTATTCTAACAAACGCACATTTCATTAGTGATGTACTCTTCTGTAACATACATCATAATAACTTTATTAGATTCAGTGATATGTTAGACATGTTTCTGCCATAAAATTACATGAGATATGATTGTTTACACTAACATATATAATGTGGTAAAGAATGACAATAGTCAGTCATAAAATGACAACAGTCATTTTACATCAAAATTGAGGTAACACTATGTTTCCTCATCAGTCCTCTATGTGCATTTACATGGGTGCGCTACTGCTGGTGAAAACGCTATTCAGCGAATTTGAAGCCTCTGCGTGCAAAGGAAAGGTATTTTTCAAACAAACGCATATTTTCACCATAGTGATGTACTCTACTGAAACATATATCACTTCTTTATAACTTAAAATGATACTATGATATGTAAGACATGTTTCAGACTTAAAATCACACGAAATATGTTTAGTCTAACATATATAATGTGTTAAAGTGGTATGACAATGTGAAAAAACGTCAGTCTTGAAATGCCAAAAGTCAGTTTACATCGAAAGTGAGATAACACAATGTTTTCTCATCAGACCGCTATGTGCCTTCACAGGGGATCGCTACTGCCGCTGAATACGATAGACAGCGAATGTCGGGCCTCTGCGAGCATAGGAAAGGTGTTATTCTAACAAACGGACATTTCATTAGTGATGTACTCTTCTGTAACATACTTCAGTTCATCATAACTTTATAAGATTCAGTGATATTTAAGACATGTTTCTGCCATAAAATTACACGAGATATGCTTGTTCACACTAACATATATATATATAATGTGGTAAAGAATGACATTAGTCAGTCTTAAGATGACAAAAGTCAGTTTACATCAAAAGTGAGGTAACACTATGTTTTCTCATCAGTCATCGAGATGCATGTACATGGGTACGGTACTGCAGCTGAAAACGATATACAACGAATTTCAAGCCTCTGCGAGCATAGGAAAGGTTTTATTCTAACAAACGCACATTTCATTAGTGATGTACTCTTCTGTAACATACATCATCATAACTTTGTTAGATTCAGTGATATGTTAGACATGTTTCTGCCATAAAATTACATGAGATATGATTGTTTACACTAACATACATATATATATATATATATAAAGTGGTAAAGAATGACAATAGTCAGTCTGAAAATGACAAAAGTCAGTTTACATCAAAAGTGAGATAACACTATGTTTTTTCATCAGTCCTCTATGTGCATTCACATGGGATCGCTCCTGTGCTGAATAGGATAAACAGCGAATTTCAAGCCTCTGCGACAAAGAAAGGTGTTTTTCTAACAAACGCATATTTTCACTTTAGTGATGTCCTCTAATGTAACATATATCACTTCTTTGTAACTTAAAATGATACTATGATATGTTAGACGTGTTTCTGACTTAAAATCACATGAAATATGATTGTTTACTCTAACGTATATAATGTGTTAAAGTGGTATGACAATGTGAAAAAAAGTCAGTCTTAAAATGACAAAAGTCAGTTTACATCAAAAGTGAGGTAATACTATGTTTTCTCATCAGTCATCGAGATGCATGTACATGGGTACGGTACTGCAGCTGAAAACGATATACAACGAATTTCAAGTCTCTGCGAGCATAGGAAAGGTTTTATTCTAACAAACGCACATTTCATTAGTGATGTACTCTTCTGTAACATACATCATCATAACTTTATTAGATTCAGTGATATGTTAGACATGTTTCTGCCATAAAATTACATGTGATATGATTGTTTACACTAACATATATATATATATATATATATATAAAATGTGGTAAAGAATGACAATATTCAGTCTTAAAATGACAAAAGTCAGTTTACATCAAAAGTGAGATAACACTGTGTTTTTTCATCAGTCCTCTATGTGCATTCACATGGGATCGCTCCTGTGCTGAATACGATAAACAGCGAATTTCAAGCCTCTGCGACAAAGAAAGGTGTTTTTCTAACAAACGCATATTTTCACTTTAGTGATGTCCTCTAATGTAACATATATCACTTCTTTGTAACTTAAAATGATACTATGATATGGTAGACGTGTTTCTGACTTAAAATCACACGAAATATGATTGTTTACTCTAACGTATATAATGTGTTAAAGAGGTATGACAATGTGAAAATACGTCAGTCTTAAAATGACAAAAGTCAGTTTACATCAAAAGTGAGATGACACTATGTTTTCTCATCAGACCGCTATGTGCCTTCACAGGGGATCGCTACTGCCGCTGAATACGATAGACAGCGAATTTCAAGGCTCTGCGAGCATAGGAAAGGTGTTATTCTAACAAACGCGAATTTCATTAGTGATGTACTCGTATGTAACATACTTCAGTTCATCATAACTTTATAAGATTCAGTGATATATTAGACATGTTTCTGCCATAAAATTACATGAGATATGATTGTTAAACCTAACAAATATAATATGGTAAAGAATGACAATAGTCAGTCATAAAATGACAAAGGTCATTTTACATCAAAATTGAGGTAACACTATGTTTCCTCATCAGTCCTCTATGTGCATTTACATGGGTGCGCTACTGCCGGTGAAAACGCTATACAGCGAATTTGAAGCCTCTGCGTGCAAAGGAATGTTGTTTTTCTAACAAACGCATATTTTCACCATAGTGATGTACTCTACTGAAACATATATCACTTCTTTATAACTTAAAATGATACTATGACATGTTTCAGACTTAAAATAACACGAAATTTAATTGTTTACTCTAACATATATAATGTGTTAAAGTGGTATGACAATGGGAAAAAAGTCAGATTTACAATGAAGAAAGTCATTTTACATCAAAAGTGAGGTTTTCTAATCAGTCCTCGAGATGCATGTACATGGGTGCGGTACTGCAGCTGAAAACGATATACAGCGAATTTCAAGCCTCTGCGAGCAAAGAACAGGTATTATTCTAACAAACGCACATTTCATTAGTGATGTACTCTTCTGTAACATACTTTAGTTCATCATAACTTTATTAGATTCAGTGATATGTAATACATGTTTCTGCCATAAAATTACACGAGATATGCTTGTTTACACTAACATATATATATTATGTGGTAAAGAATGACAATATTCAGGCTTAAAATGACAAAAGTCAGTTTACATCAAAAGTGAGATAACTGTGTTTTTTCATCAGTCCTCTATGTGCATTCACATGGGATCGCTCCTGGGCTGAATACGATAAAAAGCGTATTTCAAGCCTCTGCGACCAAAGGAAAGGTGTTTTTCTAACAAACGCATATTTTCACTTTAGTGATGTCCTCTATGTAACATATATCACTTCTTTATAACTTAAAATGATACTATGATATGGTAGACGGGTTTCTGACTTAAAATCACACGAAATATGATTGTTTACTCTAACGTATATAATGTGTTAAAGTGGTATGACAATGTGAAAAAACGTCAGTCTTAAAATGACAAAAGTCAGTTTACATCAAACGTGAGGTTTTCTAATCAGTCCTCGAGATGCATGTACATTGGTGCGCTACTGCCGCTGAATACGATATACAGCGAATTTCAAGCCTCTGCGAGCAAAGGACAGGTGTTATTCTAACAAACGCACATTTCATTAGTGATGTACTCTTCTGTAACATACTTCAGTTCATCATAACTTTATTAGATTCAGTGATATGTAAGACATATTTCTGCCATAAAATTACACGAGATATGCTTGTTTACACCAACATATATATATAATGTGGTAAAGAATGACAATATTCAGTCTTAAAATGACAAAAGTCAGTTTACATCAAAAGTGAGATAACACTGGGTTTTTTCATCAGTCCTCTATGTGCATTCACATGGGATCGCTCCTGCGCTGACTACGATAAACAGCGTATTTCAAGCCTCTGCGACCAAAGGAAAGTTGTTTTTCTAACAAACGCATATTTTCACTTTAGTGATGTCCTCTAATGTAACATATATCACTTCTTTATAACTTAAAATGATACTATGATATGGTAGACGTGTTTCTGACTTAAAATCACACGAAATTTAATTGTTTACTCTAACATATATAATGTGTTAAAGTGGTATGACAATGTGAAAAAAAGTTAGTCTTAAAATGACAAAAGTCAGTTTACATCAAAAGTGAGATAACACAATGTTTTCTCTTCAGACCGCTTTGTGCCTTCACAAGGGATCACTCCTGCGCTGAATACGATAAACAGCGTATTTCAAGCCTTTGCGACCAAAGGAAAGGTGTTTCTCTAACAAACGCATATTTTCACTTTAATGTAACATATATCACTTCTTTATAACTTAAAATGATACTATGATATGGTAGACGTGTTTCTGACTTAAAATCACACGAAATATGCTTGTTTACTCTAACATATAATGTGTTAAAGTGGTATGACAATGTGAAAAAACGTCAGTCTTAAAATGACAAAAGTCAGTTTACATCAAAAGTGAGATTACACTCACTTTTCTCATCAGACCGCTATGTGCCTTCAAAGGGGATCGCTACTACCGCTGAATACGATAGACAGCGAATTTCAAGCCTCTGCGAGCATAGGAAAGGTGTTTTTCTAACAAACGCATATTTTCACCATAGTGATGTACTGTACTGAAACATATATCACTTCTTTATAACTTAAAATGATACTATAATATGGTAGACGTGTTTCAGACTTAAAATCACACGAAATATAATTGTTAACTCTAACATATAATGTGTTAAAGTGGTATGACAATGTGAAAAAAAGTCAGTCTTAAAATGACAAAAGTCAGTTTACATCAAAAGTGAGATAACACTATGTTTTCTCTTCAGACCGCAGAAGGCACACCATCACATTGGATCGCTACTGCCGCTGAATACGATAGACTGCGAATGTCGGGCCTCTGCGAGCATAGGAAAGGTGTTATTCTAACAAACGGACATTTCATTAGTGATGTACTCTTCTGTAATATACTTCAGTTCATCATAACTTTATAAGATTCAGTGATATTTAAGACATGTTTCTGCCATAAAATTACACGAGATATGCTTGTTCACACTAACATATATATATATATATAATGTGGTAAAGAATGACATTAGTCAGTCTTAAAATGACAAAAGTCAGTTTACATCAAAAGTGAGGTAACACTATGTTTTCTCATCAGTCATCGAGATGCATGTACATGGGTGCGGTACTGCAGCTGAAAACGATATACAACGAATTTCAAGCCTCTGCGAGCATAGGAAAGGTTTTATTCTAACAAACGCACATTTCATTAGTGATGTACTCTTCTGTAACATACATCATCATAACTTTATTAGATTCAGTGATATGTTAGACATGTTTCTGCCATAAAATTACATGAGATATGATTGTTTACACTAACATACACATATATATATATATATATATATATATATATATATATATAATGTGGTAAAGAATGACAATAGTCAGTCTGAAAATGACAAAAGTCAGTTTACATCAAAAGTGAGATAACACTATGTTTTTTCATCAGTCCTCTATGTGCATTCACATGGGATCGCTCCTGTGCTGAATACGATAAACAGCGAATTTCAAGCCTCTGCGACCAAAGAAAGGTGTTTTTCTAACAAAGGCATATTTTCACTTTAGTGATGTATTCTACTGTAACATATATCAATCACTTCTTTATAACTTAAAATGATACTATGATATGTTAGACGTGTTTCTGACTTAAAATCACACGAAATTTAATTGTTTACTCTAACGTATATAATGTGTTAAAGTGGTATGACAATGTGAAAAAAAGTCAATCTTAAAATGACAAAAGTCAGTTTACATCAACTGTGAGATAACACTATGTTTTCTCTTCAGACCGCAGAAGGCACACCTTCACATTGGATCGCTACTGCCGCTTAATACGATAGACAGCGAATGTCGGGCCTCTGCGAGCATAGGAAAGGTGTTATTCTAACAAACGGACATTTCATTAGTGATGTACTCTTCTGTAATATACTTCAGTTCATCATAACTTTATAAGATTCAGTGATATTTAAGACATGTTTCTGCCATAAAATTACACGAGATATGCTTGTTTACACTAACATGAACATATAATGTGGTAAAGAATGACATTAATCAGTCTTAAAATGACAAAAGTCAGTTTACATCAAAATTGAAGTAACACTATGTTTCCTCATCAGTCCTCTATGTGCATTTACATGGGTGCGCTCCCGCCGGTGAAAACTTTGAAGCCTCTGCGTGCAAAGGAAAGGTATTTCCTTACAATCACACGAAATATGTTTAGTCTAACATATATAATGTGTTAAAGTGGTATGACAATGTGAAAAAACGTCAGTCTTAAAATGATAAAAGTTAAAAAACATAACACTATGTTTTCTCATCAGACCGCTATGTGCCTTCACAGGGGATCACTCCTGCGCTGAATACGATAAACAGCTTATTTCAAGCCTCTGCGACCAAAGGAAAGGTGTTTCTCTAACAAACGCATATTTTCACTTTAGTGATGTCCTCTAATGTAACATGTATCACTTCTTTATAACTTAAAATGATACTATGATATGGTAGACGTGTTTCAGACTTAAAATCACACGAATTTTAATTGTTTACTCTAACATATATAATGTGTTAAAGTGGTATGACAATGGGAAAAAAGTCAGATTTACAATGAAGAAAGTCATTTTACATCAAAAGTGAGGTTTTCTAATCAGTCCTCGAGATGCATGTACATGGGTGCGCTACTGCCGGTGAAAACGCTATACAGCGAATTTGAAGCCTCTGCGTGCAAAGGAAAGGTGTTTTTCTAACAAACGCATATTTTAACCATAGTGATGTACTGTACTGAAACATATATCACTTCTTTATAACTTAAAATGATACTATGATATGGTAGACGTGTTTCAGACTTAAAATCACACGAAATACAATTGTTAACTCTAACATATAATGTGTTAAAGTGGTATGACAATGTGAAAAAACGTCAGTCTTAAAATGACAAAAGTCAGTTTACATCAAAAGTGAGATGACACTATGTTTTCTCATCAGACCGCTATGTGCCTTCACAGGGGATCGCTACTGCCGCTGAATACGATAGACAGCGAATTTCAAGGCTCTGCGAGCATAGGAAAGGTGTTATTCTAACAAACGCGAATTTCATTAGTGATGTACTCTTCTGTAACATACTTCAGTTCATCATAACTTTATAAGATTCAGTGATATATTAGACATGTTTCTGCCATAAAATTACATGAGATATGATTGTTAAACCTAACAAATATAATGTGGTAAAGAATGACAATAGTCAGTCATAAAATGACAACAGTCATTTTACATCAAAATTGAGGTAACACTATGTTTCCTCATCAGTC
Organism: Cranoglanis bouderius; assembly: GCA_023630585.1. Lineage (NCBI taxonomy): Eukaryota > Metazoa > Chordata > Actinopteri > Siluriformes > Cranoglanididae > Cranoglanis > Cranoglanis bouderius. The sequence goes on along the minus strand of CM042538.1, from coordinate 11,009,392 downwards.
CTCTATGTGCATTTACGTTGCGCTACTGCCGGTGAAAACGCTATACAGCGAATTTGAAGCCTCTGCGTGCAAAGGAATGTTTTTTTTCTAACAAACGCATATTTTCACCATAGTGATGTACTCTACTGAAACATATATCACTTCTTTATAACTTAAAATGATACTATGACATGTTTCAGACTTAAAATAACACGAAATATAATTGTTAACTCTAACATATAATGTGTTAAAGTGGTATGACAATGTGAAAAAAAGTCAGTCTTAAAATGACAAAAGTCAGTTTACAGCAAAAGTGAGATAACACTATGTTTTCTCTTCGACCGCAGAAGGCACACCTTCACATGGGATCGCTACTGCCGCTGAATACGATAGACAGCGAATGTCGGGCCTCTGGGAGCATAGGAAAGGTGTTATTCTAACAAACGCCCATTTCATTAGTGATGTACTCTTCTGTAACATACTTCAGTTCATCATAACTTTATAAGATTCAGTGATATTTAAGACATGTTTCTGCAATAAAATTACACGAGATATGCTTGTTTACACTAACATATATATATATATTGTTGTAAAGAATGACATTAGTCAGTCTTAAAATGACAAAAGTCAGTTTACATCAAAAGTGAGGTAACACTATGTTTCCTCATCAGTCCTCTATGTGCATTTACATGGGTGCGCTGCTGACGGTGAAAACGCTATACAGCGAATTTGAAGCATCTGCGTGCAAAGGAAAGGTATTTCCTTAAAATCACACGAAATATGTTTAGTCTAACATATATAATGTGTTAAAGTGGTATGACAATGTGAAAAAACGTCAGTCTTAAAATGACAAAAGTCAGTTTACATCAAAAGTGAGATAACACTATGTTTTCTCATCAGACCGCTATGTGCCTTCACAGGGGATCACTCCTGCGCTGAATACGATAAACAGCTTATTTCAAGCCTCTGCGACCAAAGGAAAGGTGTTTCTCTAACAAACGCATATTTTCACTTTAGTGATGTCCTCTAATGTAACATGTATCACTTCTTTATAACTTAAAATGATACTATGATATGGTAGACGTGTTTCAGACTTAAAATCACACGAATTTTAATTGTTTACTCTAACATATATAATGTGTTAAAGTGGTATGACAATGGGAAAAAAGTCAGATTTACAATGAAGAAAGTCATTTTACATCAAAAGTGAGGTTTTCTAATCAGTCCTCGAGATGCATGTACATGGGTGCGGTACTGCAGCTGAAAACGATATACAGCGAATTTCAAGCCTCTGCGAGCAAAGAACAGGTATTATTCTAACAAACGCACATTTCATTAGTGATGTACTCTTCTGTAACATACTTTAGTTCATCATAACTTTATTAGATTCAGTGATATGTAATACATGTTTCTGCCATAAAATTACACGAGATATGCTTGTTTACACTAACATATATATATAATGTGGTAAAGAATGACAATATTCAGGCTTAAAATGACAAAAGTCAGTTTACATCAAAAGTGAGATAACACTATGTTTTCTCATCAGACCGCTATGTGCCTTCACAGGGGATCACTCCTGCGCTGAATACGATAAACAGCTTATTTCAAGCCTCTGCGACCAAAGGAAAGGTGTTTCTCTAACAAACGCATATTTTCACTTTAGTGATGTCCTCTAATGTAACATGTATCACTTCTTTATAACTTAAAATGATACTATGATTTGGTAGACGTGTTTCAGACTTAAAATCACACGAAATATAATTGTTAACTCTAACATATAATGTGTTAAAGTGGTATGACAATGTGAAAAAACGTCAGTCTTAAAATGATAAAAGTCAGTTTACATCAAAAGTGAGATAACAGTTTTCTCATCAGACCGCTATGTGCCTTCACAGGGGATCACTCCTGCGCTGAATACGATAAACAGCGTATTTCAAGCCTTTGCGACCAAAGGAAAGGTGTTTCTCTAACAAACGCATATTTTCACTTTAATGTAACATATATCACTTCTTTATAACTTAAAATGATACTATGATATGGTAGACGTGTTTCTGACTTAAAATCACACGAAATATGCTTGTTTACTCTAACGTATATAATGTGTTAAAGTGGTATGACAATGTGAAAAAACGTCAGTCTTAAAATGACAAAAGTCAGTTTACATCAAAAGTGAGATTACAATCACTTTTCTCATCAGACAGCTATGTGCCTTCAAAGGGGATCGCTACTACCGCTGAATACGATAGACAGCGAATTTCAAGCCTCTGCGAGCATAGGAAAGGTGTTTTTCTAACAAACGCATATTTTCACCATAGTGATGTACTGTACTGAAACATATATCACTTCTTTATAACTTAAAATGATACTATAATATGGTAGACGTGTTTCAGACTTAAAATCACACGAAATATAATTGTTAACTCTAACATATAATGTGTTAAAGTGGTATGACAATGTGAAAAAAAGTCAGTCTTAAAATGACAAAAGTCAGTTTACAGCAAAAGTGAGATAACACTATGTTTTCTCTTCGACCGCAGAAGGCACACCTTCACATGGGATCGCTACTGCCGCTGAATACGATAGACAGCGAATGTCGGGCCTCTGCGAGCATAGGAAAGGTGTTTTTCTAACAAACGGACATTTCATTAGTGATGTACTCTTCTGTAACATACTTCAGTTCATCATAACTTTATAAGATTCAGTGATATTTAGAAATGTTTCTGCCATAAAATTACACGAGATATGCTTGTTCACACTAACATATATATATATATAATGTGGTAAAGAATGACATTAGTCAGTCTTAAAATGACAAAAGTCAGTTTACATCAAAAGTGAGGTAACACTATGTTTTCTCATCAGTCATCGAGATGCGTGTACATGGGTGCGGTACTGCAGCTGAAAACGATATACAACGAATTTCAATCCTCTGCGAGCATAGGAAAGGTTTTATTCTAACAAACGCACATTTCATTAGTGATGTACTCTTCTGTAACATACATCATCATAACTTTATTAGATTCAGTGATATGTTAGACATGTTTCTGCCATAAAATTACATGAGATATGATTGTTTACACTAACATGCATATATATATATATATATATATATATATATATATATATATAAAGTGGTAAAGAATGACAATAGTCAGTCTGAAAATGACAAAAGTCAGTTTACATCAAAAGTGAGATAACACTATGTTTTTTCATCAGTCCTCTATGTGCATTCACATGGGATCGCTCCTGTGCTGAATACGATAAACAGCGAATTTCAAGCCTCTGCGACCAAAGAAAGGTGTTTTTCTAACAAAGGCATATTTTCAATTTAGTGATGTATTCTACTGTAACATATATCAATCACTTCTTTATAACTTAAAATGATACTATGATATCTTAGACGTGTTTCTGACTTAAAATCCCACGAAATTTAATTGTTTACTCTAACATATATAATGTGTTAAAGTGTTATGACAATGTGAAAAAAAGTCAATCTTAAAATGACAAAAGTCAGTTTACATCAACTGTGAGACAACACAATGTTTTCTCTTCAGACCGCTTTGTGCCTTCACAAGGGATCGCTTCTGCCGCTGAAAACCATAGACAGCGAATTTCAAGCCTCTGCGAGCATAGGAAAGGTGTTATTCTAACAAACGGACATTTCATTAGTGATGTACTCTTCTGTAACATACTTCAGTTCATCATAACTTTATAAGATTCAGTGATATTTAAGACATGTTTCTGCCATAAAATTACACGAGATATGCTTGTTTACACTAACATATATATATATAATGTGGTAAAGAATGACATTAGTCAGTCTTAAAATGACAAAAGTCAGTTTACATCAAAAGAGAGGTAACACTATGTTTTCTCATCAGTCATCGAGATGCATGTACATGGGTACGGTACTGCAGCTGAAAACGATATACAACGAATTTCAATCCTCTGCGAGCATAGGAAAGGTTTTATTCTAACAAACGCACATTTCATTAGTGATGTACTCTTCTGTAACATAAATCATCATAATTTTATTAGATTCAGTGATATGTTAGACATGTTTCTGCCATAAAATTACATGAGATATGATTGTTTACACTAACATATATATATATATATATATATATATATATATATATATATAAAGTGGTAAAGAATGACAATAGTCAGTCTGAAAATGACAAAAGTCAGTTTACATCAAAAGTGAGATAACACTATGATTTTTCATCAGTCCTCTATGTGCATTCACATGGGATCGCTCCTGTGCTGAATACGATAAACAGCGAATTTCAAGCCTCTGCGACAAAGAAAGGTGTTTTTCTAACAAACGCATATTTTCACTTTAGTGATGTACTGTACTGAAACATATATCACTTCTTTATAACTTAAAATGATACTATAATATGGTAGACGTGTTTCAGACTTAAAATCACACGAAATATAATTGTTAACTCTAACATATAATGTGTTAAAGTGGTATGACAATGTGAAAAAAAGTCAGTCTTAAAATGACAAAAGTCAGTTTACAGCAAAAGTGAGATAACACTATGTTTTCTCTTCGACCGCAGAAGGCACACCTTCACATGGGATCGCTACTGCCGCTGAATACGATAGACAGCGAATGTCGGGCCTCTGCGAGCATAGGAAAGGTGTTTTTCTAACAAACGGACATTTCATTAGTGATGTACTCTTCTGTAACATACTTCAGTTCATCATAACTTTATAAGATTCAGTGATATGATAGACATGTTTCTGCCATAAAATTACATGAGATATGATTGATTACACTAACATATATAATGTGGTAAAGAATGACAATAGTCAGTAATAAAATGACAACAGTCATTTTACATCAAAATTGAGGTAACACTATGTTTCCTCATCAGTCCTCTATGTGCATTTACATGGGTGCGCTACTGCCGGTGAAAACGCTATACAGCGAATGTGAAGCCTCTGCGGGCAAAGGAAAGGTGTTTTTCTAACAAACGCATATTTTCACCATAGTGATGTACTGTACTGAAACATATATCACTTCTTTATAACTTAAAATGATACTATGATATGGTAGACGTGTTTCAGACTTAAAATCACACGAAATATAATTGTTAACTCTAACATATAATGTGTTAAAGTGGTATGACAATGTGAAAAAAAGTCAGTCTTAAAATGACAAAAGTCAGTTTACAGCAAAAGTGAGATAACACTATGTTTTCTCTTCGACCGCGGAAGGCACACCTTCACATGGGATCGCTACTGCCGCTGAATACGATAGACAGCGAATGTCGGGCCTCTGGGAGCATAGGAAAGGTGTTATTCTAACAAACGCCCATTTCATTAGTGATGTACTCTTCTGTAACATACTTCAGTTCATCATAACTTTATAAGATTCAGTGATATTTAAGACATGTTTCTGCAATAAAATTACACGAGATATGCTTGTTTACACTAACATATATATATATATTGTTGTAAAGAATGACATTAGTCAGTCTTAAAATGACAAAAGTCAGTTTACATCAAAAGTGAGGTAACACTATGTTTTCTCATCAGTCATCGAGATGCATGTACATGGGTGCGGTACTGCAGCTGAAAACGATATACAACGAATTTCAATCCTCTGCGAGCATAGGAAAGGTTTTATTCTAACAAACGCACATTTCATTAGTGATATACTCTTCTGTAACATACATCATCATAACTTTATTAGATTCAGTGATATGTTAGACATGTTTCTGCCATAAAATTACATGAGATATGATTGTTTACACTAACATACATATATATATATATATATATATATATATATATAGTGGTAAAGAATGACAATAGTCAGTCTGAAAATGACAAAAGTCAGTTTACATCAAAAGTGAGATAACACTATGTTTTTTCATCAGTCCTCTATGTGCATTCACATGGGATCGCTCCTGTGCTGAATACGATAAACAGCGAATTTCAAGCCTCTGCGACCAAAGAAAGGTGTTTTTCTAACAAAGGCATATTTTCACTTTAGTGATGTATTCTACTGTAACATATATCACTTCTTTATAATTAAAATGATACTATGATATCTTAGACGTGTTTCTGACTTAAAATCACACGAAATTTAATTGTTTACTCTAACGTATATAATGTGTTAAAGTGGTATGACAATGTGAAAAAAAGTCAGTCTTAAAATGACAAAAGTCAGTTTACATCAACTGTGAGATAACACTATGTTTTCTCTTCAGACCGCAGAAGGCACACCTTCACATTGGATCGCTACTGCCGCTGAATACGATAGACAGCGAATGTCGGACCTCTGCGAGCATTGGAAAGGTGTTATTCTAACAAACGGACATTTCATTAGTGATGTACTCTTCTGTAATATACTTCAGTTCATCATAACTTTATAAGATTCAGTGATATTTAAGACATGTTTCTGCCATAAAATTACACGAGATATGCTTGTTTACACTAACATAAACATATAATGTGGTAAAGAATGACATTAATCAGTCATAAAATGACAACAGTCATTTTACATCAAAATTGAGGTAACACTATGTTTCCTCATCAGTCCTCTATGTGCATTTACATGGGTGCGCTCCCGCCGGTGAAAACGCTATTCAGCGAATTTGAAGCCTCTGCGTGCAAAGGAAAGGTATTTCCTTAAAATCACACGAAATATGTTTAGTCTAGCATATATAATGTGTTAAAGTGGTATGACAATGTGAAAAAACGTCAGTCTTAAAATGACAAAAGTCAGTTTACATCAAAAGTGAGATAACACTATGTTTTCTCATCAGACCGCTATGTGCCTTCACAGGGGATCACTCCTGCGCTGAATACGATAAACAGCTTATTTCAAGCCTCTGCGACCAAAGGAAAGGTGTTTCTCTAACAAACGCATATTTTCACTTTAGTGATGTCCTCTAATGTAACATGTATCACTTCTTTATAACTTAAAATGATACTATGATATGGTAGACGTGTTTCAGACTTAAAATCACACGAATTTTAATTGTTTACTCTAACATATATAATGTGTTAAAGTGGTATGACAATGGGAAAAAAGTCAGATTTACAATGAAGAAAGTCATTTTACATCAAAAGTGAGGTTTTCTAATCAGTCCTCGAGATGCATGTACATGGGTGCGCTACTGCCTTTGAAAACGCTATACAGCGAATTTGAAGCCTCTGCGTGCAAAGGAAAGGTGTTTTTCTAACAAACGCATATTTTCACCATAGTGATGTACTGTACTGAAACATATATCACTTCTTTATAACTTAAAATGATACTATGATATGGTAGACGTGTTTCAGACTTAAAATCACACGAAATATAATTGTTAACTCTAACATATAATGTGTTAAAGTGGTATGACAATGTGAAAAAACGGCAGTCTTAAAATGATAAAAGTCAGTTTACATCAAAAGTGAGATAACAGTTTTCTCATCAGACCGCTATGTGCCTTCACAGGGGATCACTCCTGCGCTGAATACGATAAACAGCGTATTTCAAGCCTTTGCGACCAAAGGAAAGGTGTTTCTCTAACAAACGCATATTTTCACTTTAATGTAACATATATCACTTCTTTATAACTTAAAATGATACTATGATATGTAAGACATGTTTCAGACTTAAAATCGCACGAAATATGTTTAGTCTAACATATATAATGTGTTAAAGTGGTATGACAATGTGTAAAAACGTCAGTCTTAAAATGACAAAAGTCAGTTTACATCAAAAGTGAGATAACACAATGTTTTCTCATCAGACCGCTATGTGCCTTCACAGGGGATCGCTACTGCCGCTAAATACGATAGACAGCGAATGTCGGGCCTCTGCGAGCATAGGAAAGGTGTTATTCTAACAAACGGACATTTCATTAGTGATGTACTCTTCTGTAACATACTTCAGTTCATCATAACTTTATAAGATTCAGTGATATTTAGAAATGTTTCTGCCATAAAATTACACGAGATATGCTTGTTCACACTAACATATATATATATAATGTGGTAAAGAATGACATTAGTCAGTCTTAAAATGACAAAAGTCAGTTTACATCAAAAGTGAGGTAACACTATGTTTTCTCATCAGTCATCGAGATGCATGTACATGGGTGCGGTACTGCAGCTGAAAACGATATACAACGAATTTCAATCCTCTGCGAGCATAGGAAAGGTTTTATTCTAACAAACGCACATTTCATTAGTGATGTACTCTTCTGTAACATACATCATCATAACTTTATTAGATTCAGTGATATGTTAGACATGTTTCTGCCATAAAATTACATGAGATATGATTGTTTACACTAACATACATATACATATATATATATATATATATATAAAGTGGTAAAGAATGACAATAGTCAGTCTGAAAATGACAAAAGTCAGTTTACATCAAAAGTGAGATAACACTATGTTTTTTCATCAGTCCTCTATGTGCATTCACATGGGATCGCTCCTGAATACGATAAACAGCGAATTTCAAGCCTCTGCGACAAAGAAAGGTGTTTTTCTAACAAACGCATATTTTCACTTTAGTGATGTGCTCTACTGTAACATATATCACTTCTTTATGACTTAAAATGATACTATGATATGTTAGACGTGTTTCTGACTTAAAAGCACACGAAATTTAATTGTTTACTCTAACATATATAATGTGTTAAAGTGGTATGACAATGTGAAAAAAAGTCAGTCTTAAAATGACAAAAGTCAGTTTACATCAACTGTGAGATAACACTATGTTTTCTCTTCAGACCGCAGAAGGCACACCTTCACATTGGATCGCTACTGCCGCTGAATACGATAGACAGCGAATGTCGGGCCTCTGCGAGCATAGGAAAGGTGTTATTCTAACAAACGGACATTTCATTAGTGATGTACTCTTCTGTAATATACTTCAGGTCATCATAACTTTATAAGATTCAGTGATATGATAGACATGTTTCTGCCATAAAATTACACGAGATATGCTTGTTTACACTAACATAAACATATAATGTGGTAAAGAATGACATTAGTCAGTCTTAAAATTACAAAAGTCAGTTTACATCAAAAGTGAGATAACACTATGTTTTTTCATCAGTCATCTATGTGCATTCACATGGGATCGCTCCTGTGCTGAATACGATAAACAGCGAATTTCAAGCCTCTGCGACCAAAGAAAGGTTTTTTTCTAACAAAGGCATATTTTCACTTTAGTGATGTATTCTACTGTAACATATATCACTTCTTTATAACTTAAAATGATACTATGATATGTAAGACATGTTTCAAACTTAAAATCACACGAAATTTAATTGTTTACTCTAACATATATAATGTGTTAAAGTGGTATGACAATGTGAAAAAAAGTCAGTCTTAAAATGACAAAAGTCAGTTTACATCAAAAGTGAGACACTATGTTTTCTCGTCAGACCGCAGAAGGCACACCTTCACATGGGATCGCTACTGCCGCTGAATACGATAGACAGCGAATGTCGGGCCTCTGCGAGCATAGGAAAGGTGTTATTCTAACAAACGGACATTTCATTAGTGATGTACTCTTCTGTAACATACTTCAGTTCATCATAACTTTATAAGATTCAGTGATATTTAAGACATGTTTCTGCCATAAAATTACACGAGATATGCTTGTTTACACTAACATATATATATATAATGTGGTAAAGAATGACATTAGTCAGTCTTAAAATGACAAAAGTCAGTTTACATCAAAAGAGAGGTAACACTATGTTTTCTCATCAGTCATCGAGATGCATGTACATGGGTACGGTACTGCAGCTGAAAACGATATACAACGAATTTCAATCCTCTGCGAGCATAGGAAAGGTTTTATTCTAACAAACGCACATTTCATTAGTGATGTACTCTTCTGTAACATAAATCATCATAATTTTATTAGATTCAGTGATATGTTAGACATGTTTCTGCCATAAAATTACATGAGATATGATTGTTTACACTAACATATATATATATATATATATATATATATATATATATATATAAAGTGGTAAAGAATGACAATAGTCAGTCTGAAAATGACAAAAGTCAGTTTACATCAAAAGTGAGATAACACTATGATTTTTCATCAGTCCTCTATGTGCATTCACATGGGATCGCTCCTGTGCTGAATACGATAAACAGCGAATTTCAAGCCTCTGCGACAAAGAAAGGTGTTTTTCTAACAAACGGACATTTCATTAGTGATGTACTCTTCTGTAATATACTTCAGTTCATCATAACTTTATAAGATTCAGTGATATGATAGACATGTTTCTGCCATAAAATTACATGAGATATGATTGATTACACTAACATATATAATGTGGTAAAGAATGACAATAGTCAGTCATAAAATGACAACAGTCATTTTACATCAAAATTGAGGTAACACTATGTTTCCTCATCAGTCCTCTATGTGCATTTACATGGGTGCGCTACTGCCGGTGAAAACGCTATACAGCGAATTTGAAGCCTCTGCGGGCAAAGGAAAGGTGTTTTTCTAACAAACGCATATTTTCACCATAGTGATGTACTGTACTGAAACATATATCACTTCTTTATAACTTAAAATGATACTATAATATGGTAGACGTGTTTCAGACTTAAAATCACACGAAATATAATTGTTAACTCTAACATATAATGTGTTAAAGTGGTATGACAATGTGAAAAAAAGTCAGTCTTAAAATGACAAAAGTCAGTTTACAGCAAAAGTGAGATAACACTATGTTTTCTCTTCGACCGCAGAAGGCACACCTTCACATGGGATCGCTACTGCCGCTGAATACGATAGACAGCGAATGTCGGGCCTCTGCGAGCATAGGAAAGGTGTTTTTCTAACAAACGGACATTTCATTAGTGATGTACTCTTCTGTAACATACTTCAGTTCATCATAACTTTATAAGATTCAGTGATATTTAGAAATGTTTCTGCCATAAAATTACACGAGATATGCTTGTTCACACTAACATATATATATATATAATGTGGTAAAGAATGACATTAGTCAGTCTTAAAATGACAAAAGTCAGTTTACATCAAAAGTGAGGTAACACTATGTTTTCTCATCAGTCATCGAGATGCGTGTACATGGGTGCGGTACTGCAGCTGAAAACGATATACAACGAATTTCAATCCTCTGCGAGCATAGGAAAGGTTTTATTCTAACAAACGCACATTTCATTAGTGATGTACTCTTCTGTAACATACATCATCATAACTTTATTAGATTCAGTGATATGTTAGACATGTTTCTGCCATAAAATTACATGAGATATGATTGTTTACACTAACATGCATATATATATATATATATATATATATATATATATATATATAAAGTGGTAAAGAATGACAATAGTCAGTCTGAAAATGACAAAAGTCAGTTTACATCAAAAGTGAGATAACACTATGTTTTTTCATCAGTCCTCTATGTGCATTCACATGGGATCGCTCCTGTGCTGAATACGATAAACAGCGAATTTCAAGCCTCTGCGACCAAAGAAAGGTGTTTTTCTAACAAAGGCATATTTTCACTTTAGTGATGTATTCTACTGTAACATATATCAATCACTTCTTTATAATTAAAATGATACTATGATATCTTAGACGTGTTTCTGACTTAAAATCCCACGAAATTTAATTGTTTACTCTAACATATATAATGTGTTAAAGTGTTATGACAATGTGAAAAAAAGTCAATCTTAAAATGACAAAAGTCAGTTTACATCAACTGTGAGACAACACAATGTTTTCTCTTCAGACCGCTTTGTGCCTTCACAAGGGATCGCTTCTGCCGCTGAATACCATAGACAGCGAATTTCAAGCCTCTGCGAGCATAGGAAAGGTGTTATTCTAACAAACGCCCATTTCATTAGTGATGTACTCTTCTGTAACATACTTCAGTTCATCATAACTTTATAAGATTCAGTGATATGATAGACATGTTTCTGCCATAAAATTACATGAGATATGATTGATTACACTAACATATATAATGTGGTAAAGAATGACAATAGTCAGTAATAAAATGACAACAGTCATTTTACATCAAAATTGAGGTAACACTATGTTTCCTCATCAGTCCTCTATGTGCATTTACATGGGTGCGCTACTGCCGGTGAAAACGCTATACAGCGAATGTGAAGCCTCTGCGGGCAAAGGAAAGGTGTTTTTCTAACAAACGCATATTTTCACCATAGTGATGTACTGTACTGAAACATATATCACTTCTTTATAACTTAAAATGATACTATGATATGGTAGACGTGTTTCAGACTTAAAATCACACGAAATATAATTGTTAACTCTAACATATAATGTGTTAAAGTGGTATGACAATGTGAAAAAAAGTCAGTCTTAAAATGACAAAAGTCAGTTTACAGCAAAAGTGAGATAACACTATGTTTTCTCTTCGACCGCGGAAGGCACACCTTCACATGGGATCGCTACTGCCGCTGAATACGATAGACAGCGAATGTCGGGCCTCTGGGAGCATAGGAAAGGTGTTATTCTAACAAACGCCCATTTCATTAGTGATGTACTCTTCTGTAACATACTTCAGTTCATCATAACTTTATAAGATTCAGTGATATTTAAGACATGTTTCTGCAATAAAATTACACGAGATATGCTTGTTTACACTAACATATATATATATATTGTTGTAAAGAATGACATTAGTCAGTCTTAAAATGACAAAAGTCAGTTTACATCAAAAGTGAGGTAACACTATGTTTTCTCATCAGTCATCGAGATGCATGTACATGGGTGCGGTACTGCAGCTGAAAACGATATACAACGAATTTCAATCCTCTGCGAGCATAGGAAAGGTTTTATTCTAACAAACGCACATTTCATTAGTGATATACTCTTCTGTAACATACATCATCATAACTTTATTAGATTCAGTGATATGTTAGACATGTTTCTGCCATAAAATTACATGAGATATGATTGTTTACACTAACATACATATATATATATATATATATATATATATATAGTGGTAAAGAATGACAATAGTCAGTCTGAAAATGACAAAAGTCAGTTTACATCAAAAGTGAGATAACACTATGTTTTTTCATCAGTCCTCTATGTGCATTCACATGGGATCGCTCCTGTGCTGAATACGATAAACAGCGAATTTCAAGCCTCTGCGACCAAAGAAAGGTGTTTTTCTAACAAAGGCATATTTTCACTTTAGTGATGTATTCTACTGTAACATATATCACTTCTTTATAATTAAAATGATACTATGATATCTTAGACGTGTTTCTGACTTAAAATCACACGAAATTTAATTGTTTACTCTAACGTATATAATGTGTTAAAGTGGTATGACAATGTGAAAAAAAGTCAGTCTTAAAATGACAAAAGTCAGTTTACATCAACTGTGAGATAACACTATGTTTTCTCTTCAGACCGCAGAAGGCACACCTTCACATTGGATCGCTACTGCCGCTGAATACGATAGACAGCGAATGTCGGACCTCTGCGAGCATTGGAAAGGTGTTATTCTAACAAACGGACATTTCATTAGTGATGTACTCTTCTGTAATATACTTCAGTTCATCATAACTTTATAAGATTCAGTGATATTTAAGACATGTTTCTGCCATAAAATTACACGAGATATGCTTGTTTACACTAACATAAACATATAATGTGGTAAAGAATGACATTAATCAGTCATAAAATGACAACAGTCATTTTACATCAAAATTGAGGTAACACTATGTTTCCTCATCAGTCCTCTATGTGCATTTACATGGGTGCGCTCCCGCCGGTGAAAACGCTATTCAGCGAATTTGAAGCCTCTGCGTGCAAAGGAAAGGTATTTCCTTAAAATCACACGAAATATGTTTAGTCTAACATATATAATGTGTTAAAGTGGTATGACAATGTGAAAAAACGTCAGTCTTAAAATGACAAAAGTCAGTTTACATCAAAAGTGAGATAACACTATGTTTTCTCATCAGACCGCTATGTGCCTTCACAGGGGATCACTCCTGCGCTGAATACGATAAACAGCTTATTTCAAGCCTCTGCGACCAAAGGAAAGGTGTTTCTCTAACAAACGCATATTTTCACTTTAGTGATGTCCTCTAATGTAACATGTATCACTTCTTTATAACTTAAAATGATACTATGATATGGTAGACGTGTTTCAGACTTAAAATCACACGAATTTTAATTGTTTACTCTAACATATATAATGTGTTAAAGTGGTATGACAATGGGAAAAAAGTCAGATTTACAATGAAGAAAGTCATTTTACATCAAAAGTGAGGTTTTCTAATCAGTCCTCGAGATGCATGTACATGGGTGCGCTACTGCCTTTGAAAACGCTATACAGCGAATTTGAAGCCTCTGCGTGCAAAGGAAAGGTGTTTTTCTAACAAACGCATATTTTCACCATAGTGATGTACTGTACTGAAACATATATCACTTCTTTATAACTTAAAATGATACTATGATATGGTAGACGTGTTTCAGACTTAAAATCACACGAAATATAATTGTTAACTCTAACATATAATGTGTTAAAGTGGTATGACAATGTGAAAAAACGTCAGTCTTAAAATGATAAAAGTCAGTTTACATCAAAAGTGAGATAACAGTTTTCTCATCAGACCGCTATGTGCCTTCACAGGGGATCACTCCTGCGCTGAATACGATAAACAGCGTATTTCAAGCCTTTGCGACCAAAGGAAAGGTGTTTCTCTAACAAACGCATATTTTCACTTTAATGTAACATATAATCACTTCTTTATAACTTAAAATGATACTATGATATGTAAGACATGTTTCAAACTTAAAATCACACGAAATTTAATTGTTTACTCTAACATATATAATGTGTTAAAGTGGTATGACAATGTGAAAAAAAGTCAGTCTTAAAATGACAAAAGTCAGTTTACATCAAAAGTGAGATAACACAATGTTTTCTCATCAGACCGCTATGTGCCTTCACAGGGGATCGCTACTGCCGCTGAATACGATAGACAGCGAATGTCGGGCCTCTGCGAGCATAGGAAAGGTGTTATTCTAACAAACGGACATTTCATTAGTGATGTACTCTTCTGTAACATACTTCAGTTCATCATAACTTTATAAGATTCAGTGATATTTAAGACATGTTTCTGCCATAAAATTACACGAGATATGCTTGTTTACACTAACATATATATATATAATGTGGTAAAGAATGACATTAGTCAGTCTTAAAATGACAAAAGTCAGTTTACATCAAAAGTGAGGTAACACTATGTTTTCTCATCAGTCATCGAGATGCATGTACATGGGTGCGGTACTGCAGCTGAAAACGATATACAACGAATTTCAATCCTCTGCGAGCATAGGAAAGGTTTTATTCTAACAAACGCACATTTCATTAGTGATGTACTCTTCTGTAACATACATCATCATAACTTTATTAGATTCAGTGATATGTTAGACATGTTTCTGCCATAAAATTACATGAGATATGATTGTTTACACTAACATACATATACATATATATATATATATATATATATAAAGTGGTAAAGAATGACAATAGTCAGTCTGAAAATGACAAAAGTCAGTTTACATCAAAAGTGAGATAACACTATGTTTTTTCATCAGTCCTCTATGTGCATTCACATGGGATCGCTCCTGAATACGATAAACAGCGAATTTCAAGCCTCTGCGACAAAGAAAGGTGTTTTTCTAACAAACGCATATTTTCACTTTAGTGATGTGCTCTACTGTAACATATATCACTTCTTTATGACTTAAAATGATACTATGATATGTTAGACGTGTTTCTGACTTAAAAGCACACGAAATTTAATTGTTTACTCTAACATATATAATGTGTTAAAGTGGTATGACAATGTGAAAAAAAGTCAGTCTTAAAATGACAAAAGTCAGTTTACATCAACTGTGAGATAACACTATGTTTTCTCTTCAGACCGCAGAAGGCACACCTTCACATTGGATCGCTACTGCCGCTGAATACGATAGACAGCGAATGTCGGGCCTCTGCGAGCATAGGAAAGGTGTTATTCTAACAAACGGACATTTCATTAGTGATGTACTCTTCTGTAATATACTTCAGTTCATCATAACTTTATAAGATTCAGTGATATGATAGACATGTTTCTGCCATAAAATTACACGAGATATGCTTGTTTACACTAACATAAACATATAATGTGGTAAAGAATGACATTAGTCAGTCTTAAAATTACAAAAGTCAGTTTACATCAAAAGTGAGATAACACTATGTTTTTTCATCAGTCATCTATGTGCATTCACATGGGATCGCTCCTGTGCTGAATACGATAAACAGCGAATTTCAAGCCTCTGCGACCAAAGAAAGGTTTTTTTCTAACAAAGGCATATTTTCACTTTAGTGATGTATTCTACTGTAACATATATCACTTCTTTATAACTTAAAATGATACTATGATATGTAAGACATGTTTCAAACTTAAAATCACACGAAATTTAATTGTTTACTCTAACATATATAATGTGTTAAAGTGGTATGACAATGTGAAAAAAAGTCAGTCTTAAAATGACAAAAGTCAGTTTACATCAAAAGTGAGACACTATGTTTTCTCGTCAGACCGCAGAAGGCACACCTTCACATGGGATCGCTACTGCCGCTGAATACGATAGACAGCGAATGTCGGGCCTCTGCGAGCATAGGAAAGGTGTTATTCTAACAAACGGACATTTCATTAGTGATGTACTCTTCTGTAACATACTTCAGTTCATCATAACTTTATAAGATTCAGTGATATTTAAGACATGTTTCTGCCATAAAATTACACGAGATATGCTTGTTTACACTAACATATATATATATAATGTGGTAAAGAATGACATTAGTCAGTCTTAAAATGACAAAAGTCAGTTTACATCAAAAGAGAGGTAACACTATGTTTTCTCATCAGTCATCGAGATGCATGTACATGGGTACGGTACTGCAGCTGAAAACGATATACAACGAATTTCAATCCTCTGCGAGCATAGGAAAGGTTTTATTCTAACAAACGCACATTTCATTAGTGATGTACTCTTCTGTAACATAAATCATCATAATTTTATTAGATTCAGTGATATGTTAGACATGTTTCTGCCATAAAATTACATGAGATATGATTGTTTACACTAACATACATATATATATATATATATATATATATATATATATATATATATAAAGTGGTAAAGAATGACAATAGTCAGTCTGAAAATGACAAAAGTCAGTTTACATCAAAAGTGAGATAACACTATGATTTTTCATCAGTCCTCTATGTGCATTCACATGGGATCGCTCCTGTGCTGAATACGATAAACAGCGAATTTCAAGCCTCTGCGACAAAGAAAGGTGTTTTTCTAACAAACGGACATTTCATTAGTGATGTACTCTTCTGTAATATACTTCAGTTCATCATAACTTTATAAGATTCAGTGATATGATAGACATGTTTCTGCCATAAAATTACATGAGATATGATTGATTACACTAACATATATAATGTGGTAAAGAATGACAATAGTCAGTCATAAAATGACAACAGTCATTTTACATCAAAATTGAGGTAACACTATGTTTCCTCATCAGTCCTCTATGTGCATTTACATGGGTGCGCTACTGCCGGTGAAAACGCTATACAGCGAATTTGAAGCCTCTGCGGGCAAAGGAAAGGTGTTTTTCTAACAAACGCATATTTTCACCATAGTGATGTACTGTACTGAAACATATATCACTTCTTTATAACTTAAAATGATACTATGATATGGTAGACGTGTTTCAGACTTAAAATCACACGAAATATAATTGTTAACTCTAACGTATATAATGTGTTAAAGTGGTATGACAATGTGAAAAAAAGTCAGTCTTAAAATGACAAAAGTCAGTTTACATCAAAAGTGAGATAACACTATGTTTTCTCTTCAGACCGCAGAAGGCACACCTTCACATGGGATCGCTACTGCCGCTGAATACGATAGACAGCGAATGTCGGGCCTCTGCGAGCATAGGAAAGGTGTTATTCTAACAAACGGACATTTCATTAGTGATGTACTCTTCTGTAACATACTTCAGTTCATCATAACTTTATAAGATTCAGTGATATTTAAGACATGTTTATGCCATAAAATTACGCGAGATATGCTTGTTTACACTAACATATATATATATATATATATATATATATATATATATATATATATATATAATGTGATAAAGAATGACATTAGTCAGTCTTAAAATGACAAAAGTCAGTTTACATCAAAAGTGAGGTAAAACTATCTTTTCTCATCAGTCATGAAGATGCATGTACATGGGTGCGGTACTGCAGCTAAAAACGATATACAACGCATTTCAATCCTCTGCGAGCATAGGAAAGGTTTTATTCTAACAAACGCACATTTCATTAGTGATGTACTCTTCTGTAACATACATCATCATAACTTTATTAGATTCAGTGATATGTTAGACATGTTTCTGCCATAAAATTACATGAGATGTGATTGTTTACACTAACATACATATATATATATAAAAAGTGGTAAAGAATGACAATAGTCAGTCTGAAAATGACAAAAGTCAGTTTACATCAAAAGTGAGATAACACTATGTTTTTTCATCAGTCCTCTATGTGCATTCACATGGGATCGCTCCTGTGCTGAATACGATAAACAGCGAATTTCAAGCCTCTGCGACAAAGAAAGGTGTTTTTCTAACAAACGCATATTTTCACTTTAGTGATGTGCTCTACTGTAACATATATCACTTCTTTATAACTTAAAATGATACTATGATATGTTAGACGTGTTTCTGACTTAAAATCACACGAAATTTAATTGTTTAATCTAACATATATAATGTGTTAAAGTGGTATGACAATGTGAAAAAAAGTCAGTCTTAAAATGACAAAAGTCAGTTTACATCAAAAGTGAGATTACACTATGTTTTCTCTTCAGACCGCAGAAGGCACACCTTCACATGGGATCGCTACTGCCGCTGAATACGATAGACAGCGAATGTCGGGCCTCTGCGAGCATAGGAAAGGTGTTATTCTAACAAACGGACATTTCATTAGTGATGTACTCTTCTGTAACATTTCAGTTCATCATAACTTTATAAGATTCAGTGATATTTAAGACATGTTTCTGCAATTAAAGTACACGAGATATGCTTGTTTACACTAACATATATATATATATATATATATATATATATATATATATATATATAAAATGTGGTAAAGAATGACATTAGTCAGTCTTAAAATGACAAAAGTCAGTTTACATCAAAAGTGAGGTAACACTATGTTTTCTCATCAGTCATCGAGATGCATGTACATGGGTGCGGTACTGCAGCTGAAAACGATATACAACGAATTTCAATCCTCTGCGAGCATAGGAAAGGTTTTATTCTAACAAACGCACATTTCATTAGTGATGTACTCTTCTGTAACATACATCATCATAACTTAAAATGATACTATGATATGGTAGACGTGTTTCAGACTTAAAATCACACGAAATATAATTGTTAACTCTAACATATAATGTGTTAAAGTGGTATGACAATGTGAAAAAACGTCAGTCTTAAAATGATAAAAGTCAGTTTACATCAAAAGTGAGATAACAGTTTTCTCATCAGACCGCTATGTGCCTTCACAGGGGTTCACTCCAGCGCTGAATACGATAAACAGCGTATTTCAAGCCTTTGCGACCAAAGGAAAGGTGTTTCTCTAACAAACGCATATTTTCACTTTAATGTAACATATATCACTTCTTTATAACTTAAAATGATACTGTCTGATGTCTGATATATTATGTCTGATGTCTGATATACTGTCTGATGTCTGATATATTAGACATGTTTCTGCCAAAAAATTACATGAGATATGATTGTTAACCCTAACAAATATAATGTGGTAAAGAATGACAATAGTCAGTCATAAAATGACAAAAGTCATTTTACATCAAAATTGAGCTAACACTATGTTTCCTCATCAGTCCTCTATGTGCATTTACATGGGTGCGCTGCTGCCGGTGAAAACGCTATACAGCGAATTTGAAGCCTCTGCGCGCAAAGGAATGTTGTTTTTCTAACAAACGCATATTTTCACCATAGTGATGTACGCTACTGAAATATATATCACTTCTTTATAACTTAAAATGATACTATGATATGAAAGACATGTTTCAGACTTAAAATCACACGAAATATGATTGTTTACTCTAACATATATAATGTGTGAAAGTGGTATGACAATGTGAAAAAACGTCAGTCTTAAAATGACAAAAGTCAGTTTACATCAAAAGTGAGATAACACTATGTTTTCTCATCAGTCCTCTATGTGCATTCACATGGGATCGCTACTGCCGCTGAATACGATAGACAGCGAATTTCAAGCCTCTGCGAGCAAAGGACAGGTGTTATTCTAACAAACGCACATTTCATTAGTGATGGACCATACGTCAGTTCATCATAACTTTATAAGATTCAGTGATATGTTAGACATGTTTCTGCCATAAAATTACACGAGATATGCTTGTTTACACTAACATATATATATAATGTGGTAAAGAATGACAATATTCAGTCTTAAAATGACAAAAGTCAGTTTACATCAAAAGTGAGATAACACTGTGTTTTTTCATCAGTCCTCTATGTGCATACATATGACGTATGTTACATCATGCGTGCAAAGTGATGTTTTTCTAACAAACGTCAGTTCATCATATCACTTCTTTATAACGATGATACTATGATATGTTAGACATGTTTCTGCCATAAAATTACACGAGATATGCTTGTTTACACTAACATATATATATAATGTGGTAAAGAATGACAATATTCAGTCTTAAAATGACAAAAGTCAGTTTACATCAAAAGTGAGATAACACTGTGTTTTTTCATCAGTCCTCTATGTGCATTCACATGGGATCGCTCCTGCGCTGAATACGATAAACAGCGTATTTCAAGCCTCTGCGACCAAAGGAAAGGTGTTATTCTAACAAACGCACATCACTTTAGTGATGTACTCTTTTGTAACATACTTCAGTTCATCATAACTTTATAAGATACAGTGATTATGTAAGACGTTTCTGCCATAAAATTACATGAGATATGATTGTTTACACTAACATATATAATGTGGTAAAGAATGACAATAGTCAGTCATAAAATGACAACAGTCATTTTACATCAAAATTGAGGTAACACTATGTTTTCACATCAGTCCTCTATGTGTTTTTACATATTTGCGCTAACGCCGCTGAAAACGCTGTACAGCGAATTTGAAGCCTCTGCTAGCAAAGGAATGGTGTTTTTCTAACAAACGCATATTTTCACCTTATTGATGCACTCTTCTACAACATATTTAACTTCTTCAAAACAAAATATGATACTATGATATGTTACTCATGTTTCTGACAAAAATCACACGAAATATGATTGTTTACACTAACATATACAATGATGTAAATAGGTATGAAAATGTGAAAAAAAGTCAGATTTAAAATGAAGAAAGTCATTTTACATCAAAAATGAGGTAACACTATGTTTTCTCATCAGTCCTCTAGCTGCATGCACATGGGTGCGCTACTGCCGCTGATAACGCTATACAGCGAATTTCAAGCCTCTGTGAGCAAAGGAAAGGTGTTATTCTAACAATCGCATATTTTCACTTTAGTGATGCACTCTACTACAACATATTTCACTTCTTCAAAACAAAATATGATACTATGATATGTTACTCATCTTTCTGACCTAAAATTACATGAAATATGATTGTTTACAGTCACATATATAATGTGGTAATGAAGTATGAAAATGTGAAAAAAGTCAGGCTTAATGGCAGAACACACAACAGTTTAACCTCGAGAATCAGAAATGAATTGAACTCACCTTCAACAGGGGCACTGGCTTAAAAGGACACCTCTAGAGATCAATTAGAATTTATACTTGCATTAGTTTTATGCCGTTCATCAGGGTCCTTGGTTTGTAGATTTAGCGAGGAGTTCTCTGAATCTTCAGCGTCGGTAGAGTAAACGGAGTTGGGTCTCGAAAAACTAGAAAGAAGAAAGAAAGCGGTAATTGCCACATGGTTAACCGAGGCAAAGGAGAGTCCGGAGGAGTACCGGAAAAAGAGGGCGGAAGAGAGTAAATCCGCGAGAGAGAGAGAGAAAAGTGAAGCCAAAAGGTGAAGTTAAAGATGAAGTCAAAAGATAAAGAGAAAAAGAGAAGAGAGATGAGGAACGCATGTCGCTGTCTTTTATGGATAATGCCAACGTACACGCCTCTCTGAGCTGCTGGCAAATATAGAGAGAGGAGAAATTCTGGGGTGAACTTTCTTTGTCTGTTCCAGAGCGGGTTCGCATGTCAAGGCGGGGTTTGTATTAAGTTTGGATTAGAATGAAATATGGAAAAGTATAGAATGATACATCCCATCGTCCTATAGTATGCATCATTAATTGGCATATAATGAAACAATGATTTTTGATACCAAACTCAAGGTGGTTATGATACCTTGGACAGTGAAGGATCATTAGACATGGTTACAGAAAACTTAAAATTAGCTTCTCACTCAAACTATCTAAAATCACTATAGTTAGGTTATCTAATCACAGAACACCTGCATATATGAATACATTATGAATGTCCTAGACATATGATTACTTGTTACATTCAAGATACATTTTCACAGTGTGTGCGTGAGTGTGTGTATGTCCAGAAGAGGGGGCTGGTGTTCTTCTAATGTCCCACCGGTCTTTGGTCACCTCAGGGTTTTCCTTCCAGCCTTTTCGGCTCTGATGCTAATCCATGTGGTCATAAACAGAGATTAGATCAGAGATTTTTACAGGCCCTCGGTCGGAGTTTTAGTGGACCCCTGCTGATGTACCTAATCGTGAAGTTTTCCAGACGTTCACACCCGTTAGGTTCATGAAAGGTTCGTCTATTGTGGGTTTAAGTTCTGTGTGTGTGCCTGAAAAAGGGGGGGTCGTGCAAAAGTATCCCCCTCTTTTGCATTCCGAGGGCATTTGGCAGCAGAAGGCCTCTCGGGGTTACTCTCTGCCACCTGAGTGGTGAACCTTTTTATGTTAAGTCCAGGTTAATTCAGAAATCAGTTTGAATACTGTCAGACTTTACACATGTTTATGACCTAAAATCACACGAAATATGATTGTTTACACTAAAATATATAATGTGTTAAAGTGGAATGACAATGTGAAAAAAAGTCAGACTTAAAATGACAAAAGTCATTTGGCATCAAATGTGAGGTAACAATATGTTTTCTCATCATTCCTCTGTGTGCGTTCACATGGGTGCGCTACTGCCGCTGAATATGCTATACAGCGAATTTCAAGCCTCTGCGAGCAAAGGATAGGCGTTTTACAAACACACCCATATTTTCACTTTAGTGATGTACTCTACTACAACATATTTCACTTCTTCATAACAAAATATGATACTATGATATGTTACTCATGTAACTGACATAAAATCACACGAAATATGATTGTTTACAGTAACATTTATAATGTGGTAATAAAGTATGAAAATGTGAAAAAATGGCAGACTTAAAGTGAAGAAAGTCATTTTTCATCAACGTGAGATAACACTATGTTGTCTCATCAGTCCTCTATGTGCATTCACATGGATGCGATACTGCCGCTGAATACGCTATATAGCGAATTTCAAGCCTCTGTGAAAGGAAAGGAAAGGTGTTTTTCTAAAAAACGCATATTTTCACTTTAGTGATGTACTCTACTGTAACATACTTCACTTCATCATAACTTAATATGATACAATTATATGTTAGAAATGTTTCTGACCTAAAATCACACGAAATATGATTGTTTAAACTAACATACAGTGGGGGGAAAGTATTTGATCCCCTGCTGATTTTGTACGTTTGCCCACTGACAAAGAAATGATCAGTCTATCATTTTAATGGTAGGTGTATTTTAACAGTGAGAGAAAGTATAACAACAAAAAAAAATCCAGAAAAACGCATTTCAAAAAAGTTATAAATTGATTTGCATTTTAATGAGGGAAATACGTATTTGACCCCTTCGACTTAGTACTTGGTGGCAAAATCCTTGTTGGCAATTACAGAGGTCAGACGTTTCTTGTAGTTGGTTTGCACACATCTCAGGAGGGATTTTGTCCCACTCCTCTTTGCAGATCCTTTCCAAGTCATTAAGGTCATTTTCAATGCCTTGGCTGAGGGAAGGAGGTTCTCACCCAAGATTTGACAGTACATGGCCAAGTCCATCGTCCCTTTGATGAGGTGCAGTTGTCCTGTCCCCTTAGCAGAAAAACACCCCCAAAGCATAATGTTCCCACCTCCATGTTTGATGCTGGGGATGGTGATATGTCTTGGGGTCATAGGCAGCATTCCTCCTCCTCCAAACATGGTGAGTTGAGTTGATGCCAAAGAGATCTGACCACACTTGACCACAACACTTTCACCCAGTTCTCCTCTGAAACATTCAGGCAAACTTCAGACGGGCCTGTACGTGCTTTTGTGAGCAGGAGGACCATGCGGGAACTGCAGGATTTCAGTCCTTCACGGCATAGTGTGTTACCAATTGTTTTCTTGGTGACTATGGTCCCAGCTGCCTTGAGATCATTAACAAGATCCTCCCGTGTAGTTCTGGGCTGATTCCTCACCCTTCTCATGATCATTGAAACTCCACAAGGTGAGATTTTGCATGGAGCCCCAGACTGAGGGAGACTGACAGTTTCTTCCATTTGCGAATAATCACACCTTCTGTTGTCACCTTCTGACCAAGCTGCTTGGTGATGGTCTTGTAGCCCATTCCAGCCTTGTGTAGGTCTACAGTCTTGTCCCTGACATCCTTGGACAGTTCTTTGGTTCTGGGCCATGGTGAAGAGTTTGGAATCTGATTGATTGATTGCTTCTGTGGACAGGTGTCTTTTTACAGGTAACAAACTGAGATTAGGAGCACTCCCTTTAAGAGAGTGCTCCTAATCTCAGCTCATTTCCTGTGTAAAAGACACCTGGGAGCCAGAAATCTTGCTGATTGTTAGGGGATCAAATACTTATTTCCCTCATTAAAATGCAAATCAATTTATAACTTTTTTGAAATGCGTTTTTCTGGATTTTTTTGTTGTTATTCTGTCTCTCACTGTTAAAATACACCTACCATTAAAATTATAGACTGATCATTTCTTTGTCAGTGGGCAAAGATACAAAATCAGCAGGGGATCAAATACTTTTTTCCACCAGAGTATATAATGTGGTAATGAAGTATGAAAATATGAAAAAAAGTCAGACTTAATGGCAGAACACACAACAGTTTAACCTTGAGAATCAGCAATGAATTGAATTCACCTTCAACAGTGACACTGGCTTAAAACGACACCTCTATAGATCAAATTAGAATTTATACTTGCATTAGTTTTATGTCGTTCACGAAGGTCCTTGGTTCGTAGATTTAGCGAGGAGTTTGCTGAATCTTCCGCGCCGGTGGGGTCGGGGTAAACGGAGTTGGGTCTCGCCAAAGTAAAAAGAAAAAAGAAAGCGGTAATTGCCACGTGGTTAACCGAGGCAAAGGAGAGTCCAGAGGATTACCGGAAAAAGAGGGCGGAAGAGAGTAAGTCTGCGAGAGAGAGAGAGAAAAGTGAAGCCAAAAGGTGAAGTTAAAGATGAAGTCAAAAGATAAAGAGAAAAAGAGAAGAGAGAAGAGGAACGCGTGTCGCTGTCTTTTATGGATAATGCCAACGTACACGCCTCTCTGAGCTGCTGGCAAATCCAGGGAGAGGAGAAAGTTCTGGGGTGAACTTTCATTGTCTGTTCCAGAGCGGGTTCGCATGTCAAGGCGGGGTTTGTATTAAGTTTGGATTAGAATGAAATATGGAAAAGTATAGAATGATACATCCCATTGTCCTATAGTATGCATCATTAATTGGCATATTAAGAAACAATGATTTTGATCCCAAACTCAAGGTGAGTTTGATCAGAGATTTACAGGCCCTCGGTCAGAGTTTTAGTTGACCCCTGCTGATGAACCTAATCGTGAAGTTTTCCAGACTTTCACACCCGTTAGGTTCATGAAAGGTTCCTCTACTGTGTGTGAAAGTTCTGTTTGTGTTTCTTAAAAAGGGGGCGGGTCTTGCAAAAGGTTCCCCCCCTTTTGCATTCTGAGGGCATCTGGGAGGAGGAGGCCTCTCGGGGTTGCTCTCGGCCACCTGAGTGGTGAAACTTTTTATATTAAGTCCAGGTTAATTCAGAAATCAGTTTGGATATCGTCAGATGTTACACATGTTTCTGACCTAAAATCACACGAAATATGATTGTTTACACTAAAATATATAATGTGTTAAAGTGGAATGACAATGTGAAAAAAAGTCAGACTTAAAATGACAAAAGTCATTTGGCATCAAATGTGAGGTAATAATATGTTTTCTCATCAGTCCTGTGTGTGCGTTCACATGGTTGCGCTACTGCCGCTGAATACGCTATACAGCGAATTTCAAACCTCTGCCAGCAAAGGAAACGTATTTTTCAAACAAACGCATGTTTTCACTTAAGTGATGTACTCTACTACAACATATTTCACTTCTTCATAACAAAATATGACACTGTGATATGTTTCTGGCCTAAAATCACACGAAATATGATTGTTTACAGTCACATATATAATGTGGTAATAAATTATGAAAATGTGAAAAGATGTCAAACTTGAAGTGAAGAAAGTCATTTTTCATCAAATGTGAGGTAACTAAATTTTCTCATCAGTCCTCTATGTGCATTCACATGGATGCGCTACTGCTGCTGAAGATGCTATGCAGCGAATTTCAAGACTCTGCGAGCAAAGGATAGGTGTTTTACTAACACAGCCATATTTTCACTTTAGTGATGTACTCTACTACAACATATTTAACTTCTTCATAACAAAATATGATACTATGATATGTTAGTCATGTTTCTGACCTAAAATCACGTGAAATATGATTGTTTACAGTAACATATATAATGTGGTAATAAAGTATGAAAATGTGAAAAAATGGCAGACTTAAAGTGAAGAAAGTCATTTTTCATCAACGTGAGATAACACTATGTTTTCTCATCAGTCCTCTATGTGCATTCACACGGGTGCTGTACTGCCACTGAATACGTTATACAGCGAATTTCAAGATTCTGCGAGCAAAAGAAAGGTGTTTTTCTGACAAACGCATATTTTCATTTTACTGATGTAGTCTACTGTAACATACTTCACTTCTGCATAACTTAATATGATGCTATGATATGTTACTCATGTTTCTGACCTAAAATCACATGAAATATGATTGTTAGTGTACTAACATATATAATGTGGTAATGAAGTATGAAAATGTGAAAAAAAGTCAGACTTAAAATGAAGAAAGTCATTTTTAATCAAATGTGAGGTAACACTATGTTTTCTCATCAGTCCTCTATGTGCATTCACATGGGTGCTTTACTGCCACTGAATACGCTATACAGCGAACTTCAAGCCTCTGCGAGCAATAGAAAGGTGTTTTTCCAACAAACGCATATTTTCATTTTAGTGATGTACTCTACTGTAAAATATTTCACTTCTTCATAGCAAAATATGATAGTATGATATGTTAAACATGTTTCTGACCTAAAATCCCATGAAATATGACTGTTTACACTAACATATATAATGTGTTAAAGTGGTATGACAATGTGAAAAAAAGTCAGACTTAAAATGAGAAAAGTCATTTGTCATCAAATGTGAGGTAACACTATGTTTTCTCATCAGTCCTCTATGTGCATTCACATGGGTTCGCGACTGCCACTGAATTCGCTATACAGCGAATTTCAAGCCTCTGCGAGCAAATTAAACGTGTTTTTCTAACAAACGCAAATTATCACTTTTGTGATATACTCTACTGTAACATACTTCACTTCTTCATAACTTAATATGATACTATGATATGTTAGACATGTTTCTGACATATCACACGAGATATGATTGTTTACACTAACATATATAATGTGGTAAAAAAATATGAAAATGTGAAAAAATGTCAAACTTGAAGTGAAGAAAGTCAATTGTTATCAAATGTAAGGTAACACTACGTTTTCACATGGGTTCGCGACTGCCACTGAATTCGCTATACAGCGAATTTCAAACCTCTGCGAGCAAAGGAAAGGTTTATTTCTAACAAACGCATATTTTCACTTTAGTGATATTGTTAGGTTCCCGCTCCCTTCTCTCGCTACGCTGCAAAGAGTAGCGTAGCATTCTTCCGCATTCCACTGAGCGCCTTCCAGCGCTATTCATTAAAACCCTCTGGACTGTCATTCATAAAGACTCTCGTTTTGTTTACCTCTGTCATGTGCGTATGTTTTCGTTCACGTCATGTCTCCGTCTCCTGTGTTTCCCCATGTGCTCATGTTTTGGTCTATGTCATGTCTCCGCCTCCTTAATTTTTATTGGTTCATGTTCGGCTCATTCATTCTGTGTATTATGAGTTTCAGGTGTCATTGATTGTGGATGTGATTTCTGTGTGTTTAAATGCCCCGCTCTGTGTCCGCTTCGGCGCGGAGTATTAGATTAGATGAGTTTAACCTTGCCTTAGTTATGATTGAACTTAGATATTTGCCGTAACCATTTGTTCGTGGTTTCCAAACCACCTTTCCAGCCTTGCGTATTTATCCCTCAGCTCGTTCTTCGTGGTTCCCAGACCACCTTTCCAGCCTCGCATATTTATCCCTAGCAAAGTATCATTTTGGATTACTGTTACCTTTTTGTTCATGGATTTATGTTCGATGGTGTTTTGAGAGTTCCCTTATTTTTGAAGTAACTGTTCCTAATAAACTGACCACTTTACCCTGCAAGTGCATCCTGCTTCTCTCCCACACCACGTGTCGTAACAGAATACTCCGCCAAAAAATGGATGCAGCGGGGAAAGCGAGGGCACGCCACGCCACGCCATTCTATGTTTTTTCCTCAGTGGACTTTCATTCATCCCCCGGACGAGTATGACGGCTTTTCCATTTGGCCACAATGCTACGTTTTGCAGGCACAATGGAAATGGTTTGGAAGACCCCAAACCCGACGAAGAAGAGTGGTTGGGGTTCCTCCTCTCTCGTCTGGTCGGCTCCGCTCATCAATGGGCGAAGCTTCACCTTAAAAGTAGATCCCCGCAGCTCAAAACAGTTTCGGGCTTTGTGGATCTACTGGTCCAGGTGTTTGGTAGCCCAGACTTCCAAACCGACCTCAGGACCTTTTTGGGGAAGAACCATCTGGGTGACCGACCTAGCCAAATGTTCCTGGAGTTTTATGAGAGTAAGCGGGCTAACGTGGCGGCCTACACCTATCATCCCCTAAGCCAGGAGCGCCACCTGGAGGTAAACATGGCAACCTCCAGCCCCGAGCTCCAGCCGGAGACTCAGCAGGAGTCCTGAGCCGGAGACTCAGCAGGCAGTAGCTCCTAGGCGGAGCTACACCTGGAGGTTAACATGGCGACCTCCAGTCCAGAGCTCCAGTCGGAGGCCCAGCAGGAGGTCTCCACAGCGGAGCTGCTCATGGAGGTTAACATGGCGACCTCCAGCCCCGAGCTCCAGCCGGAGACCCAGCAGGAAGTCTCCTCCATGGACCTACACCTGGAGGTAAACGTGGCAACCTCCAGCCCCAAGCTGCAGCCAGAGTCCCAGCAGGAGGTCCCTTCAGCTGAGCTGCTCTTGGAGGTTCAAGAGAAATCCTCCACTCCAGTCCTGTTCATGCCAGTGATTCAAGAGGAAACCTCCTCTCCTGGCCTGCTCATATCGGAGGTCCATGAGAAAACCTCTGCCCAAGCCACGTTCCTGCCAGAGGTTCTAGAAGAAACCTCCTCTCCTGTCCTGCTTATACCGGAGGTCCACAAGGAGACCTCCGCCCAAGCTATGTTCTCGTCAGAGGTTCGAGAAGAAGCCTCCACTCCTGCCCTGTCCATGTCAGAGGTCCACAGGATGACCTCCTCCGAAGCTAAGTTCATGTCAGAGGTCCACGGGATGACCTCCTCCGAAGCTAAGTTCATGTCAGAGGTTCACGGGATGACCTCTTCCCAAGCCCAGTCTGTATCCGAGGTCCAAGGGATGACCTCCGTTCCAAGTCCTAGCCCATGTTTTTGTGCAACATTGAGTCCATGTTTAGGTTCCTGTCTGAGTCCTAGTCCAGGTCCAAGTCCATGTCCAGGTTCCAGTCCTTGTCCTAGTCCATGTTCAAGTCCATGTCCAGGTTCCTGCCCTAGTCCTAGTCCACGTCCAAGTCCATGTCCAGGTTCCTGCCCTAGTCCTAGTCCATGTCCAAGTCCATGTCCAGGTTCCTGCCCTAATTCTAGTCCATGTCCAAGTCCATGTCCAGATTTTTGCCCTATTCCAAGGCCAATTTCTGATCCAGTTCCCAGTCAGGTTCCCAGTCCTGTTCCCAATCCTGCTCCCAATCCTGTTCCCAGGCCTGCTCCCAATCCTGTTCCCAGTCCTGCTCCTGTTCCCAGTTCTAGTCCAGTTCCTAGTTCAGTTCCATGTCCAAGTCCAGGTTCCGACCCTGTTCCTAGTCCAGTTCCTCGTCCAGTTCTAGTCCAGTTCCTGATTTAGTTGCTAGCTACATTGGTTTAATTTCTGGATATGTTTTTGATCTCCTTCTCAGTTCGGAGGCTGATTTAACTCCCAGCTCCATTTCCAGCTCCGTTTCGAACCCAGCTCACTCCACTGTCTCCTCCACTGTCTCTAATTACTTTTCTAGTTCTGCAGCCAGTCCAGTTTCAGAAGCTGTTTCTAATTTATTTTCCAGCTCTGTTTCTAGCTCTGTCTCCAGAACTATCTCCAATTTAATTTCCAGCTCTGTCTCCAGCTCTGTCTCCAGCCCTGTCTCCAGGCCTGCCTCAAATTTAATTTCCAACTCTGTTTCCAACCAAGTTTTTGATTTTGTTTATGGTTTTGGGTCTAACCTAGTTCTCTGTCCTGTTTCCAAGTGTGTCTCAAGGTCTCTTTCCCAGTCTGTCTCGAGGTCTGTTTCCCAGTCTGTCTCGAAGTCTGTTTCCAAGTCTGTCTCGAAGTCTGTTTCCAAGTCTGTCTCGAAGTCTGTTTCCAAGTCGGTCTCTGATCCAGGTGCCAAAGCTGTCCCTGGTCCAGGTGCCAAAGCTGACTCCAATCCAGGTGCTAAAGCCGACTCCGATCCTGGTTCCAGGCCAAGCTTCAAGCTAAGCACCAAGTCAAGCTTCAGGTCAAGCTTCAGGTCAAGCTTCAGGTCAAGCACCAGGTCAAGCTCCAGGTCAAGCTCCAGGCCAAGCACCAGGTCACGCGCAGCTCCGAGATCCTGGCCAAGCACCAGGTCAAGCGCAGCTCCGAGATCCAGACCAGGCATCAGTTCAAGCAACCACCCCAAGTTCTCGTCCAAGTTCTCGTCCAAGTTCTCGTCCAAGTTCTCATTCATGTTCTCATCCAAGGCGCAAAGGAAAACCCGACACGCTCTGCTCTGGTTTCGGGACACTGGACATAACCAGCCTAAGGTCCTGGAGAGCAGAGGTTAGGATCCTGCCCAGGGGCCCAGGTCCACCAAAGTGGATGGAACTTGTGGCGCTTCGGGAGCCGCGCCTTGGGGGGGGGGGGGGGACTCTGCCAGCAAACGAAACGTGTTTTTCTAACAAACGCATATTTTCACTTTAGTGATGTACTCTATTATAACATATTTCACTTCTTAATAATAAAATATGATACTATGATATGTTTCTGACCTAAAATAACACGTATTATGATTGTTTACACTAACATATATAATGTGGTAATGAAGTATGAAAATGTGAAAAAAAGTCAGAACTAAAATGAAGAAAGTCATTTTTCATCAAATGTGAGGTAACACTATGTTTTTTCATCAGTCCTCTATGTGTATACACATGGGTTCGCTACTGCGGCTGAGTACGCTATACAGTGAATTTCAAGCCTCTGCGAGCAAAAGAAAGGTGTTTTTCTAACAAACACATATTTTCACTTTAGTGATGTACTCTACTGTAACATATTTCACTTCTTCATAATAAAATATGATACTATGATATGTTTCTGACCTAAAATCACACGAAATATGATTGTTTACACTAACATATATAATTTGTTAAAGTGGTATGGAAATGTGAAAAAAAGTCGGACTTAAAGTAACACTATGTTTTGTCATCAGTCCACTTACCTGGGTGCGCTACTGCCGCTGAAACCCGTATACAGCGAATTTCAAGCCTCTGCGAGCAAAGGAAAGGTGTTTTTCTAACAAACGTATATTTTAGTGATGTACGGAAGTCTACGTGGAGACGTCTGCTCAAGCCATGTTCCTGCCGGAGGTCCATGAGGAAACCTCCGCTCAAGCCACATTCCTGCTGGGGGTCCATGAGGGGACCTCCGCCCAAGCCACGTCCATGCAGGAGGTCCACGGGATGACCTCCTCCCAAGCCAAGTTCATGTCAGAGGTCCATGGGATGACCTCCTCCTAAGCCAAATTCATGTCGGAGGTCCACAGGATGACCTCCTCCCAAGCCAAGTTCATGTCGGAGGTCCACGGGATGACCTCCTCCCAAGCCATGTTCAAGTCGGGGTTCCACGGGATGACGTCCTGCCAAGCCAAGTTCATGTCAGAGGTCCACGGGATGACCTCCTCCCAAGCCAAGTTCATGTCGGAGGTCCACGGGATGACCTCCTCCCAAGCCAAGTTCAAGTCGGAGGTCCACGGGATGACCTCCTCCCAAGCCAAGTTCAAGTCGGTGGTCCACGGGATGACCTCCTCCCAAGCCAAGTTCATTCCAGAGGTCCATGGGATGACCTCCTTTCCAAGTCCAAATACTTGTCCAAGTCCATGTCCATGTCCATATCCAGGTTCCTGCTAGTCCATGTCCAAGTCCATGTCCAGGTTTAGATTCCTGTCCAGATCCCAATCCAGGTTCCTGTCCTAGCCCCTGTCCGAGTCCATGTCCGAGTCCATGTCTGAGTCCATGTCCGGGTCCATCTCCAGGTTTAGATTCATTTTGTTTATTTCGTTTATTTATTATTAAGCACTTTTACACAACTGACCATTGACTAAAGTGCTGTACAATATCCAAAACACATAGAGACAGTCACAACCATAAAACACAACACACTAAAACCACAATTAAAATAACAGCGAGATAAACCCCTCAGTTTTAATACACAAACAATTTCTATACCCCATTAAATGCTGATGCGAGGAGGTATTCCTTAAGATTGTGTTTAAAAACACTTAGTGTGGGTGCCGATCTGAGAGAAAAGGGTAAATCATTCCAAAGTTTTGGAGCTATCGCTACAAAAGCTCGATCTCCACTTCTCTGTTTAGTTCTAGGAATCGTCAAAGTCAGCTGGTCAGCTGGTTCTTAAAGACAGTTTTGGTTCATATTTCTCAATCAAGTCCACCAGATACAATGGAGCCATACTATGCAATGATTTATAAACAAAAAACAAAATTTTAAACTTTATTCTGTAATCAATCGGTAGCCATTTTAAAAAACTCAAAACTGGAGTAATATGGTCTCTCTTACGAGTACCTATCAAAAGCCTCGCAGCAGCATTTTGGACCAATTGTAAGCAATTAAGCAATGATAATGCCGACATATAGTGAGTTGCAGTAATCTAACCTTGTAAATACAAAAGCATGAATGACTTTTTCGAGATCACGCATGGACAAAAATGGTTTCACCTTCGCTATTAATCTCAAGTGATAAAAACAGGAGTTAACCACAGAATAAATCTGTTTCTCAAACTTGAGATCATGGTCAAAAAGAACTCCTACATTTCGCACTAGATTCCAGTCCAAGTTCAAGTCCATGCCTAGATCCATGCCCCAGTTCATATCCAGAGTCATGCCCAGATTCATGCCTCAGTCCATGCCCAGAGTCCAAGCCCAGTTCCAAGCCAAGCTCCAGTCCACGTTCCATTCCAAGTTCCAAATCAAGTTCCAGTCACCTGGGAGCCAAATCTTGCTGATTGATAGGGGATCAAATACTTATTTCCCTCATTAAAATGCAAATCAATTTATAACTTTTTTGAAATGCGTTTTTCTGGATATTTTTGTTGTTCTTCTGTCTCTCACTGTTAAAATACACCTACCATTAAAATTATAGACTGATCATTTCTTTGTCAGGGGGGGAAACGAAGAAAACCAGCAGGGGATCAAATATTTTTTCCCCCACTGTAAGTTATTTGAGGTCCGCCTGTATATCTCATTCCTCTGACTGGAACTACTACTGCAGAGCCTGTATTTCCGGTAATTGGATCTTTTGATCCATCTGTAAAAATGTGTTTAAAAGATTTGTACTTATGTTTCACATATCTATTAAATTCACTCACCAGATCAGTCTGTTTATTCTTTGCCTTGGTGTGTAGTAGTTCCAAATCTATTACTAAAGTATCTAACATCTACATAGGGACGCTAGGCCATACTACCGTTTGGCAAAACTCCTTTTCGTATACTCCCAGGTCTCTTGCTGCTTCATCCCCAGTAATATATATCCTATACTTTATGTCAAAATGTCAATGATTTATGACCCTGTATGATTTATGACCCTCATGTCACTCCCATGACCGTGTGTAACTTATGATCCCTGTCATGCCGATTGACAGTTCTGCACACCCTGCAATTTACGACCTTCCTGTCTCCTGTCTGTGTGGGAGTTGATCTTTCCCAGGTGTGCGTGCACACCCATGATTAAACAGTATGTTCCAGTTTTCTAAAAGGTCAAAGATTCTTTTCATTTTAAATGTGTGCTTTGTTTGCCTAAAACAAAGCAAATCACAGCCTTCAAAAACTCGCTGTCCAACCTGCACTCTAAAAACAAATGTTTAGGCTCCACGAAAAAATTTACGCAACAGTTTGCATCAATCTTCTTGAGTTATGACAACTTCTAATGAAATTATGTTCAACCTACGAACTACATTGAGTCAGAGAAATTACCTTACACACATTTTTAAGTTGATTACTCATAAAAATTAAGTTGTTCTAACTAGTTGTCACATTATTTCATAGGAATTTTTAAGTGTTATGTACTTAATTACAATAATTATGAACACAAGTTTTTAAGCTGACAATCATTTAAAAAATTAAGTTGCTCCAACTAGATTTTCTTCAGTAGTTTTTAGCTTTTCCATGTTTTTGGTAATTTAGGAGCTTTTAAGAAATAAATTCATTCAACAACAATATTGCTAAACAATTAACTTTTTTTTATTTTGGACTGCAGTCATGTATTTAAACACAATATTCAAGGACACAAAAAAATCTTGAAAAAAAAAACGACACAAATTTACTACTATGGAGCTAGAAGGCTATCTACGTGAATGACAAAAGATTTTTAAAAATGTGTACACAAATAAGCAGAAATTTAATCATGCTTTTCCTTCATACGGCACAAATGAAATATAGAGGGCTGTTACGTTCCCACAGAAAGTAAGGTCTAGGGTGAGTGTAAGAACAAGAACAATTAAGATTGTGGGTTGATTGGATTATGGTGATGGTGGATATGAGTAGGACAGGAGGGTAGAGGTAGGGTTATCACTTTTATTCATGACATATAACAGGACTGGCATTTACAGACAGGCACAGAACAACCACAAAACAAGGACAGAAGGGGAACTAGTCTCACCCAAGAGAGAGAACATGGACGGTGCCAAAGAAATGAACATAGTAAAACAAGACTACACTAGGCTGTATTTGAAGTAGCTAACCTGACTGCAAATAACATAACACAAAACTAACTAACTACACTAGGCTAAGCTAACAAGAAATACAAAGGTGGCACCCGCCCTCTAGCCTAGGGTGTCTAGACATTCAACACACCTGCGTGGTGGGATCTTACCTGTTCTCAAACCAAGGGAGCCAGTATGAGGGTAGCAGGGAAACAAAGCGACAAACAAAACAACAGGCTAAGAGGCTAACACAAGGGGTTCAATGTGCTGCTTTTCTTTTGGCCGGGCTCCTGCCTTCCATTCGTCAGGTCTTGTCAACCAGGTAATGGTGATTGCCACAGGGCTCCACCTATGAGAAGACAGCTAGAGACAGAAGGGCAAACAAACAGTGGAAAAAACAAGAGCAGAGAGGGAGCAGACAAATGCAAACACTCTGACACGTAACAGGGCTCTATAGTGGATATAGTGGATATTTTCTTATCCACTGCTATGCTAAACTAAAGGGTGGATATTCAAATTACACTGCTAAATATGACTAGCGTTAGCTACGTGTAGTCGTACAACATATAGTCCATCCACTGTATTAGCAGGTGCAGGTGTATAAGCAGGTGTAGCCTAACTTTTACACGAGTCCACTCTTCGGCATATCACAATTGAGAATATGCTCAAATTCATTGCTTTTGTAGAATTTATTTGTAAATGAAATGGTACTCACCTTGAAATGTCCTTTGTATCGTATTTGTTAAGTCTACAGGTCCTCTAACACAGACTTATCTGTCTAAATTTTCCCAGGTATGTTAAGTGGGTAGGGGAGGGGACTTGAAATCCTGAACTCAAGGTGGAGAAAAATTACGTTATCAAGCCTTAACTGCTCTACACATGCACACCTCATTGCTTACATTTATACAACACACTGAAATACATTTTTCATGAACTCCTTGAAAGAAACCCTTGAATGAAAAATACTTCTACAGCATTTACTGATGTTAACATTAGTTAAAGTACTATGAACAAACATACGTGTTAACATACTAGTAGGTTAGAAATTGTTCAAGATGAATAAATGCTATAAAATACATTGCTCATTGCTGGTTGATGTTATCTAATGCATTAACTGAAGTCGATGCATTAAATAATGTCAACAAATTTGTCATTGTAAAGTGAGAGGACACTTAAGGTGTGTTTGTTAAAAAAACGGAATAAAGACATAAACAGTAAACTGTTTCATCGGTTATGAAGCAATTAGTAATTAAAGGATTGAAAAATCTCAAGTATGTTGAAAAGTTATCATCAGTTTATTCTCTGCAGTGGCCTGAGTCTAGTGGTAACATTCCTAAAATGGCATACATTCACACTTTGAATCATAAACAACAATAATCTGCACACACTGGCAAAGACTGATGTACTGCAAAACAGCCCCATTATGTCAAGCTCTATGCAGACATATAGAAAGTCTGATGTACTACAAATTGCCCTCTCTTGTGATTTATCTAATTTATACTCACATTTTGCACCATTTTATACATAATCATGAACTCTTGATCTGTTCTATTAGGTTAAACCAAGCATTTGCCCACATGTAATAACTTATTTGGCATAACTTTACTATAAGGTCCCATTCGTTAACGCACTGACTAATATGACCTAACAAAGAACTATTTGTTTTACAGAACTTATTCATCCTGGTTACTATTACTTAATAAAAATACAATTGTTCATTCATATTAATTCATAATGCTCCACCTAATGTTAACAGATACAATGTTTGAAAAGGTATTGTTCATCGTTATTTCATGTTAACAAATAAAACCCTATTGCAAAGTGTTACCAACATTTTTATTTTAAAAGCGGAATGTTAACATCAGTTAATACATTATGAACATCAACTAACATGAAAAATAGTCTATTTATATATTAACATGAAGCTGTATGATAAACAAGATTGTTTGCTGTAAGCTGACAAACAAAAATAAAAATAAAATAAATAAAACAAATAGAACCTTGTTGTACAATCAAAGAGTCCTAAACAGTTTAATTTTTTAACAATCACTAAAAGGTTCTTTGGGGAACTAAAAACGCCAATTTGTCTTTATAGAAACCGTTTATCCATTTAATTCATTTCAGTCGTGTTTTTAAAAAGGCTTAACCTAAAAACGGTCACCTAACTAAACTTTACAGTAACATTGTGAATAATATTTTACAACAGTAAAACTGAACAACAGAGTCACACGGCCGACAGTATATCAGTAACAGAAACATTACCTCAGTGACTGAATTCCAAAACCTATATGTTGAACCCGAGCCTCCAGGCATGTAGCCAAGGGCTACAGAAATACATCATTGTTATGCAAGATTTGAAATTAGTATGTACCATTTCAAGCTCAGTTAAATGTAAACTTAAAACTTACACAAGTCTTTCTGTTAAATATATGTGTAATAACAAAGGTGACCAATGTTTGAATGTACAGATAGCATTCATCTGCCTAGCCTAAAAGCCACCATTGACAAAAAATGCATCGAGTTATAGTAGCCACTTAATAATAAAAACAAATCCTCGTAACTCTCATTAAAACCTTCATTGTCCTTGAAGAAGTATGGAATAAAAACAATGTTTGTATAATTCAATTGCATTTATAAAAATAAGAAGAGTGTGGAAAGGTTTCAAACTCAAAGGTTTGAAATCTTTGCAAATTTATTAAAAATACAAATGAAAAAATCACATGTACATAAGTATTCACAGCATTTGCTACTTTGTTGAAGCACCTTTGGCACCATTTACAGCCTTAAGTCTTTTTGAGTATGATG
This sequence comes from Cranoglanis bouderius, assembly GCA_023630585.1. Lineage (NCBI taxonomy): Eukaryota > Metazoa > Chordata > Actinopteri > Siluriformes > Cranoglanididae > Cranoglanis > Cranoglanis bouderius. The sequence goes on along the minus strand of CM042538.1, from coordinate 10,970,899 downwards.
CTACAAGCTTGGCACACCTATTTTTGGGCAGTTTCTCCCATTTTTCTTTGCAGGACCTCTCAAGCTCCATCGGGTTGGATGGGGAGCGTCGGTGCACAGCCATTTTCAGATCTCTCCATAGATGTTCAATCTGGTTCAAGTCTGGGCTCTGGCTGGGCCACTCAAGGACATTCACAGAGTTGTCCCGTAGCCACTCCTTTGTTATCTTGGCTGTGTGCTTAGGGTCGTTGTCCTGTTGGAAGATGAACCTTCGCCCCAGTCTGAGGTCCACAGTGCTCTGGAGCAGGTTTTCATCAAGGATGTCTCTGTACATTGCTGCATTCATCTTTCCCTCAATCCTGACTAGTCTCTCAGTTCCTGCCTCTGAAAAACATCCCCACAGCATGATGTTTCCACCACCGTGCTTCACTGTAGGGTTGGTATTGGCCAGGTGAGCCAATGAACGTTGCCTGGTTTCCTCCAGACATGATGCTTGCTATTCAGGTCAAAGAGTTCCATTTTTGTTTCTCATGGTCTGAGAGTCCTTCAGGTGCCTTTTGGCAAACTCCAGGTGGGCTGTCGTGCCTTTTACTGAGGAGTGGCTTCCGTCTGGCCACTCTACCAAACAGGCCTGATTGGTGGAGTGCTGCAGAGATGATTGTTCTTCTGGAAGGTTCTCCACTTTTCACAGAGAAATGCTGGAGCTCTGTCAGAGTGACCACTGGGTTCTTGGTCACCTCCCTGGCTAAGGCCCTTCTCCCCCGATCACTCAGTTTGACCAGGCAGCCCGCTCTAGGAAGAGTCCTGGTGGTTCCAAACTTCTTCCATTTACGGATGATGGAGGCCACTGTGCTCATTGGGACCTTCAATGTTGCAGAAATGTTTCTGTACCCTTCCCCATATCTGTGCCTTGATAGAATCCTGTCTCGGAGGTCTACAGACAATTCCTTGGACTTCATGGCTTGGTTTTGTGCTCTGACATGCACTGTTAACTGTGGGACCTTATATAGACAGGTGTGTCCAAATCATTCCAAATCATGTCCAGTCAACTAAATTTGCCAAAGGTGGATCAAGTTGTAGAAACAACAGGATGATCAGTGGAAACAGGATGCACCTGAGCTCAATTTTGAGTGTCATGGCAAATGCTGTGAATACTTATGTACATGTGATTTTTACGTTTTTTATTTTTAATAAATTTTCAAACAAACTTTTTTCACATTGTCATTATGGGGTATTGTTTGTAGAATTTTAAGAAAAATAATGAATTTAATCCATTTTGGAATAAGGCTGTAACATAACAAAATGTGGAAAAAGTGAAGCACTGTGAATACTTTCTGGATGCACTGTACATAGTGCCTTTTCAAGTGTGAACGACATGAATTCAACGTTTTTTAATGGACAGGGACAATTTGTATAAATACAACCCCAATTCCAAAAAAGCTTGGACGCTGTGTAACATGTAAATAAAAACAGAATATAATGATTTGCAAATCTCATAAACCCATATTTTATTCCCAATAGAACATAGAAAATATATCAAATGTTTAAACTGAGGAAATGTACCATTTTAAGAAGCAACATGTCTTTAAAAAGTTGGGACAGGGCCATGTTTACCACTTTGTAGCATCCCCTCTTCTTTTACAACAGTCTGTATACATCTGGGAACTGAGGAGACCAGTTGCTGGAGTTTTGGGAGAGGAATGATGTCCCATTCATGTCTGATATAGGATTCTAGCTGCTCAACAGTCCTGGGTCTTCTTTGTCATATTTTTCGTTTCATGATGTGCAAAATGTTTTCAGTTGGTGAAAGGTCTGGACTGCAGGCAGGCGAGTTCAGCACCTGGACTCTTCTACTACGGGTAGAACCATGCTGTTGTAATAGATGGAGTATGTGGTTTAGCATTGACTTGCTGAAATATGCAAGGCCTTCCCTGAAAAAGCATTTCCAGATCTGCAAGCTGCCCATTACATAGGCACTAATACCTAATACCCCATACCATCAGAGATGCAAGCTTTTGAACTGAGCGCTGATAACAAGCTGGATGGTCCCGCTCATCTTTAGCCCAGAGGATGCGGCGTCCATGGTTTCCAAAAAGAATTTTAAATTTCGTCTTATCACAGAACAGTTTTCCACTTCGCCTCAGCCCATTTTAAATGAGCTTTGGCCCAGAGAAGATGGTGGTGTGTCGGGATCATGTTCACATATGGCTTCTTCTTTGCATGATAGAGCTTTAACCTGCATTTGTGGATGGCAGCACTTGTCGATGGCAGCCGGAAGCGTAACAGCACGCACTTCCGGGTTTTTTGACATTGACTTTGTTAACCATTTAATGTGCGTTTGTTATGGTTTGTCATGTCTCTGCCCCTGTCTTGTCATTGGTTATTTCCTAATGTTTCAGCTATTATCGTTTTCCCCCGTTAATTAGTTTGTATATTTAAACCCGTGTATCGTTGTTCTATGCAAAGTATTGCGTTTCTGTGTTTTGCCACCAGAACCTTACCAAGCCTTTGATCTTTGTCCCTCATTTAGTGTTTTTGATCCTGCCCTCGTTTCCTCATTTCCAGTCTGAGCCCAGTTTATGCCCGTTTCTTGATCAGATATTGTCTTTATGATTTTGATTTGTCTGCCTGTCTCTTAAAATAAAGTTTTATTTGCATTTGCATCCGTCTCAGAATCTCCATTGAGACACTCCAGCTGCTTCCTTTTAGTAACACTTACTTTTCCAGCCTTTTGTTGCCCCGTCCCAACTTTTTGAGACGTTGTGGCCATCAAATTCCAAATTACCTTGTTTTTTTCTTAAAATTGTACATTTCTGCAGTTTAACCATTTGATATGTTTTCTATGTTCTATTGTGAATAACATTTGTTTATGAGATTTGCAAATCATTGGTTTCTGTTTTTATTTACATTTTACACAGTGTCCCAACTTTTTTGGAATTGGGGTTGTAAATATAGCCAAAATAGCTCCTTGTCGCAAAACATTAATAAAAGTCGCTGCAACAATGAGAAAGTCGCTAAATTTGGTGACAAAATCCCCAAATTGGCAACACTGGACAGTTTACCTGAAAAACTTTCCATCTTCACCACGTCGCTCCCAGTCATATGTCAAATTTTATGTTGGGTTTACTTAACTTTAACCTAACTGTAATTGTAGCTGACATTACTCACGTTTTTTCATTCACTTTATGCATACTCTTAAGTTCACCTTGTAATTGATATTTTTGTGTTGCAGACACTACCGTACGTGTTAAGTAAAGCTAAAAATGTTTTTTTTTAAATGTACACTCTTTGAGTTTAATCTATTTATATTTATAAGTAATGGTTGTTGAGTCATTGATTTTTTTTTCAGTGTAGTTTTATGTTTGAGCTTGTGTTCTTGTTTCCCATGTTTAACTTGGGGTTGTATTTTTGGTTTAGAAAATGTAAGCTTTGCTCTTTTCAGTTTCATGTGTTGGATTGTGTACTTCCCAAAGATTCTTACAGTTTGTTTAGTGTATTATTACAGTAAAATGTGAATCTTACAGTAAAGTCTTATCAGTTATTTATGTAATTCAAATTGTATATTATAATACACTTACATATAAACATGAATATAAGCAATGTTTCAGGGGGAACGTTTGGAGGACATTTGCAAAGAGATAAAATGGAAAGTTTCCTTAACATTTTCTTTAACTTTAACAAGAAAAAACATTCTTAAAATATTTTTAAAAAACTGGACATATTCAATGTTAAGAGAACATTCAGATATAACATTCTCTTAACGTTTGCAAAATGATAAAATGGAACGTTCCCTTAATGTTTTCTCTAACATTCATATAACCAAGAAAAAACATTCTTAAAATGTGTTAAAAAACTGGATGTTTTGAACGTTCAGAAAACATTCAGAAATAATGTTATCATAGCTTAATGGGAATGTTAGCAAAATGTTCTTAGAACATTTTTTTTGTTAACTGGGACAGTCTTGGTGACTAAAGTTCCTGCCATTTGTGCCCAATAATGAGCAATCTTTCAAAGTCACATCTTTTCCTTAGAATCTTTTCCTTGCCATACTGATCCAAAATTGACATCAACTGGGCATGTGTATACATGTCGCAGAGCATGGTAGTAATCAGCCATTTAATTGTAACATGGATGCATCTGCATTTGTGATATTTATACATTTACTTATTCAGGGTTTTAAGAAGGCCACCATAGACTAAAGTACTCCACCACCTTCACCACATCCCTCAAACCTTACCTGAATCCTCGTTACCAGCGTCTATAAAACATGCCAAAGTGACTCGAGTTTCCTCGATCTCTGCAAATCTAGACAAGTAAGATCTGTCACTTTCTGCTCTCCACAGAAATCCATTATTGCTCAGCTGGAGCCTGCTGCCATGCCTACCTGCATCAGTAATGGCAACAATTCTAATTGGACAGACGTGTCATCATTCATTTTAATTTCAATTATCCATTCCAGTGGGTATAACTGTGTGCAATCAAGGCTTGTATTCAAGAAACTACCCTACAGCACAAAAGAGTTTGTTTTTTCTCTGTATTACAATGAGGTTTATTCACATTTTCTTATTCACAGATTTGTCTACTGTTTATATTATGTCTACTGCTGTGGCTATGTGCAAGCTATTAACATATTAATATGCTATTAACATATTAAACAAATGATAGGCAACATATCTATTAAAAACAATTACATTTGATTCACATCTGAAATAACTTTTTTTTTTCTCCATAGACATAGATCTCCTGTTAATTTAGTTCAGTTCCTCATCCCTCAGTCCATCTTATTGATTCTGCTCCTCAGCCCAATCACTGTTTATTTAGTCTATTCACTGCTTGTGTAGAGTCTATATCTAGCTTGTGTAATGTCAGCTTCCTGCACTGGCATTAAAAGGGTGTTACTCTGTTGTATTGTGAAATACTTAATCCAGCCGTTCTGGCACCAAGAAGTCTCTGAGATCACATTATTTTCCCAATTCTGATGTTTGATGTGACCATTAACTTGAGCTGCATCTGCATGATTTATACACCACATGACTGGCTGAATGGATAATTGCATGAATAACTAGAAAAGTGCATTTCCTAAAGAAAACACTCCCTGGTCTTGCTAAGGGGTTAACAGGGCATTGTCAGGCGGTGCCTATGGTATCAAAGGTGGTTCCTACCTTGTCCTTAGGTGGTTGTAAGTGCATCAGCTTGATCAGATATATGGTATGTGAGAAAAATGCATTTGAACTTAACCATGCCTCAGAATCTAGCCCTAAAATGGCATTCAAGTTTTGTGCATATCCATCCAATATATTATGTTATAGTTGTTTGAATAAAATAATAAATAATAAAAGCATTTAATTTTTTTTTAACAAATGTTTGGAGATTTGTTTCATTTTCAAACATACAGTTTGGTCTGCACGTCCTTCCAAATATTTTTTCCATTCATTACTATGAGAAAAACAGACTTCAAATGGCTGCTAGGTGGGAACTGCACAACCAATCAAAAAGCTGTATACAAGCACCCCTGTCGACTCTACAGAACAATTTGGCATTGGTCCCATTTTGATATCTCAAAAACTGTGGGACTAGATAGCAGACAAACCTTTGACAGAAAAAAAAACATAATAATAATAATAATAATAATAATAATAATAATAATAATAATAATAATAATAATAAATTAAGTTGGATAACAATAGTATTGAACAATGCACAATCCTAATTAGGGGTACAGGTGCTCCTATTGAAGTGGCCAGTGGGTGTACATTCTTTGTCTGTGTGGGGGAAAACAGCTGTCCATACCAGGAGGTAGCAGTGGAGTATAGTTTAAAATAAAAAAAGAAACCCAGAAGATACAGTATTGCAGATGTTTGCAGAAAGGCATGGCAGCAAAATGACATAAATAAAGATCTCTTGTCTATATCTGGAACATACTAACTGCAGAAAATATGAAGAAGACACTAAACACAAAACTTGCCTATTAAAATATGTAGTTTGGGGGTGGGGGGAGGTATTAAAAATGGATGAGCTTATTTCAATTCAACTGCAATTCAATTTTATTTGTATAGTGCTTTTAACAATGGTCACTGTCCCAAAGCAGCTTTACAGAAATATATAAACTCAGGATATAGATTTTAAATAGATATTAATTTATCCCCAATGAGCAAGCCAGAGGCGACGGTGGCAAGGAAAAACTCCCTGAGACTATATGAGAAAGAAACCTTGAGAGGAACCAGACTCAAAAGGGAACCCATCCTCATCTGGGTGATGCTGGATAGTGTGATTATAAATAAATAAATCCCTTCTATAAATGTGCTAATACTACATGGTCAAATAGCAGTTGTGTAACCAGGAAAATTCATTACAGTTTTTACATGAAGACTGTTTTGTTGAACTTCTCCACTGTTCACTGATGGAGACTTGAGTGCAAAACTGTTTGTGGCAATTGTAGTCGTAGCCATCATAGCATAACTGTTCATATGAATTGAGGTCCAAAGTCATCTTTATGGTTTTTAAGTGGTACCATCCTCAGTAATCTCCATGATCTTTAGGCTGCACCGTGTGGGGCCATCCTCAGCAGCAGCATGTGACTTCCAATAGATGAGAACTCCAACCAGAAGTAGGGCATCAGGATGGATCAGGCAGGTCTGGAGAGCAGAAGGGGTTGGGATCACTGGCATCTCAGGAGTATCATGTGTAGCTCGACAGAAAGAGAGAGAGAGAGAGAGAGAGAGAGAGAAAGAGATTATTAGGTATGCTTATTGTCCCATAATGGTTAAGGACAGTGTACTTTGCGTGAGTAAAGCAGGGACTCCGGCAAGACTAGCTAGGACAGTATAACTAAAAGGGAGAGCCAGAAGGTAAAACAGACATGAGAGTGCCCTGGGACATAAGGCGGCCAGCCACTCCACCATCAACAAACCTGGGTGAATGCGTGAAAGTGGGGGGGGCGACAGCATCCAAACATCCCAGTTCACGACAACACACTATGCTTGTGAGACCTCTAGATCTACTCCTTAACCTAAGAAAAAAATTATTCACGAAAACCTTGACTAAACAAATATGTTTTCAGCCTGGACTTAAACACTGAGACTGTGTCTGAGTCCCGAACACTAATTGGAAGGCTGTTCCATAACTGTGGGGATTTGTAAGAGAAAGCACTTCCCCCTGCTGTAGCCTTTCCTAGTTGAGGTACCAACAAATAGCCTGCACCTTTTGATCAAAGTAGGCGTGGCGGATCATAAAAGACCAAAAGTTCGCTTAGGTACCGTTGCGTGAGACCATTTAGAGCTTTATAGGCCAACAGTAGTTATTTTATAATCAATGCGAAATTTCACTGGGAGCCAATGCAGTGTGGATAAGATAGGTGTGATGTGGTCATATCTTCTGGTTCTAGTGAGGACTCTTGCAGCTGCATTCTTGGCTAACTGGAGTTTGTTTGTGCTCCTATTGGAACATCCAGACAGTAAGGCATTACAATAATCCAGCCTAGAGGTGACGAAAGCATGAACAAATTTTTCTGCGTCCTGTAGTGACATTATATTTCTTATCTTAGCAATATTTCTGAGGTGAAAGAAGGCTATCCTAGTAATATTATCTACGTGGGCGTCAAATGAAAGACTGGAGTCAATAATCACACCAAGGTCTTTTACTGCTGCACATGATGAAACAGAAAGGCCATCCAGAGTTACTATGTAATCAGAAAACTTACTTCTAGCTGCATGTGGTCCTAGTATAAGTACTTCTGTCTTGTCAGAATTAAGTAAGAGGAAGTTAATAAGCATCCACTGTCTAATGTCCTTTGCACATTCCTCAACATTATTAAGCTGGTGTCTGCCATCTGGCTTTGCTGAAACATACAACTGTGTGTCATCAGCATAACAGTGGAAGCCAATTCCATATTTACGAATAATTTGACCCAGAGGTAGCATATATAAAAAAAAGCAGTGGGCCTAAAACAGAACCTTGTGGAACACCAAATTTTACCTCAGTATGCATCGAGAATTCACCTACGAACTGATAACGAACTTTACATCTACGAACTGATAACGATCAGTCAAATAAGACCTGAGCCAGAAGAGGGCCATTTCCTTAATGCCGACAACATTTTCTAGTCTACCTAGGAGAATAGTATGAACAATTTGTGGACTGATAACATGATTCATAATGTAAAGACACTGACTGGCAATTTAGATCCCTTCTTGCCACAACACTGCTCTTGGGGAAGCACACCGTCATATTCTCATAAATTTGCCTTTGAATTATCTTGCACAGATTCCTTAATACAGCTCAGATTTCATTTCATGAATGAGTCTCCAATAGTCTTATGACACATATTTTCAAAAGTGGAGATAAATTCCACCCTGATGATTACCGAGGCATCTGTGTGTACAGTAACCTGGAAAAGGTTTTCTATATGTTCCTTACTGAACACAGTGTCTTGACTAAGAGGCAGCTTGGATTCATACCAGTGATCACCAGTGATTTACACCCTACACACCAAAATTGACCTACATGTTAACCGGAACAAAATTAAAAATTTGCATGTTTTATAGATTTCCAAAAAGGTTTTGATTTCAAATGCCCATTTTTATAAAATTCTCGAAAGTGGTGTAGCAGAAAAACATATAATATAATCAAATCAATGTACTCAAATAACAAGTGCAGAATAAAAAATAATCAACAAAAGGGTAAAATTCTTTCCTCAGGAGAGTGGAGTGAGACACACTTAAGCCTGACATTACTCATCAACAAATTGGCAATTATTTTAAAGCAGCCCCAGGTCTTACTCTGCAAAACCCAAAGGTCAAATTCCTGCTGTATGCAGATAACCTGGTCCTTCTGTCCCCCACCGTTCAGGGTGTACAGCAGAACCTGGTCCTGCTGCAGCAGTATTTTCAGACCTGGGCCCTGACAGGTAACCCCAAAAAGACCAAAACTAATATTCCAGAAAAAAGCCAGATCTCAGAGACACACACCAGTCTTCACATTAGGGACACATAGCATGTAAAGAATATTAATTATCTAGGGTTTGAATGACTTCAAATGTAAGTTTCACTCCCACAGTCAGTGAACTGAGAGAAAAAGCACACAGGCACTCTATGCAATTAAGTGACAAATCTGTATTCTAAAAAACAAATATATATATATATATATATATATATATATATATATATATATATATATATATATATATATATATATATATATATATATATATATATACACACACACACACACACACACACACACACACACACACACACACACACACACACACACACACACACACACACACACAGCGGGGGAAAAAAGTATTTGATCCCCTGCTGGTTTTCTTCGTTTCCCCCCTGACAAAGAAATTATCAGTCTATAATTTTAATGGTAGGTGTATTTTAACAGTGAGAGACAGAAGAACAACAAAAAAAATCCAGAAAAACGCATTTCAAAAAAGTTATAAATTGATTTGCATTTTAATGAGGGAAATAAGTATTTGATCCCCTATCAATCAGCAAGATTTGGCTCCCAGGTGTCTTTTACACAGGTAATGAGCTAAGATTAGGAGAACTCTCTTAAAGGGAGTGCTCCTAATCTCAGCTTGTTACCTGTAAAAAGACACCTGTTCACAGAAGCAATCAATCAATCAGATTCCAAACTCTCCACCATGGCCAAGACCAAAGATCTGTCCAAGGATGTCAGAGACAAAATTGTAGACCTACACAAGGCTGGAATGGGCTACAAGACCATCGCCAAGCAGCTTGGTGAGAAGGTGACAACAGTTGGTGCAATTATTCGCAAATGGAAGAAACTGTAAGTTTCCCTCAGTCTGGGGCTCCATGCAAGATCTCACCTTGTGGAGATTCAATGATCATGAGAACGGTGAGGAATCAGGCCAGAACTACACAGGAGGATATTGTTAATGATCTCAAGGCAGCTGAGAAATAGTCATAGCTGAGCATAGTCACCAAGAAAACAATTGGTAACACACTATGCCGTGAAGGCCTGAAATCCTGCAGTGCCCGCAAGGTCCCCCTGCTCACGAAAGCACATGTACAGGCCCATCTGAAGTTTGCCTGAATGATTCAGAGGAGAACTGGGTGAAAATGTTTTGGTCAGGTGTGGTCAGATCTCTTTGGCATCAACTCAACTCGCCATGTTTGGAGGAGGAGGAATGCTGCCTATGACCCCAAGTCATAACACCATCCCCACCGTCAAACATGGAGGTGGGAACATTATGCTATGGGGGTGTTTTTCTGCTAAGGGGACCACACTGTACCGCATCAAAGGAACGAGGGACGGGGCCATGTACCGTCAAATCTTGGGTGAGAACCTCCTTCCCTCAGCCAGGGCATTGAAAATGATCTTAATGACTGCAAAGAAGAGTGGGACAAAATCCCTCCTGAGATGTGTGCAAACCTGGTGGCCAACTATAAGAAACGTCTGACCTCTGTGATTGCCAACAAGGGTTTTGCCACCAAGTCGAAGGGGTCAAATACTTATTTCCCTCATTAAAATGCAAATCAATTTATAACTTTTTTGAAATACGTTTTTCTGTATTTTTTTGTTGTTATTCTGTCTCTCACTGTTAAAATACTCCTACCATTAAAATCATAGACTGATAATTTCTTTGTCAGTGGGTAAACATACAAAATCAGCAGGGGATCAAATACTTTTTTCCCCCACTGTATCTCCAATGTGCAGATGTGTGAAATGTTTGCCAGTGTGAGACAAAGCAACATGACTAGTGCTAAGTACTCCACTATCAACACTGAAAGGACCAAATTGATCAATGGGAATTTATTTTAGCCCTTTTTAGAGGCCTTTTCCTCTACTTTCAAGTGGAATATTGTCAGACTTTTGACATATAAGCTCCATTATGTTTCTAAACCTTTTCATCATGTAGAAACCAGATAGAAACAAAATCACAGAAACATGAAATACAGTACTATTTAGAGTAGGAAGAAAACACTGAAAGAACTGGCCTAAGTTAAATCACTTGGATATTCATACTGTTTTCAGTTTGGATCTGTGCACATAATGTTAGAAACCACAAATTTAAAAAGGAACATGGTCAGAGTTGAGGTTTTACCTCCATTTGTATTTCTAAACATGCATTAACGTATGTTACAATATATCAAACACCACAAAACACATACACAAAATTCACAAATATTTCTTTTATTTGAAAAAATATATACTACACACATTACAATATAAATAAAACTTCAAAAAGTACTGGCAATCCACACAACAAACAACAATTACAACATATATACAACAATTACACAGAAAACCAAACCTTCATCCTCTTCTTCTCCCACAGTGACCACACCTTCGCCTTGTTTTGCGCCATCACTGCCACCCTCCAACCCAAGTTCCAAGATATCTATAAATTAAACACATTTGAATTATAAATAACCACACATTCCAACTAGTTTTTTTTTCAATGTTTTGGGGGCTTTGGGGCCCTTAACATGCTCAAAAACTCATGAAATTCGGCACACATGGCGTCGGCCATTAGGCCCCTGCAAAGAGTAGCACATGGGCATGGTGGGGGGGCTCTGTAGTGCCCCCTTTTACAAAACTTTGGAGTATAACTTGTACATACTTGTACGTACAGTGAGGGAAAAAAGTATTTGATCCCCTGCTGATTTTGTACGTTTGCCTACTGACAAAGAAATGATCAGTCTATAATTTTAATGGTAGGTGTATTTTAACAGTGAGAGACAGAATAACAACAAAAAAATACAGAAAAACGCATTTTAAAAAAATTATAAGTTGATTTGCATTTTAATGAGGGAAATAAGTATTTGACCCCTTCGACTTAGTACTTGGTGGCAAAACCCTTGTTGGCAATCACAGAGGTCAGACGTTTCTTGTAGTTGGCCACCAGGTTTGCACACATCTCAGGAGGGATTTTGTCCCACTCCTCTTTGCAGATCCTCTCCAAGTCATTAAGGTCTCGAGGCTGACGTTTGGCAATTCGAATCTTCAGCTCCCTCCACAGATTTTCTATGGGATTAAGGTCTGGAGACTGGCTAGGCCACTCCAGGACCTTAATGTGCTTCTTCTTGAGCCACTCCTTTGTTGCCTTGGCTGTGTGTTTTGGGTCATTGTCATGCTAGAATACCCATCCCAGACCCATTTTCAATGCCCTGGCTGAGGGAAGGAGGTTCTCACCCAAGATTTGATGGTACATGGCCCTGTCCATCGTCCCTTCGATGCGGTGCAGTTGTCCTGTCCCCTTAACAGAAAAACACCCCCAAAGCATAATGTTTCCACATCCATGTTTGACTGTGGGGATGGTGTTCTTGGGGTCATAGGCGGCATTCCTCCTCCTCCAAACACAGCAAGTTGAGTTGATGCCAAAGAGCTCGATTTTGGCCTCATCTGACCACAACACTTTCACCCAGTTCTCCTCTGAATCATTCAGGCAAACTTCAGACGGGCCTGTACATGTGCTTTCTTGAGCAGGGGGACCTTGCGGGCGCTGCAGGATTTCAGTTCTTCACAGCGTAGTGTGTTACCAATGGATTTCTTGGTGACTATGGTCCCAGCTGCCTTGAGATCATTAACAAGATCCTCCCTGATTCCTCACGTTCTCATGATCATTGAAACTCCACAAGGTGAGATCTTGCATGGAGCCCCAGACCGAGGGAGACTGACAGTTATTTTGTGTTTCTTCCATTTGCGAATAATCGCACCAACTGTTGTCACCTTCTCACCAAGCTGCTTGGCGATGGTCTTGTAGCCCATTTCAGCCTTGTGTAGATCTACAATCTTGTCCCTGACATCCTTGGACAGTTCTTTGGTCTTGGCTATGGTGGACAGTTAAGAATCTGATTGATTGATTGCTTCTGTGGACAGGTGTCTTTTATACAGGTAACAAGCTGAGATTAGGAGCACTCCCTTTAAGAGAGTGCTCCTAATCTCAGCTCGTTACCTGTATAAAAGACACCTGGGAGCCAGAAATCTTGCTGATTGATAGGGGATGAAATACTTATTTCACTCATTGAAATGCAAATCAATTTATAACTTTTTTTGAAATGCGTTTTTCTTGATTTTTTTTTGTTGTTCTTCTGTCTCTCACTGTTAAAATACACCTACCATTAAAATTATAGACTGATCAGTTCTTTGTCAGTACAAAACTAGCAGGGGATCAAATATTTTTTCCCCTCACTGTATATGTACGAAACTCAGTACACGTATAGCTCTCATCGACCGAACGACATTTGCGCTGACTATCATTAGCGCCACTCAACAGGAAGTCGGCCATTTTGGATTTTATGTGGATTTTTTGTAAAGTTTTTGTAGGGGATTCATGTGAATGTCACTAAACTTGGTCAACATTATGACAAAACAATGAGGATGCCATAAATTTATGGCGAAAAAGGTAAACAGGAAGTGTCTGATATCTTCTGCATGCAATTAGTGATTTAGATAAAACTTGAGCTGTATGTTTGGTCACAGGGGCTGATCACAAGAATCTGACTACTGTGAGTCATGGTCATAGCACCAACAACTGGCAGCAGGAAGTGTGTGAATTACAACAGACTTTGCAATAATCCTCTTATCTGTACCTGAATCGTCTCAAACTTGGTCAGAATGTCAAGACACGGCTGACGTCAACTTGCAAAAGGATTCTTGATATCTTAAATATTGTTGCCAAGGTAATGCATCAAACATTAATGCTTGTTTCTGGTGTTATTGAGACTCTTACCATGTTTAAAATTTCATGAACGTCGGCACACACATCAGAGCTGTCGGCCATTAGGAGCTAGGTGTACACAAAAGCTAAGACATGGGCATGGAGGGGGGGCTCTGTAGCACCCCCTTTTGACTACAGTGGTGGCTACAGATAGATAGATAGATATATACAAGCTAATAGATATACTGATCTCATCAAGGTGGACAACTTTCAAAATGACAGTCATCAGCAACAGGAAGTCGGCCATTTTGGATTTAATGTGGATTTTTTTGAAAATTTTTAAATCCTCCTCCTACAGGATTCATGTGATTGTCACAAAACATGAACCAAATTATGGTTTCATTTCACTGCTGCTTTTGAACCATGCAGCTCACACACAGTGCAGTTTGTGTCCCAGGTGCAGTTTGTGTGATTAGTTACAATGTTTTAGTAAATTTCACAGTAATTTCAGACACACTGCAGTCGCATCACGTTTTGTGCTGCAGCTTCTCACATACGTACATCTGACCCAAAGACTCTGTGACAAATCATCAGTGTGCAGTGAAAAGAAACAATCTTCCTCCTCAGGACATTGATGATGAACCTAAAACTTCTGCTTCAGTCTCATTATTAGAGAATGTGTCTTACTGAGGAGCAGGTCATGTGACTCTCAGAGAGATGATCTTACCCCAGTTTCTCCAGTTTACAGTGAGGATTCTCCAGTACAGCAGAGAGACTCTTCACTCCTGAGTCTCCTACATTATTATAGGACAGATTCAGTTCTCTCAGGTGTGAGGCGTTTGATCTCAGAGCTGAAGTCAGAGCAGCACAGCCTTCATCTCAGACACCACAATCCCACAACCTGTAGAGAGACGCAATGACACACTCTTCATTAACAGATTTTTATCTTGGTTTAAGACTTACTTTAAAGATTATGTGTTTGTAAAATGATTTTATTATTAAGAATGACATGAGGATTTAACATCACCTGTTTATTCTAATTTACAATGTAATTAAAAATTATCATACTGAGTGTTATATTTAGTGTCCTTGAGCTTGTGGAAAGGCGCTATATAAATAAAAAGTATTATTATTATTATTATTATTAGTTTCCCTCATCTGTTGTGTGTGATATTAAACTATCAGCAGCTGAACCTGAACAGAGAACAGAAAGGCTGACCATGAACTTTAATCAGATAAAGAAAGAGAGAGAGAGAGACCACTTCAAGCAACTCCACACAGAAACCAGCCATTTCCAGGGAAAAGTACTGTTATGTGGAGACTTTAATGCTAGAACAGGTTCAGAGCATGATATAATAGCTACACATGGGAATAACCACATATTTAAAACCAACACATGCCTCACTCCTGTAGGGCTAAAATACATAAATTTAATTATTAGCCCACTGCTCTCCTATAACCAACGATGGAAATACGTGCAGCGAAGGTTAATGCGTGTTTTAATATATGATTTAAATATCTGACTCCATTTAATTGATTATCTGACTCCAATAGAATAATCTTCTAGTTAGTGCTAGAAGTGTTAGCACTCAGTGTTCTACTGATATTTACTCCTAAGCAGCTTCGAGCGAAGCTTTCATTAAAATGGCGTTCCTACGTCAGAGACTTTCATGTAGCTTCTTTATTAAACCATTATTTTGTTAGCTCAGAGGTTTCTATCAACGTGCAAGCCTAGGCCTTTCCTATCTTACTTGTCAGAGGTTCTGTTTAAACTTGCAAGTATTAGCCTTTACTTTTGGCTTGTCAGAGGTTGACTTTAAACGTGTCTAACGTATTATACACTTTTAGTTTAAGAAGCTATTCTTAATAAGAATACCAAACATAAACACAGAGTATTTAGAAATAGAATAACAAATGGATTTAATACGAGATCACAATTAAAAGATACATAAAATAGAGACAAAAGTAACTTACAGGATTACAGTCAGCGTCATGGACATAGGATGCACGATGGAAAAGCATCTGTGGCAAAAGGCCCTTCGGATGTTACAAGCCTCCCTGATGTTATAAGCCTGTCTGATGTTATAAGCCTCCTTCTCTCTACCAAGCAGATCCTCTTATACCCTTGACCCTCTTTGAAATGTATAGTGACCAGGATACCAAATGGAGATGAAACAATGTGTTTTAGGGCAGGGTGGACCCCATGGTGTTTTATGGCAGGGTTCTCTCACTTTAAGGAAATGAATGTTAATTAAGTTCCCGAGAATGAGTTCATGCAAACCAGGGGGTGCCTGTGTGTGTGTGTGTGTGTGTGTGTGTGTGTGTGTGTGTGTGTGTGTGTGTGTGTGTGTGTGTAAAGAGCACATATTACAACATATATTGTAAATGTTATTTCCTAAACTATATGACATTTATGATATCACCACATCGTCCCCCATGAACTATGGATACAAATGACACCAAACATGCCCTGAGGAATACTGTAATTAAAGACAGTTTAGATGACCAGTTTTAGTTCACCTGGTATCTCTGAAACACATTCCTGATCATTTTAACCTTAATCACATTACTGCCACAATTTTAGAAATCTACTACACTCCCACCACTACAACACGGAACAACCCTGATGACACAGTCAATAAAAACAGTAAGGAGTTAGTGCTCCTCTGTCAAGGCCTAGGCCTGTACACGCTGAATGGTAGGATCCGAGGGGACTCTTGTAGTTGACTATGCAATTACAGACATAGACCTTCCTCCATACATTCATTCACTGTCAGACCACAGACCTCCTTATCAAATCAGTGTCAAATTAATGTGTTCCTAAAGAAAGCTCAACAACCCCATACAACAGATCATGAGCCCAGCAATCTGTTCAAACTTAACCCAAACTATAAATGTCTTCCAAAAGTGAATCTGAGTTCCTTAGTGCAATTAGCTCCAAAGAGATCAGCAACCTAATCAATAGATTCCATCTAACACAATTCAAGACCAACAAAATAGATGTAAACTCTGCAGTAGAACAAATAAATGAAATCTATCAAAAATGTGTAGTCAAAGTTAACCTTCTCCATACAAACAAAAGAGCTAAACAAAAAACTAGGGTCGAAATCTGGTTTGATAAAGAGTGTAAAATGAAAAGAAAACGACTCAGACAGTTCTCCAACCAGAAACATAGGGACCCACACAAAGCAGAAATTAGACAAACTTATTGTGAAGCACTCAAAGACTACAAAAATATGTTAGAAAACATATCAAATGTTTAAACTGAGTTAATGTACCATTTTCAGAAAAAAATAAGGTAATTTTGAATTTCATGGCCGCAACACGTCGCAAAAAAGTTGGGATGGGGCAACAAAAGGCTGGAAAAATAAGTGTTACTAAAAAGAAACAGCTTGAGGAACACTTTGCAACTAATTAGGTTAACTGGCAACAGGTCAGTAACATTACATCTAGTAACAGTACTGGATGTAAGCATAATTGCTCTAAAACCTGTATATACCTTTCAGCATTGATGGTGCCTTTGCAGATGTGCAAGCTGCCCATTCCATAGGCACTAATGCACCACCATACCATCAGAGATGCAGGCTTTTGAACATCCATGGTTTCTAAAAAGAATGTCAAATTTCACTTTACACATTACACTTCATTTTAAATGAGCTTTGGCCCACAGACGATGGTGGCGTTTCTGGATCATGTTCACATATGGCTTCTTCTTTGCATGATAGAACTTTAACCTGCATTTGTGGATGGCACGGCGAACTGTGCTCACAGACAATGAGTTCTGGAGGTATTTCTGAGCCCATGCAGTGATTTCCATAACAGAATCATGCCCGTTTTTAATGCTGTGCTGCCTGAGGGCCCGAAGATCACGGGCATTCAATATTGATTTTCACCCTTGTCCCTTGCGCACAGAGATTTTTCCATATTCTCAGAATCTTTTGATGATATTATGTACTGTAGATGATGAGATATTCATAGTCTTTGCAATTTTACGTTGAGGAACATTATTCTGAAATTGTTCCACAAATTGTAGATTCAGTTTTTCGCAGATTGGTGAACCTCTGCCCAGCTTTACTTCTGTTATGTTCTTAATTGCATTTCTATGTACTGTGTGTCTATGTCAGTGGTGGGATGGGTGTCTTTTGTCTCCTGCTCCTCCTTTAGGCCCCGCAACTGCAATGAGTCACGTTCCAGCTTGCTATTGGATGATCACAACTCGTACATGCCTGCTCCAGCTTCGTGCTGTGGAATTGGTTGGCTGTACATTTCCGAACGTGTACTTAAGCCTCATCAGTCTCCATCCCTGGGGTAGATCGTTGCCAATGCTTTGTAGCACTGATATTGATTTATGCGTGTTGATTCCGCATAAATGATTGTATGACCTTCTGCCTGTTCTTGACTTTGTTTGTGCTCTGCCCCTTTAAGTTTGAGTGTTTCACTTGTGTATATATATGTCTTGTAAATTACGCACACTAGTCACCATTTGTAAATAGTACAGTGCATCCCGAAAGTATTCACAGCGCTTCACTTTTTCCACATTTTATGTTACAGCTGTAGCGTATGACTATGCTCAAACTGATTTCTAAATTAACCCAAACTAAACATAGAGTAACCCCGAGAGGCCTCCTTTGACCAGATGCACCTTTAGGATGCAAAAAGTCTCTCTGGGACCCACACAGGACTTACCCCTGCAATAAAAGAAACCTCTGATGACTGAACGTCTGGGAAACTTCATGATTAGTTCGTCAGCAGGGGTCCACCAAAACTCCTGACGGAGGGGCCCGTAAATCTGTAATCTAATCTCGGTTTACGACACACACACACACACACACACACACACACACACACACACACACACACACACACACACGCTTACCTTACACACACAATGGAGAAATCCCTCTCTCTTCAATGTAACGTGTAATTATATGTAATTATTCCATGTCTAAATAGTGTGATGTTATTTTGTTTACATGTATTGTGTGCTTATGTAACTAACCGTAATGACTTTAGATAGTTTAATCTAGCAGATCATTTTAAATGTTTGTAACCAGGTTTTATTTGTAATATTCTTCCCAAATCCATCGAATTTGGTATGTAGTTAATCGTCTCGAGATACCCAGATTGATTATGCATATCACATTGCAATGGGATACATCGTTTCATGTTTTTCCTTTAATTTCATTTATAACACGGTATAGACCGGCTCCTCCCTTGACATTCAAATTAGGGTCCGAGACCAGACAAAGAGAGACATCCGGACATGCAAACCCAACTTCCTGATTGGCCCATAACCCAAAGAGGCGTGTGCGTTGTGTTGTTTTAAAAACAACACCACGCTCACTTCAACTCGGATTTGAGAGTTAGACTTCAGAGTTTGACTTCACTTCTCAACTTCACTTCTTCCGGTTTCTCTCCCCCGGGGCCACGTGCCCCGGGAAGAGGAAGCCAGGATCTCTCTCTCTCCGGACACAAGACGCAAGGCTCACGCCTTTTCAAACAACAACGATCCAGCGAACTCTACCCGACCTCGCGCAAACTCTCACCCTTGAGGCTATGCAAGTACAGTTAATGATCTATATCTGCGTTTAAGATTGTACCCCTGTGTTACAGGAGAATTAAGTTCGTGCTGGTTCTGAAAAAGGCTAAATAGTTGTGTTTTTGTCTGCTTCCCTTTCTTTCATCACTTTCTCTCTATCCCTTTTCTCTCCCTGTATATAGATGTGTATTTATGTATGTTTTGCTTAGAGTTAGTCGTGTGTATCCATAGTCACATATAGCCATTAAAATCTATTATCCCACGCTTGATTTTCTCTGTTTTGTTGACGGGATGAGTAAATTAAATACTGCATAAGACCTGATTACCGACTCTATCTTTAATAACAAACTTCGTGAGTTAATTCTTCCTGGCCAGAAGGATAATCTCACTCTTTAGAGTTCATAAAGCTGATCTAGGCCACATACATAGTCATAATTAATTATAATCCGTTGTAGTTAATTATCTATATGTATATGTGCACCTATATAAATTCCCTTTCATGGCTGATGTATATTTATAACTGGTCACAACACGCGTTGATTAGATATATAGATATATTTCACGCCAGTCGAGCTAATTCCTCATATAAATTGGAGAATACATTTAAACGTGTTAAAACATCTTTTTTTAAATTTGTTACATAAATTGTAACTGGTGGAGAATATTGTTAAACGTTGCAGACTCATCCGAGTTACTACACATTCTGGTAGATAACGCGGACACGCTTTAAAAATCGTCTCCTTTAAAAGGGTGCTTTGAATCCAAGCGTGCGCTTCTGTTTCGTTTCACGTTTAAAGTTGATCCATCTCATTATTCTGGTGGAAAAGAATAATGCATAGTAATGCCCCTTTTGTAAATTTCGCTACATATAATGGTGGAGAGAATTCGGGCAGTGTTTTAAACTTTATTTCGTGAACAATTCCGTTTGAATCTAAGCGTGTTTTATTAGATTTTCGTGCTATTAGATGTGTGTATTTGCGCGCCCTCGCCAGATGAACCGAGTCGAAAAGGAAAGCAAACGCAATCCTGGTCTCGCCAACCCGTTATTCCACTGAATGTTGCGGCCCGACCTAAGCCAGGTTTCTCTTTCGGCGCATTTGTCTGGCAGTTTTGTCTTTGTACTGGGGGAATGTTTGTTTAAGTTATAAGGTATGGCTGCTAAGTTTAACCTTGACCAGTTTACCATTTGTCCCACGTTAGAGCAGTTTGAGCGATGCCGTAAGGATGATTTGTTACTCCTTGCAGATTTTTACAGCATATCAGTTCCACGGAGCGCCACTAAGCGAGACATTAAAAAGCGTCTGTATGCGGAGCTGGTAAAACAGCGAGTCATTCTTGAGCTTACCGAGGCGGGTGTTGCATCACCTTTAAGTGGTTCTGAGGATATGGCTGCAGCAGAGGCTGGGGCCAAACCCGAAGACCCGACACGGATAGATCCCGTGGTAGTAGGCTCACCATTAGAGAAACCCATGCTCGCGCTACAACTGAAGAGACTTGACCTAGAGTTAAGTCAGTCATCAGCAGTATCAAACTCAGCTATTGCAGTTTCAAACACTGGAGCTTGAAACTAAGAAGGAGATAAAGCTAAAAGAACTGGAGTTAGAGATGGTGCTGAGGAATAGGCCAGCTCCCAGTTCACCTGCGTCTCCTGTACCTGCACCTCCTGTACCTGTTCATGAGTCATCACCTGTGCTAGAACATGTGCATCGAGGCACCTCGTCTGTAAGTCCTGCTGGCTTTGATGATAGTAAGCACATTGCTTTAGTTCCTATGTTTAGGGAAAGTGAGGTGGACACCTATTTTCCTGTGTTTGAGCGCATTGCTGCCACTCTGCAGTGGCCTAGAAATATATGGTCTTAAGGTTTATCTTCGTTCTGATGTGGTGTCTGGCTTCGTTAAGGTTGCAGTTTTCCCTCAGTTGCCAGTTAAGGGAGTTTAATTTATTTTTGGTAATGATTTAGCTGGTGGAAAGGTTTTCCAGTTACCTGTTGTAACAGATGCTCCCGTTTTGCATGAGAGCGATGAGCTTTTACGTGAGTTTCCCTCTGTCTTCAGTTCCTGTGTAGTGTCACGCACCCAAGCTCGCGAATTGAAAGATGCTGGCGATATTTCAGACTCTTTTATGTGTAGTGACGATCCCTTGTTTAAAAAACAAGATTTGTGTTCTAGTCCTGTGGTTGTTCCAGAGTCTCAGGCTTCTTTAGTACTGGAAGAAGATTGTGGTAAATCAAATGTTTCGCTCTCTCACTGTATTGCTGCTGCAGTTACCTCAGCATGCTACATCGTATTTCTTTGATGGGGATGTAGTAATGCATAAGTGCATCCCCTCAAACTTTGAGCATGATTGGGGGTTAGTTTTTCAAGTTGTGCTTCCAAAACCATATCGAACCCAAGTGTTAAGTATTGCCCATGACCATGATCTCGCTGGTCACCTTGGTATGAGGAAGACATATGATCGTGCTTTAAAACATTTTTTTGGCCTGATATGAGGTCGGATGTTGGCAGTTATTGCTGCTCCTGTCATATGTGTCAGGTTGCAGGAAAGCCAAATCAGGTCATTCCCCCTGCTCCACTTCAACCTATACCTGTTATGGGAGAACCTTTTGAAAGACTTTTAATAGATTGTGTGGGTCCCCTTCCTCGAACCAAGTCTGGTAATGCATACCTACTAACTTTGATGTGTGCTGCTACTAGGTACCCTGAATCCATACCCCTACTTGCTTTCATCAGAGCTCTTGTTAAGTTTTGTACTACTTTAGATTTGCCAAAAAACATCCAGTCAGATCAGGGTTCAAATTTTATGTCTGCTTTGTTCAGGAAGGTTATGAGGCAACTGAACTTTTGTCATCAGGTTTCTAGTGCTTACCACCCAGAGTCCCAAGGTGCATTAGAAAGGTTCCATCAGACATTGAAGTCTATACTTTGAATCTGCTGTTTAGGTCAGGGAAAAGATTGGTATGAAGGGGTTCCCCTGTTTGCTATCCATGATGCTGTACAAGTGTCACTTGGTTTCAGCCCTGTTGAGTTAGTCTTTGGTCACTCTGTTCATGGTCCTTTAAAGATTTTACAGGAAGAGTTTCTGTCTCCAAGTCTGGTGAAAACCCCAACGAAGAATGTCCTGGATTATGTTAGTTCCTTTTGTGAACGCTTACATGCTGCTTGTGAGTTAGCCAAAAGTTCTCTTGCTTCCTCCCAGTCCTGTATGAAGGCTCGTTTGATAAAAAGTCTGTGGTGCGTGCATTCCAAGCAGGTGCAATTCCATTTTGGTTTTACTTCCATTACCAGGCTCTGATCTCCAGGCTAGGTTCTCAGGTCCTTGTTATTGAGTCTAAATTGAGTGACACAGACTATGTTGTGAGAACCCCTGACAGGAAACGAAAGTCTCATCTTTTGCCATGTGAATATGCTCAAGCCTTATATTTCTTGGTCCACCACGGATGTCAGCTCTTCAGTTCCTGTTGTTGCTTTAGTAGTTGCTGCACCTATAAGAGTGCCGCCATCTGAGTATTCTCCCGAGGTGGATGGTCTCAGTCTAAGTAGGGCTTGTTTTCCCTGTGCTCATTTACCAAACTCTGAATGGCTGGCAAATATCCAGTCCAGACTTGCTCACTTGTTTGAGCCAGCCCAGGGTGACTTAATAAGTCTTTTAAGAAATACCCATCACTTTTTTCTAATATCCCTTCTCATATTACAGACCTCAAACATGACTTTGATGTTGGTAATAATGCTCCTGTTAAACAAAATGCTTACAGGGTTAATCATACTAAACGTGCCATTATGACAGAGGAAACAGACTACTTGATTGAGAATGGTCTTGCTGTGCCTAGCTGTAGTCCCTGGTGCTTGCCCTGCCTGCTAGTTCCAAAGCATGACCAAAGCTATACAGTGGGGGGGAAAAAGTATTTGATCCCCTGCTGATTTTGTACATTTGCCCACTGACAAAGAAATGATCAGCCTATAATTTTAATGGTAGGTGTATTTTAACAGTGAGAGACAGAATAGCAACAAAAAAATCCAAAAAAAAACACATTTCAAAAAAGTTATAAATTGATTTGCATTTTAATGAGGGAAATAAGTATTTGATTCCCTGTCAGTCAGCAAGATTTCTGGCTCCCAGGTGTCTTTTACACAGGTAATGAGCTGAGATTAGGAGCACTCTCTTAAAGGGAGTGCTCCTAATCTCAGTTTGTTACCTGTAAAAAGACATCTGTCCACAGAAGCAATCAATCAATCAGATTCCAAACTCTCCACAATGGCCAAGACTGTCCAAGGATGTCAGGGACAAGACTGTAGACCTACACAAGGCTGGAATGGGCTACAAGACCATCGCCAAGCAGCTTGATGAGAAGGTGACAACAGTTGGTGCGATTATTTGCAAATGGAAGAAACTGTCAGTCTCCCTCGGTCTGGGGCTCCATGCAAGGTCTCACTTCGTGGAGTTTCAATGATCATAAGAACGGTGAAGAATCAGCCCAGAACTACATGGGAGGATCTTGTTAATGATCTCAAGGCAGCTGGGACCATAGTCACCAAGAAACCAATTGGTAACACACTACACCGTGAAGGACTGAAATCCTGCAGCGCCCGCAAGGTCCCCCTGCTCAAGAAAGCACATGTACAGACCCGTCTGAAGTTTGCCTGAATGATTCAGAGGAGAACTGGGTGAAAGTGTGATGCTGAGGAAAAGAGAGGTAAGACCATATTTAGCAAATAGTAAGCAACTAAGTAAGCGCTTAGACCTTATTTAGCACCTAGGAATAATGAAAGTAGAAGCGCCAATAAAAACCAGGAGGCAAGAGTGGGGAAAACAACCATGTTTATTCAGGAAGAGGGTTGATACAGATTAATCTGAAAAGAGGAGAGCCCGCCTCACGTTGGGACAGATAGCAGTAAGAGGAGGAGAAAGAGGAATGATGGAGGGAGGAGCAACTGGACTCGTTGGGGAATAATCAGTGGGAGAGACTGGAGTTGACTCATCCAAATTATGAAAAACACTGGGGGAAAGGGGAATTCTAGAGTCCCATGGGCAGCCATCCACATGTGGGCAACACTCGGTCTGTGTAGACTGAGAAGTGGTCATCGCCAAAAACGTAGGGGTCTGAGTGAAACGGGAATGGGTGAAAGGCATGGGTGTCTGAGTAGACACAGACTCCAGTTTGACCCCTTGTGAAAGTCGGACCGGGAACAAAGGAGCGGAGGGCAGAGGAGTGCTATAAAGCTGCTCCAGATACTCAGAAATGCCAGTGGCCAGATGTGTCAACTGATAACGACGATAGAGGGTGACCTCGGCTGTCCCAGAGGAAAATGGGAGAGAACCACGAGGGCGGGCTAGGAGGAGAAGAACATAGATGGGTCAGGAAAAGAAAACTTGGGGAGGAATCACACACTCTTGCCTTAAAGTAAATAAGCTAAATAGCCAGGCAATAACAAAGATAGCAGCAGTTATGTATAAGGAACGTCCTACCTAAACAGCTTGCTAAAAATCTAGAGACACAGCCTACCAAAAACAGACTATAACCACAGCATTACTAAAGTCTCACAAAAACAGCATTAAGCATAAACGTACAGACAATAGTTGACATATAGCAGGGGTAAGGACATAAACTAAAAATAACAAAATGAGAGGAGTAAAAATAAAACTTACACATTTTAGGCATCCTGAGGGGAGAATAATGGTGAAGCGTTGAAGTAGCACGATAGTCCACAGCTGAATAAATCGAAAAACTAGGAAGTTTAGGTTAAATACAGACAGTTTTTTAATAACAAATGACGACGAAGGCCGAAAATAAGGGGAAATCCAAAGGACGGAAATACCAAAAAAGGGCACAAGGAAATAAGTAAAACTGGAACTAAGGGGAAATTCAAAAAACAGGACATGAGTCAAAAATGACGCACAAAGGGGAGTTTTTCAGGAAAGTGGAAAATAAGGGGAATTCGGCAAGAGATGCAAATAAAGATAGGAGGGGCCAAAAGGGCCATACTGGGAAATAAGGGGAATTTGCCAGGGCATATGCAAATTAGAAAAGGAGGCGCTTCACAGCGCCTCAGAATAAATAGAGGGGATTTTTCTAGGGAGTTTTGAGAACACAGAGTACACTGAGGATGCAGTGTATGCTGATGTACTTGCTTACAATAACATAGAAATGTGTTTTGTATTGTGAGTATTGTTCTCCTTGAGCTCAATGGACTTTCATGTTTGTGGAGTGTATTAAAACAACGTTTGCTCTTTCTCATCCAAGTTTGAAGAGTCTCAATTTATTGATAGTAGTTTGAGTGCAATAAGAGTTTACAAGGATCAAAACAGCCAACAGGGAATTCAATTCCACCCTGGATGTCGGAGCTCGGAGGGAGGCTCCCCTTCTGAGCCCTAGCTATTTTCCGACAAGTGTTGTGGTCAGGTGTGGTCAGATCTCTTTGGCATCAACTCAACTCGCCGTGTTCGGAGGAGGAGGAATGCTGCCTATGACCCCAAGTCATAACACCATCCCCACCGTCAAACATGCTGCTTTGGGGGTGTTTTTCTACTAAGGGGACAGGACAACTGCACCGCATCAAAGGGACGATGGACGGGGCCATGTACCGTCAAATCTTGGGTGAGAACCTCCTTCCCTCAGCCAGGGCATTGAAATGACCTTAATGACTTGGAGAGGATCTGCAAAGAGGAGTGGGACAAAATCCCTCCTGAGATGTGTGCAAACCTGGTGGCCAACTACAAGAAACGTCTGACCTCTGTGATTGCCAACAAGGGTTTTTGTAAGAATTTTTCAGATGTTGTGTTGCCTCTCACAAATCTCCTCCGTAATTCAGTTCCTTTTGTGTGGTCTTCTAGCTGTAAGGCTGCTTTTGAGACTGTTAAGCTGCTGTTATGTAGCACACCTGTTCTTTCTGCTCCGGATTTTAAGAAGCCCTTCAAACTTGAAGTAGACGCCAGTGGTACTGGTGCCGGTGCTGTCCTGATTCAGGAAAACGCTCATGGCATAGATCATCCTGTTAGCTTTTTAACCATCATCAGTTGAACTACAGCACTATTGAGAAAGAGGCCCTTGCCCTCCAGCATTTTGAAGTTTATTTTGGTTCTAGCTCAGACCGTGTTACTGTTTTTACATACCACAACCCTCTAGTGTTTTTACATTGTATGTCAAGAGCAACCAACGGCTCATGCGGTGGTCCTTGATTGTACAAAGTTTTAACATAAACATTTAGCATAAGAAAGGATCTGAGAAGTAGTGGCTGACTCATTATCTTGGTGCCATTTTAGTGACAGTTGTGAACCTGATGTTCACTCTTAGAAGGGGGTGTTTACTCCATTGTATGCTGTGGCCCGACCTAGACCAGGTTGTAACAACTTCTGAAAGACTCTGCCTCTCTAAGATAATCTTTTTATACCCAATGATGTTACTGACCTGTTGCCAATTAACCTCCAGCTGTTTCTTTGTAGTAACACTTACTTTTCCTGTCTTTTCTTGCCCCTGTCCCAACTTTTTTGAGACGTGTTGCTGCCATCAAATTCAAAATTACCTTTTTTTTTTCTTAAAATGGTACATTTCCTCAGTTTAAACATTTGATGTTTTTTTATGTTCTACTGTGAATAACATTCATTTATGAAATCATTGCATTCTTTTTTTATTTACATTTTACACAGCGTCCCAGCTTAAGGAATTATTCCTAGTAAACATATGAATCATGCACTCTTAGTGCATCATACTTTTTCAGAAGAAACACTGAGTATCCAGAGATAGAATAACAAATGAATTTAATACATGAAATCACAATTCAAGGTATACATAAAACAGAAACAAATATAACTTACAATGTGTTGGTCAGCGTCATGGACATAGGATGCGTGATGGAAAAGCATCTATGGCAAAAGGCCCTTCTCATGTTACAAGCCCATTTCTGATGTTACCGGGCTTTTTTCTCTTCTGTATTCTACCAAGCATATCCCCTTATACCCCTGAGCCTCTTTGAAATGTACAGTGACCAGGATACCAAATGGAAATGAAACAATGTGTATTATGGTAGGATGGACCCCAGCTGATTAGTTCACCTTTAGGAACTGTATGTTAGTTAAGTTCCTAAGAATGAGTCTTTGGGAACAACAGGCAAGATGTCTCCCATGCAAACCAGGCGGTGCCAGCATGTGTGTGTGTGTGTGTGTGTGTGTGTGTGTGTGTGTGTGTGTGTGTGTGGAGAAAGAGCACATATTGCAACATATATTGTAAATGTTGTTTCCTAAACCTATATGATATTTATGATATCACCACATCGTTCACCATGAAATATGGATTAAATTAATACCAAACATGCCCTAAGGAATACTGTAATTAAACACAGTTTAGATGACCAGTTTTAGTTCACCTGGTATCTCTGAAACACATTCCTGATCATTTTAACCTTAATCAAATTGCTGCCACAATTTTGTATATCTACTACAACGTTTCAAATTGGTAGACAATCAAACCCACTTATATCTATTCACAGTGACCTACTCTATGCTTACAATAATGAATAATTAATTTGACTGTGGAATTTTTAAGTAATTGCTCTTCAAATGCCGGATCTGTCAATATGTTTGAACTAGGAGGCACTTTTTAATCAATTATAAAATGGGCATTTCGAATTGCTAGATGATCAAACCCACTCAGATCAGTTCACAGTGACCTATGCTTTGCTCACAATAAAGATCAATTAATTTAACTGTTGACTTTTAAAGTATTTTATTTTTAAAGTCTTCAAAATCACCTGATCTTTCAATATAATTGTGCAAGGAGGCAATTTTTAAAAAATGGACATTTCAAATTAGTAGACAAACCCACTGAAATCAGTTCACAGTGAGTTTCTCGATGTTCACAATAAAGGTCAATTCATTTTACTCTAGGATTTTGGAGAAATATGCCATTGTTCCACTTCAGAGGTCTATACAGGTCTATACAGACATCAATTCTAATTCTAATTTTTTCTAAAGTAGAAAAAATGAATGGCCAGCTCTTGCTAGGAACATCCATACTTGCATATAGTATATAATTGCACATCATGTGAAATGCATTCAAAATCAGCAGAATGCTCACACATACTGTAATCTGTCTCCATTTTAGAGACCTGCATGGGTTCTAGATACAGTATCTCACAAAAGTGTGTACACCACTCACATTTGTGTAAATATTTTATTATATCTTTTCATGGGACAACACTGAAGAAATGACACTTTGCTACAATGTAAAGTAGTGAGTGTACAGCTTGTATAACAGTGTAAATTTGCTGTCCCCTCAAAATAACTCAACACACAGCCATTAATGTCTAAACTGCTGACAACAAAAGTGAGTACACCCCTAAGTGAAAATGTCCAAATTGGGCCCAAAGTGTCAATATTTTGTGTGGCCACCATTATTTTCCAGTACTGCCTTAACCCTGTTGACACTGCCACCACCATACTTGACATGCTGTGACACACTTGTCTTTGTACTCCTCACCTGGTTGCCGCCACACACGCTTGACACCATGTGAACCAAATAAGTTTATCTTGGTCTCATCAGACAACAGGACATGGTTCCAGTAATCCATGTCCTTAGTCTGCTTGTCTTCAGCAAACTGTTTGCGGGCTTTCTTGTGCATTATCTTCAGAAGAGGCTTCCTTCTGGGACGACAGCCATGCAGACCAATTTGATGCAGTGTGCGGCATATGGTCTGAGCACTGACAGGCTGACCCCCACCCCTTCAACCTCTGCAGCAATGCTGGCAGCACTCATATGTCTATTCTGCAAAACCAACCTCTGGATATGATGCTGAGCACGTGCACTCAACTTCTTTGGTCGACCATGGCGAGGCCTGTTCTGAGTGGAACCTATCCTGTTAAACCGCTGTATGGTCTTGGCCACTGCGCTACAGCTCAGTTTCAGGGTGTTGCCAATCTTCTTATAGCCTAAGCCATCTTTATGTAGAGCAACAATTTTTTTTTTCAGATCCTCAGAGAGTTCTTTGCCATGAGGTGCCATGTTGAACTTCCAGTGACCAGTATGAGAGAGTGTGAGAGCGATAACACCAAACTTAACACACCTGCTCCCCATTCACACCTGAGACCTTGTAACACTAACGAGTCACATGACACCGGGGAGGGAAAATGGCTAATTGGGCCCAATTTGGACATTTTCACTTAGGGGGTGTACTCACTTTTGTTGCCAGCTGTTTAGACATTAATGGCTGTGTGTTGAGTTATTTTGAGGGGACAGCAAATTTACACGGTTATACAAGCTGTACACTCACTACTTTACATTGTAGCAAAGTGTCATTTCGTCAGAATTGTCCCATGAAAAGATATAATAAAATATTTACAAAAATGTGAGGAGTAGAAAATGTGAGTATCTCACTTTTGTGAGATACTGTATATGCATATATCCATATCTATCTATCTACAGTGAGGGAAAAAAGTATTTGATCCCCTGCTGATTTTGTACGTTTGCCCACTGACAAAGAAATGATCAGTCTATAATTTTAATGGTAGGTGTATTTTAACAGTGAGAGACATAATAACAACAAAAAAATCCAGAAAAACACATTTCAAAAAAGTTATAAATTGATTTGCATTTTAATGAGTGAAATAAGTATTTGATCCCCTATCAATCAGCAAGATTTCTGGCTCCCAGGTGTCTTTTACACAGGTAACGAGCTGATATTAGGAGCACTCTCTTAAAGGGAGTGCTCCTAATCTCAGCTTGTTACCTGTATAAAAGACAGCCATGGCCAAGACCAAAGAACTGTCCAAGGATGTAGACAAGGACAAGATTGTAGACCTACACAAGGCTGGAATGGGCTACAAGACCATCACAAAGCAGCTTGGTGTGAAGGTGACAACAGTTGGTGCAATTATTCGCAAATGGAAGAAACACAAAATAACTGTCAGTCTCCCTCGGTCTGGGGCTCAATGCAAGATCCCACCTCGTGGAGTTTCAATGATCATGAGAATGGTGAGGAATCAGCCCAGAACTACACGGGAGGATCTTGTTAATGATCTCAAGGCAGATGGGACCATAATCACCAAGAAAACAATTGGTAACGCACTACGCCTTGAAGGGCTGAAATCCTGCAGCGCCCGCAAGGTCCCCCTGCTCAAAAAAGCACATGTACAGGCCCATCTGAAGTTTGCCAATGAACATCTGAATGATTCAGAGGAGAACTGGGTGAAAGTGTTGTGGTCAGATGAGACCAAAATCGAGCACTTTGGCATCAACTCAATTCGCCGTGTTTGGAGGAGGAGGAATGCTGCCTATGGAGGTGGGAACATTATGCTTTGGGGGTGTTTTTCTACTAAGGGGACAGGACAACTGCACCGCATCAAAGGGACAATGGACGGGGCCATGTACCGTCAAATCTTGGGTGAGAACCTCCTTCACTCAGCCAGGGCATTGAAAATGGGTCGTGGATGGGTATCCCAGTATGACAATGACCCAAAACACACAGCCAAGGCAACAAAGGAGTGGCTCAAGAAGAAGCACATTAAGGTCCTGGAGTGGCCTAGCCAGACCTTAGTCCCATAGAAAATCTGTGGAGGGAGCTGAAGGTTCAAGTTGCCAAACGTCAGCCTCAAGACCTTAATGACTTGGAGAGGATCTGCAAAGAGGAGTGGGACAAAATCCCTCCTGAGATGTGTGCAAACCTGGTGGCCAACTACAAGAAACGTCTGATCTCTGTGATTGCCAACAAGGGTTTTGCCACCAAGTACTAAGTCGATGGGATCAAATACTTATTTCCCTCATTAAAATGCAAATCAATTTATAACTTTTTTGAAATGCGTTTTTCTGGACTTTTTTTGTTGTTATTCTGTCTCTCACTGTTAAAATACACCTACCATTAAAATTATAGACTGATAATTTCTTTGTCAGTGGGCAAACGTACAAAATCAGCAGGGGATCAAATACATTTTCCCCCACATCTATCTCCAAGCATCAGATAATTTGGAGAGTATAGTTATAGGACTGATGTGGTTAAGTGGGGTAAGTTTCATGGATATGAAGGCAGATATGAGGGGGTGCATTTCCTGGCAGTCTGGCTTACCGTGAAGAGCACCTGCACACTATACATACTACACTATACATATACTATACTAATATACTACATCTAATGCAAAACGTAGTATTGTAAAACCAGAATTTGCAGGTTATAGGATTGAGTAGTTGGCTCCATTACATTGGTTCCATTTAAGTATGTGAGTTCAGACAAAGCCCATTCAAAAGCTTATTTTTGAAATAGCCTCCTTACATTGATCTAAACAATACTCAATACATTTTATTTTACATAAATACAAAATTCAAATGTGTTATATTGTGCTGATACATTGTTACAGGATATCAACATGCCACTTTACAAGCTTCTTTTGTAGGCTGAACTAAGCCAGACAAACAATAATATTTAATACACTGAGGACATCTAATGGATTTAAACTGCACTGCAGTCTCTGCCTTCTGTATTTGGAAGAATTTCACCAACTTGTTCTCTGCCAGCCTGCCTAGTCTTCACCCTGCTGCTAAACTACTGCTAAACAATATTCCAACACACTTTCTAATTATATCTGGACTTGAGATCTGAGAACAAAATGGGATGTAGATTGAGAATGCTAATGATTACTGTCGGTTGTTATTCGTTTGGTTTTCGTTTTAAGGCAATGTACCCAGTCACATACTCAGTATAGTCCTGAATGTTGACAGAAAAGTCCTCCTGAGTGGCTGCAGCTTTAAACACATCCCAGTCTGTCAGAGCAAAACAGTCCTGCAGAATGCCCTCAGTCTGTGGGGTCCAAAGTTTAATCTGTTTGGTGACAGGGTTTGTTTGTTTGAGTCTTTGTCTGTAGGCCGGGTACAGGAACAAAGAGATGTGGTCTGAGAGTCCAAAGTGGGGGCGGGGTGCCGCCCTGTATGCACTAGGTATGTTGCTGTAAACACTATCTAGTGTGTTTTTATCGTGGGTGGGAATATTCACATGTTGGTGGTAGTTGGTAAGCACAGTCCGTAAATTGCACTGATTAAAATCTCCAGCGGCAATAAAAACAGCATCATGATGAGCCGTCTCTAGTGCGCTAAAAATGTCATGAAGCTTGCCGAACGCTGCCTCAGAGTTAGCTCGCGGAGGAATGTAAACAGCGGCTATAAACACAGCAGTGAATTCCCTCAATAAATAGTAGGGATGACACTTCAGCAGTAAAAACTCCACATCTGGCGAGCAGTGCTTATAAACAGTCTGTATGTCTCCACACCACGAGTTGTTAATAAA
Source organism: Cranoglanis bouderius (assembly GCA_023630585.1). Classification (NCBI taxonomy): domain Eukaryota; kingdom Metazoa; phylum Chordata; class Actinopteri; order Siluriformes; family Cranoglanididae; genus Cranoglanis; species Cranoglanis bouderius. The sequence goes on along the minus strand of CM042538.1, from coordinate 10,938,485 downwards.
CACACACACACCTCCCCCTTTAGTTTTACCGGAGGCTGCAGTCCGGTCTCCCCGATGCGCGGAGTGGGTCTGTAGCTGAACGGAGGATTCCGGGACTTTCTCTGAGAGCCAGGTCTCGGCAAAAATCAGAGCACAACACTCCCTTACTTCCCGTTGTGATGTAATCCTTGCTCTCAGCTCTTCTAGTTTGTTTTCCAAGGACCGCACATTAGCTAACAAGAGGCTGGGTAGCGGTGGCTAGCTAGTGCGGGCTTTTAGCCTAGCAAGGAGCCCTCCCCTCTTGCCTCGCTTGTGTCGCGGGGCCTACCTGGGGGTGGTGACGGTGGTTGCGGGAGCGAGGAACGAGTTGTAACTCCGGAGGTATAAAACCGGTAAATTCAAAATAGTTTGCTGAATTGGCAATGTCCAGTAATGCCTGTCTGTTGTATGTTAGCAGTGCATGGCATTTGTGCACTGCAGAGAAAGCAAAAAAACAAACAAAAAAGAAAGAAAAACTGGCATTCAAAAGTGGACCGAGCAAACAAGTCTGCCACGGAGGGCACCATGTTGGAATCATCTAGGTAAGTAGGTAGGTAAGCTTTGTGTGTGTGTGTGTGTGTGTGTGTGTGTGTGTGTCTGAAGAGGGGGGTCGTGTCCCCTGTAGCATTCCGATGGCATCTGGTAAAGACCAGAGGGGGGTTACTGATAAGGATTCACAGCTCAAAGAAACAGAGAAACTTCTTTGCTAAATCCAGGCTGATTCAGAAATCAGTTTGATACGTTCAGACGTTACAATGCAAATAAAAAATCTGGAGTTCTTTTCTTAATAACTATTTCATGTTGTGGTACAAATACTGCTATTCCTGTTTTATTAGTTTCTGGATGCTTTGATCCATCTGTATATATTTGTATCACATCATAGTATTTCTGGTCAATATATTGGTGGATTTGTACTTTTATTGTGTCATTATTCTATTTCTTTACTTCTTCTACTAATTTAAAGTCTACTATAGGCATTACAAACATTCAAGGTGGGATTGCAGACATTGGGACTGTATGACTATATTTTATCTTGTTTAATCCTATAGCTTTCACAATTTCTTCCGCTACCCATCCTATTCTTTTTATATTTCTTCTTCCGTGTTCCCAACATTTTGTAAATACTGCTTTAGTTGGATGTTCTTTATTGTGTCCCTCCAGGGGTGCGTCGAATTTCCAACAGCAGTTTGAATTTCATCTGACCGCTACGCAACTTCCGGATCCGCTGGCAAGCATGGTGCGTGCTGGGAAATGTAGTCCTTATTATAAGGTGGATTTAACGCAATACGTGTAAACCAACTACTATTTCCAAGATGCATTGCAAACTACATCATCGTATCAGCAATAGTACAGTATAAAACACACACACTATATTAACTATGGCATCTTTGTCTCTTACTGCTGTAATCCATCTGTGCGTTTTTTGTTTTGAAAAGTTAGGGAAATTCAATAATGAATTTGTTTTTGCTGTTAGAGCAAATGTAAGATTGTATTTGCTGTGATTTCCCATAAATCTAATGAAGTTATCCTGCTGTTGGTTGAGTGTGCATTTTAGAGCTAGAAATGTGAAAATGGTCAGTTTTTCAACACTGTTGTACATTAAGTAAAGTTATACATCAAGTGTTTGCAAAGACTTTGATTTGTTAGGTTTTACAGTGTTTTACAAAGGGTTTACATATGAAAATAAATGATGGTATGCACTGATTAATATAGTTATTTTAATCATTGCATGTGGATGTTAGATTGGGATGTTTTTGGCAAGGATGAATGTTTATTAAAAATGTTTTTTTTTTTTTTGTGATCTTCAAGGTTTGTGTGAAGGTGAAGATTCTGGACCTGGTCTTTCAGAAGGCAACAGTGATCAGGAGTCAACGTAGAATGAGAACAGAGGAAACTTCATAGTGGCAGAAAAGACCAGAACTATGAATCTGACAGTTTGGGGTGAAGCGCAAGTGGAAATAGGAAAGTGGTATGAGTTTAAGAATGTGTCTGTAAGGTTGTTCAAGCAGAGACCTTTCCTGAGCACAACTGTGCAGAGTATGATTACACTTATTGATGATTGTGGCACTTGTGCACAACCGGCAGTGGTAGACAAAGAAACCATAGTGGGGGAGATTGTAGCACAGCGGTTAGGGTGGAGTATTTCTGTCCTCAGTACCACACTTTGGAGTTGAATCATGAAACCCAAATGACACGGTGTCTACAGTGTAAAGCTTACTGTAAAACGTGGTACGAGGACACATTAGCATAGATGAAGGTGCAGGAAACCAGAAAATAAATCTGGATCATGAGGTATTGTGCAAGGTATATGGTCCATGGTTTCCAAAAAGAATTTCAAATTTCGATTCGTCTGACCACAGAACAGGTTTCCACTCATTTCTCAGTCCATTTTAAATGAGCTTTGGCCCAGAGAAGACGGCGGCGTTTCTGGATCATGTTCACATATGGCTTCTTCTTTGCATGATAGAGCTTTAACCTGGATTTGTGGATGGCACAGCGAACTGTGTTCAAAGACAATGAGTTCTGGAGGTGTTTCTGAGCCCATGCAGTGATTTCCATTACAGAATCTGTTTATATATATATATACACATACAGTTTTTGTTTTATCCAGCTGTATTTACTCAGTGCAACTTATAACATCCAAGTGAAAGATATAACACCAACATGTCAGAAATTTTTCAGAATCACTGACTTGGAAAAGGGATCACCCCCTCCTAAAAATGACTTGTAGACTCAATAAGGTGTAGCTAATCACCTTCTCAATGGCACACAAAGCCATTTGACTTTCAACTGTGATCAGCTGTGGTCATTTTGTTTAGCTCAGCATGAAAAGAGCTTTCATGGAGCATTTTGTAGTGCAACTGAAGCAAACAATCAACTATGGGTGGCAAGGCACTGTCAAAAGTTTTCCAGGATAAAGCTGTGGACAGGCACAAGTCAGGAGATGGATACAAAAAAAATTCAAAGGCTTTATCAATGCCTAGAAGCACAGTGAAGTCTATTATTAAGAAGTGGAAGGTATTTGGTATAACACAAACCCTCCCTGGATCAGGACATCACTCCAAACTGGATGAAGAGCCAGTAGGAAACTGGTCAGAGAGGCTACCAAGAGGCCTACAGCAACTCTGAAGCAGTTGCAGGAATTATGACAAAGAGTGGTCATTGTGTGCATGTGACAACAATATCACAAATTCTCCACAAATGTGGCTTGTATGGGAGGGTTGCAAAAAAAAAGCCACCCACAACTGAGCTTTGCCAAAACGCACCTTAAAGATTGCCACAGGTGTTATGAAAAGGTGTTATGTCAGATGAATTACTTGGCCTCAACACAAACGATATGTCTGGCAGAAATACAATACAGCTCACCATCCAAATAACACCATTCCTACAGTAAAGCATGGAGGTGGTAATATCCTGTTATGGGGGTGTTTCTCTGGGGTGCTTTTTTAAACCCCATTGAAAGTCTGTGGAATGACTTGAAGACTGCAGTCTACAAACGATCACCATCAAATTTAACTGAACTTGAGCAGTTCAAAGAAGAGTGGGCAAATATTGCAGTCTTTTTTTATATTTTGTATATATATATTTTTTTTTTCTTCTTTTTTTATTTTTTTTCCTGATAGCTTTTAAGAATGCCTTTGACAAAATATAAGTGTACTGAAATCATTCTCATGGCTGGATCGGGAAGCTGTCGCAAGGTTGCAATGAACTTTAACCGGAAACATGGCAAACACGTCACACACGACATTGTTGCCGAACTTATTAACAAAGTCAAAAAGACTGGAAGTGTTGCAGACCAACCAAGAATGGATGTCCATGAACATCCACTGATGAAGGCACACCACATTGCTGGCAAACATAGTCCCCTATGTATGGAGACTTTTGGGAAACCCTATCACAAAATGTTCATGTTGGGTTAGGTGTCTTTTATGTACACTTGAATTTTGTGTTTTGGGTTGGGTGTGTCTGTGTGCTATCTGCTCATGCTGTAAACGTCTTCCCACATACACTCTTATCAGTGTTATCACTGAGGGTGTCAAGCAGAGGGAGTTGGGCAGGTAATAAATGCACAAACTCTTCTGAAGGGTGTATATTAAAATACGTTGACCCACACTTGCATGCAAAAAAAGGAGAATTCTTTCTTGGTTACGCCTGGAAAACAATTACTTTTAGGAACTGCTGTTGTGATTACTTGTGATTATATATACAAATGTTACTTTATAGTCTGTCAGCCAATTTACGTGGGTGGATTCCAGATTGCAAATTTGCAAAGATGACAAATTATTGTTTTTATTACAAATAGGATTAATCATGGCTATATAGCCATGAGTCGAGTCATAACCAAGGTTTGGTCTATACCAAACCTTGGTTATGACTCGACTCATGGCTATATAGCCATGATTAATCCTATTTGTAATAGGTATGTGACAGTGAGCGTATTCTTTGTATTGAATGAGTGGAGTGAAAGTCCTTACAGTATATATTGTGTGTATGTGACTGTGTGATTGAGTCCAGGTGTGGATGATCAGTAAGTTGGTGAACGTGAATGTGACAGTCTTGGTGGTTTTTGGGTGCTGTAGTGTATGACACTGTGTAGAACGCTGTAGTGTATGACCTGTCAATGACCACCATAACCATAATGTGTTACCTTGGGAGAGAGGCAGGAGTGTGATGAAGTCACTATGAGACCGTGGTCATTGTGGTCTGGGCAGTGGAAGGAGTTTACCTGCAGGTAGGGCCATAGGCACCTTGGATTGAGCACACGGGGTACAGGAAGAGATAAACATCTGAATATCCAAGAGCATGTATGGCCACCAGTATTTTCCCTGGAGAAGCTGATGTGTTTTTTGGGTGCCTGGTGGCAGGTGTGATATGTGCCCATGTGATGAGCTTGCTCCTCAGCTGAGGGGGCACAAACTTTTATCTCCCAGGTTCATGCTCCCACTCATGACACCACTCCTTCAAGGCTAGCTTCACTGCAAGGAGTTCTCTGATGCCTATGTTGTAGTTTTGCTCAGACAGGGATTTTTTTTTTCTAAAAGAACACCATTGGGTGAAGCTTAGGTTTCTCACCAAACCTCTATGACAGCACTGCCCCACACTGGTCTCTGAAGCATCCATTTCCACCATGAAGGGCCTTGATGGATCTGGATGCTTCAGGATGGTGGCGTTTGAATGGTTGATCATCCAAGGGCCCCCTCATCCAAGGGCCCCCTCTTGAGTAAGGCTGTTTGATCAATCTGCAATAAAATTTGGCGAACCCCAGGAACCTTTGTAGCTCCTTAACTGTGTTGCGGATTGGCTAGTTAGTGACGGTGGTGACCTTGTTCTTGTCCATGAGACCTCCTTCTAGGCCTCATCATAGCACAGAGACAGCATACAGTAGGTTAAAGTGGTAAATTACCTACTATTGGCCTCTGATCAGGGTTGTGTCTTCTTGCTTGTGTTGCTTGACCTTTTGCAGCCTTTGATACCACTGATAATACTATTCTCCTTGATAGACTAGACAATGTTGTTGGAGTTAAGGGAACGACCCTCTCCTGGCCGTCTTAGTTGACTGGTCAGTTTGTAGATGTAAATGGTGACTTCTATACGCATACTAAGGTGAAGTTTGGTGTTCCGCAAGGTTCTGTTTTAGGCCCACTTGCTTTTTTCTTTATATATGCTACCTCTGGGTGAAATTATTTGTAAACATGGTATTAGCTTCCACTGTTATGCTGATGACACACAGTTGAATGTTTCAGCAAAGCCAGGTGAGAGACACTGGCTTAATAAAGTTGAGGAATGTGTAAAGGACATTAGACACTGGATGCTTATTAATTTCCTTCTACTTAATTCTGCCAAAACAGAAGTACTTGTACTAGGACCACATGGGGCTAGAAGTAAGTTTTCTGATTACATAGTAACTCTGGATGGCCTTTGTGTTTCATCATGTGCAGAAGTAAAAGACCTTGGTGTGATTATTGACTCCAGTCTGCCAATTTACTGAGAAATGCATCCAATTAATCCATTAATCCATCCATTAATCATGAGGAACTTTATCATGCAGCAAGACAATGATCCAAACACTGCCAACTCAACAAAGGACATAATCGGGGGGAAAAGTGGAAGGTTTTAGACTGGCCAAGTCAATCACCAGACCTTAACCCAGTTGAGTAGCATTTCACCTCCTGAAGAGGAGACTGAAGGGAGAAACCCCCCGAAACAAACAACAACTGATAGAGGCTGTGGTAAAAGACTGAAAAAGCTTCACAAAAGAAGCCTGATGCAGTTATTGCAAGCAAGCGATATGCAACCAAATATTAAGTGTTATTTATTTTAATTTATTTTAAGATTGAGGAGATAGGTGTTGATTTTGACCTGTGAGGGCCACTGTACAGTACACTGCTGTATAGTGGCATTGCAGTATATGTCATGGCCCCCAGGGGCAATTCCACCTTTGGGCACTAGAGGGCACCCTGACTGTCCTTGCACAACTTCCTCTGTTGTCTCCCTCCATTTCCTGTCTCAAACATACTTGTGTGTTTTTTCATTTTCCCTGACTGATTAGTACCCTATTTAAGTTGCCTGTTTTTCTTCCTCAGTTGCTGGAGCATTAATTCAAGTCAGGTTACACTTGTGTTTGGTCCTTTTATATTTGTTATTGCTTTTGTTTTGGCACTGTCTTTTGATTATTTAGTACTTTTCTTAGGG